>CM070789.1:14217310-14230521 GCA_036346955.1 Dipus sagitta
AACAGACATAGGTCCTCCTGATAGAAAGGAGCTCAGGACTCAATAGGAGGGTCTCACTTCCTCTGTCAACTCTGCATGTCCCATGCAGGTGTGACCATTAAATCACATGCGTGTCAGGGGCCTTTTTTTCCTGTCCCCCAGAGATTCCCTGGATCTCTGTGGCATCCTCTGGTACCTAAAAGCGATACATTCTCTAACCTAGGGTGAGAGCCTCAAGCCATTCTTGGCCATCGGGGACCTGAGCGAGTCTTTCTTGTTGAAAATTTGCAATATTTTCGTGTTCATCCCCTCACTTCCAAGTTGTAAGCTTACTGTAATGGGCAGGTCTGAAATGTGAGGGAAGTGGGCCCCAATTGTGTGTTGTCCTAGGAAATAGACAGCTCAAGAATGTATCCTTTAATTGGCTGAAGGAGGACTACCTGCACGAGTGCTACGCCAGCCGATAGGCCATGATTGCCTGCCTCCAATATCAAAAGTTCAGAGAATTCCTTACCATAGAGAATGTCTGATTTCACTTCCGCAGACTGCTCAGTGACCCCGGTCACTGGTGATGATTAGGTGTCACCTTTTCTTAAACATGTGATGTCGCAGGTCCGGGATACCTGAGGGAGAGTGACCACTCCAGGACATGTATGGAATGGTGTGTCGTTTGCACATAATGACAGAGGCGCTGGTCTTCTGTTTTCTGGGTTGAATGAAAATCACAGCAGGTTGTTTAATTCATTCTTCACTGGTTTTCAATATGAATTCATTTGCTTACGTTCTATCAGAATAAAAGTACTAAGTAGAAATGACAGGTGCCAGCGCCCATCTCCCTTCAAGAGCCCTGTTGAGCACATTTTCTTTTTTTTATTATGCAAATATATTTTTATCTTTTAAATATGGGAGAGAATGATTCAGACAGAGAAGAGAAAGGAACAGCTACAGGGAATGGGCTCACCAGGTGCTCTAGCTCACACTAGCGCCCCCTTGTGCATTGGCCTTGCCTCCATCTTGGGGATTCAAACCTGGGTCTTTGGCTTCAAAGTCAAATGGCGCAACCGCTAAGCCATTTTCTGGTTCTCACGGTTTCTGCCTCTTTTTTCTTTCTTACTGTTGTTTTTAGATCTAGGCTTGAATTCTTGTACCTACTGACATAGAATTCAGGAAGTAGCCACAGGGTGGTTGCATTGTCATGGTCATCCTCTGATCTCTGCTGGCACTAAATGGGCCTGCCATGACTTCAAGTGCCATGTGTAGGTGAGGAGCAACTGCTGTCTTGATTAAATATCAGAGATGAAATGAAAACTTTCCAAGATGTGTCAGAGATTACAGACAGGCCTAAATGTTTGTACTTCAACAGGGATACCTTAGGAAGAATTATGTGTATGACTGACATTTGTCCCAAAGACATGGCTACCATGTTTTGGCAAGTAAAGATATCATTCCAGTGCAAAATCCAGGAAGCTGTTTGGAAAGCTGGACACACTGTGTGCAATGTCATCTACAATGTCAACATAAAGCATAGTCATGCCTGTTGTTTTTCTTCCATGTCAGATGGGAACGTGTAATGGTTTTGAGGAGCGAGGAAGGCCACAACAAATTCTAACTGTGTTAACACTGGAGCATATGTGACCTACTTACTGTATTTTCCTTGATAATTGTGAACACTACTGAATGAACAAGGGGCACATCCCTGATTTTGCAATACTTGCCCTTCTAGGCATTCATTCCACCTGCATCAATTGTGGGGTCATGGAGGTCCTCAAGAGTGTCCAAAAAGGTACTCAAACACTCAGTATGCACGTTTGGACCCCGACACTCCTAATTCTTACTGCCCTGGCTTGGGCAACGTTTCCCTGGGCCTATAAGGCAAAAAGAATGTCTGTACTTGCATATGGGTTTTATTTTACTCCTGTTGTTTCTGGGGAGGCTCTTGTGTGTCTACTGCCTCAAACAGACATCGGTCCTCCTGCTAGAAAGGAGCTCAGGACTCAATAGGAAGGTCTCACTTCATCTGTCAGCTCTGTATGTCCCATGCAGGTATGTCCCATGCATGTATGTCCAGTTTAAACACATGCCTGTCAGAGGCCTCTTTTCCCCATCGCACAGAGATTCCCTGGATCTTTGTGGCATTCTCTGGTACCTAAAAGCATTAGATTCTCTAAGCTAGGGTGAGAGCATTAATCAGTTCATGGCCCTGGGAGATCCGAGTGAGTCATTCTTGTTGAAATGTTGCAATATTTTCGTGTCCATCCCCTCACTTACAAGTTGTAAGCCTACTGTAATGGGCAGGTCTGAAATGTGAGGGAAGTGGGCCCCAAGTGTGTGTTGCCCTAGGAAATAGACAGCTCAAGAAAGTATCCTTTAATTGGCTGAAGGAGGACCATCTGCACAAGTGCCAAGCCAGCTGATAGGCCAGGAGAACCTGCTTCAGATATCAAAAGTTCAGAGAATTCCTTACCATAGAGAATGTCTGATTTCACTTACGCGGACTGCTCTGTGAGCCTGGTCACTGGTGATGATTAGGTGTCACCTTTTCTTAAATGTGCACTGACGCAGGTCCAGTACACCTGAGAGAGAGTGGCCACTCCAGGACGTGCATGGAGTGGTGTGTCGTTTCCACATAATGACAGAGGTGCTAGTCCTCTCTCTTCTGGGTTGAATGCCAATCAGAGTAGGTTGTTGAACTCCTTCTGTACTTGTTTTCAAAATGAATTCATTTGCTTACGTTGTATCAGAATAAAAATGCTCAGTACAAATGACAGGTGCCGGAGCAAGTCTCTCTTCAAGAGCCCTGTTGAGCACATTTTCTTTTTTTTTATTATGCAAATATATTTTTCTCGTTCAAATATGGGAGAGAAAGAGACAGATAGAGAAGAGAAAGGGACAGATACAGGGAATGGGCACACCAGGTGCTCTAGCCCACACTAGCGCCCCCTTGGGCGTCAGCCTTGCCTCGATCTTGAGGATTCGAACCTGGGTCTTTGACTTCAGAGTCAAATGCCATAACCGCTAACCCATTTTCTAGGTCTCACGGTTTCCAACTCTTTTGTCTTTCTTACCTTTGTTTTTCAAGCTAGGCTTGAATTCTTGTACCTAGTGACCTAGAAATCAGGAAGTAGCCACAGGGTGGTTGCATTGTCAAGGTCATCCTCTGATCTCTGCTGGCAACAAAGGGGCCTGCCATGACTTTAAGTGCCGTGTGTTGGTGAGGAGCAACTGCTATCTTGATTAAATATCAGAGATGAAATGAAAATGTTGCAGGATGTGTCAGAGATTAAAGACAGGCCTAAATGTTTGTACTTCAACAGGTATACCCTAGAAAGAAATATGGGTATTACTGACATTTGTCCCGAAGACATTGCTATCATGTTCTCGCAAGTAGAGATATCATTCCAGCAGAAAATCCAGGAAGCTGTATGGAAAGCTGGACACGCTGGGTGCAATGTCGTCTACAATGTCACCATAAAGCATAGTCATGCCTGCTCTTTTTCTTCCATGTCAGATGGGAACTTGTAATGGTTTTCAGGAGCAAGGAAGGCCACAACAAATTCTAACTGTGTTAACACTGGCCCGTGTGTGACCTACTTACCGTATTTTCCTTGATAATTGTGAACACTACTGAATGAAGGAGGGGCACGTCCCTGATTTTGCAATACTTGCCCTTCTGGGCCTTCATTCCACCTGCATCAATTGTGGGGTCGTGGAGGTCCTCGGGAGTGTCCAAAAAGGTACTCGAATACTCAGTATGCACATTTGTACCCCAACACTCCTAATTCTTTCTGCTCTGGCTTGCGCAACTTTTCCCTGGGCCTATAAGGCAAAAAGAATGCCTATACTTGCATAAGGGTTTTGTTTTACTCCCGTTTTACTTTGGAGTCTCTTGTGCATCTACTGCCTAAAAAACAGTCATTGGTCTTCCTGCTAGAAAGGAGCTGAGGACTCAATAGGAGGGTCTCACTTCATCTGTCAGCTCTGCGTGTCGCATGCAGTTGTGACCAGTTAAATCACATGCCTGTCAGGGGCCTCTTTTCCCCGTCCCACAGAGACCCCTGCATCTTGTTGGCATTCTCTGGGACCTAAAAGCATTAGATTTTCTAACCTATGGTGAGATCATTAAGCTGTTCCTGGCC
Source organism: Dipus sagitta (assembly GCA_036346955.1). Lineage (NCBI taxonomy): Eukaryota > Metazoa > Chordata > Mammalia > Rodentia > Dipodidae > Dipus > Dipus sagitta. Next base: position 14,221,426 of record CM070789.1, read on the forward strand.
ATGGGGGACATGAGCGAGTCATTCTTATTGAAAGTTTGCAGTATTTTCATGTTCATCCCCTCACTTGCAAGTTGTAAGCCTATTGTAATGGGAGGTCTGAAATGTGAGTGGACAGTGCCCCAAGTGTGTGTTGCCCTAGGAAATGGAGAGCACAAGAAATTATCCTTTAATTGGCTGAAGGAGGACTAGCTGCACAAGTCCAAGCCAGCCGATAGGACAGGAGAACCTGCCTCAGATATCAAAAGTTCAGAGAATTCCTTACCATAGAGAACATCTGATTTCACTTCCGTGGACTGCTCAGTGACCCCAGTCACTGGTGATGATGAAGTGTCACCTTTTCTTAAATGTGCAGTGGCGCAGGTCCAGGACATCTGAGAGAGAGTAACCACTCGGGACTTGTATGGAGTGGTGTGTCGTTTCCACATAATGACAGAGGCGCTGGTCCTCTCTTCTCTGGGTTGAATGCCAATCACAGTAGGTTGCTTAATTCCTTCTTCACTGGTTTTCAATATGAATTCATTTGCTTACGTTCTATCAGAATAAAAGTACTAAGTAGAAATGACAGTTGCCCGTGCCCATCTCTCTTCAAGAGCCTTGTTGAGAATATTTTCTTTTTTTATTATGCAAATATATTTTTCTCCTTTAAATATGGGAGAGAAAGATTCAGATAGAGAAGAGAAAGGGACAGATACAGGGAATGGGCACACCAGGTGCTCTAGCCCACACTGGCGCCCCCTTGTGCTTCAGCCTTGCCTCCATTTTTGGGATTCGAACCGGGGTGTTTGGCTTCAGAGTCAAATGGCATAACTGCTAAGCCATTTTCTGGTTTTCACGGTTTCCAACTCTTTTGTCTTTCTTACCTTTGTTTTTCGAGCTAGGCTTGACTTCTTGTACCTAGTGACCTAGAATTCAGGAAGTAGCCATCGGGTTGTTGCATTGTCATGGTCATGCTGTGATCTGTGCTGGCACTACAGGAGCCTGCCATGACTTCAAGCGCCACGTGATGATGATGAGGAACTGCTCTCTTGATTAAAATTTCAGAGATGAAATGAAAACTTTGCAAGATGGGTCTTAGGTTACAGACTGGCCTAAATGTTCATACTTCAACACGGATACCCTAGAAAGAAATGTGTGTATGAGTGATATTTGTCCCAAAGACATTGCTATCATGTTCTCACAGGTACAGATATCATTCCAGTGCAAAATCCAGGAAGCTGTTTGGAAAGCTGGACATGCAGGGTTCAATGTCATCTACAATGTCACCATAAAGCATAGTCATGCCTGCTCTTTTTCTTCCATGTCAGATGGGAACTTGTAATGCTTTTGAGGAGCGAGGAAGGCCACAACAAATTCTAACTGTGTTAACCGTGGCCCATGTGTGACCTACTTACTGTATTTTCCTTGATAATTGTGAACACTACTGAATGAAGGAGGGGCACGTCCCTGATTTTGCAATACATGCCCTTCTGGGCCTTCATTCCACCTGCATCCATTGTCGGGTCATGGAGGTCGTAGACAGTGTCCAAAAGGGTACTCCAACACTGAGTATACACATTTGGACCCTGACACTCCTAACTCTTTCTGCCCTGGCTTGGGCAAGATTTCCCTGGGCCTATAAGGGAAAAAGAATGTCTGTACTTGCATATGGGTTTTAGTTTACTCTTGTTTTTCTTGGGAGGCTCTTGTGTGTCTACTGCCTCAAACAGACATCGGTCCTCCTGCTAGAAAGGAGCTCAGGACTCACTAGGAGGGTCTCACTTCATCTGTCAGCTCTGCATGTCCCATGCAGGTGTGAACAGTTAAATCACATGCATGTCATGGACCTCCTTTCCCCATCCCACAGAGATTCCCTGGATCTTTGTGGCATTCTCTGGGACTTAAAAGCATTAGATTCTCTAACTGGGGGTGAGAGCCTCAAGTGGTTTGTGGCCATGGGCGATGTGAGAGAGTCATTCTTGTTGAAATTTTGCAATATTTTCGTGTTCATCCCCTCACTTTCAAGTTGTAAGCCTACTGTAATGGGCAGGTCCGAAATGTGAGGGAACCAGGCCACAAGTTTGTGTTGCCCAAGGAAGTAGAGAGCTCAAGAAAGTATCCTTTAATTGGCTGATGGAGGACTACCTGCCCGAGTGCCAAGCCAGCCGATAGGCCAGGAGAGCCTGCCTCAGATATCAAAAGTTCAGAGAATTGCTTATCATAGAGAATGTCTGATTTCACTTCCGCGGACTGCTCAGTGACCCAGTCACTGGTGACGATTGGGTGTCACCTTTTCTTAAACGTGCAGTGACGCAGGTCCAGGATATCTGAGGGAGAGTGACCACTCTGGGACGTGTATGGAATGGTTTGTCGTTTCCACATAATGACAGACGCTAGTCCTCTCTTTTATTGGTTGAATGCCAATCACTGTAGGTTGTTTAATTCCTTCTTTACTTGTTTTCAAAATGAATTCATTTGCTTACGTCCTACCAGAATAAAAGTACTAAGTACAAATGAAAGGTTCCTGTGCCTGTCTCTCTTCAAGAGCCCTGTTGAGCACATTTTCTTTTTTTTATTATGCCACTCTATTTTTCTCCTTTAAATATGGGAGAGAAAGAGACAGATAGAGAAGAAAAAGGAACAGATACAGGGAAAGGGCACACCAGGTGCTCTAGCCCACACTAGCACCCCCTTGTGCATTGGCCTTGCCCCCATCTTGGGGATTCGAACCTGGGTTTTGGCTTCAGAGTCAAATGGTGCTAAGCCATTCTGGTTCTCACGGTTTCTGCCTCTTTTTTCTTTTTTAACTTTGTTTTTGGAGCTAGGCTTGAATTCCTGTACCTAGTGACCTAGAATTCAGGAAGTAGCCATCGGGTGATTACATTGTCATGGTCATCCTCTGATCTCTGCTGGCATTAAAGGGGCCTGCCATGACTTCAAGCACCATGTGTTGATGATGAGCAACTGCTCTCTTGATTAAAATATCAGAGATGAAATGAAAACTTTGCAAGATGTGTCAGAGATTACAGACAGGCCTAAATATTTGTACTTCAACAGGGATAACCTAGAAAGAAATATGTGTATGACTGACATTTGTCCCAAAGACATTGCTATTATGTTCTGGCAAGTTGAGATATCATTCCAGTGCAAAATCCAGGAAGCTGTTTGGAAAGCTGGACACGCTGGGTGCAATGTTGTCTAAAATGTCACCATAAAGCATAGTCATGCTCTTTTTCTTCCATGTCAGATAGGAACTTGTAATGGTTTTCAGGAGCGAGGAAGGGCACAACAAATTCTAACTGTGTTAACCGTGGCCCATGTGTGACCTACTTACCGTATTTTCCTTGATAATTGTGAACGCTACTGAATGAAGAAGGGGCACGTCCCTGATTTTGCAATACTTGCCCTTCTGGGCCTTCATTCCACCTGCATCCATTGTCGGGTCATGGAGGTCCTCGACAGTGTACAAAAGGGTACTCTAACACTGAGTATGCACATTTGGACCACGACCCTCCTAATTCTTTCTGCTCTGGCTTGGGCAAGGTTTCCCTGGGCCTATAAGGCAAAAAGAATGTCTGTACTTGCATATGGGTTTTATTTTACTCCTGTTTTTTTGGGGTGGCTCTTGTGTGTCTACTGCCTCAAACAGACATCGGTCCTCCTGCTAGAAAGGAGCTCAGGACTCACTAGGAGGGTCTCACTTCATCTGTCAGCTCTGCATGTCCCATGCAGGTATGACCAGTTAAATCACATGCGTGTCAGGGACCTCTTTTCCCCATCGCACAGAGATTCCCTGGATCTTCGTGGCATTCTCTGGTACCTAAAAGCATTAGATTCTCTAACCTTGGGTGAGAGCCTCAAGTGGTTTGTGGCTGTGGGGGATGCGAGCGAGTCATTCTTGTTGAAATTTTGCAATATTTTCGTGTTCATCCCCTCACTTACAAGTTGTAAGCCTACTGTAATGGGCAGGTCCGAAATGTGAGGGAACCAGGCCACAAGTTTGTGTTTCCCAAGGAAGTAGAGAGCTCAAGAAAGTATCCTTTAATTGGCTGAAGGAGGACTACCTGCCTGAGTGCCAAGCCAGCTGATAGGCCAGGAGAGTCTGCATCAGATATCAAAAGCTCAGAGAATTCCTTATCATAGAGAACGTCTGATTTCACCTTCGTGGACTGCTCAGTGACCCGGTCACTGGTGATGATTGGGTGTCACCTTTTCTTAAACGTGCAGTGATGCAGGTCCAAGACATCTGAGAGAGTGACCACTCTGGAACGTGTATGGAATGGTGTGTCGTTTCCACATAATGACAGAGTCACTAGTCCTCTCTCTTCTTGGTTGACTGCCAATCACAGTAGGTTGTTTAATTCCTTCTTTACTTGTTTTCAAAATGAATTTATTTCCTTATGTTCTATCAGAAGAAAAGTACTAAGTACAAATGAAAGGTTCCTGTGCCTGTCTCTCTTCAAGAGCCCTGTTGAGCACATTTTCTTTTTTTTTTTTATTATGCCACTCTGTTTTTCTCCTTTAAATATGGGAGAGAAAGAGACAGATAGAGAAGAGAAAGGAACAGATACAGGGAATGGGCACACCAGGTGCTCTAGACCACACTAGCGCCCCCTTGTGCGTTGGCCTTGCCCCCATCTTGGGGATTCGAACCTGGGTCTTTGGCTTCAAAGTCAAATGGCGCAACTGCTAAGCCATTTTCTGGTTCTCACGGTTTCTGCCTCCTTTTTCTTTCTTACCTTTGTTTTTGGAGCTAGGCTTCAATTCTTGCACCTAGTGACCTAGAATTCAGGAAGTAGAAACAGGGTAGTTGCCTTGTCATGGTCATCCTCTGATCTCTGCTGGCCTTAAGGGGGCCTGCCATGACTTCAAGTGCCGTGTGTTGATGATGATCAACTGCTCTCTTGATTGAAATATCAGAGATGAAATGAAAACTTTGCAAGATGTGTCAGAGATTACAGACAGGCTTAAATGTTTGTACTTCAACAGGGATACTCTAGAAAGAAATATGTGTATGACTGACATTTGTCCCAAAGACATTGCTATCATATTCTGGCAAGTAGAGATATCATTCCAGTGCAAAATCCAGGAAGCTGTTTGGAAAGCTGGACACACTGGGTGCAATGTCGTGTAAAATGTCACCATAAAGCATTGTCATGCTCTTTTTCTTCCATGTCAGATGGGAACTTGTAATGGTTTTCAGGAGCGAGGAAGGCCACAAGAAATTCTAGCTGTGTTAACAGTGGTCCATGTGTGAACTACTTACCGTATTTTCCTTGATAATTGTGAACGCTACTGACTGAAGGAGGGGCATGTCCCTGATTTTGCTATACTTGCACTTCTCGGCCTTCATTCCACCTGCATCCATTGTCGGGTCGTGGAGGTCATCCACAGTGTCCAGAAGGGTACTCCAACACTCAGTATACACATCTGGACCCCAACACTCCTAATTCTTTCTGCTCTGGCTTGGACAAGTTTTTCCTGGGCCTATAAGGCAAAAAGAATGTCTGTACTTGCATATGGGTTTTAGTTTACTTTGTTTTTGGTGTTAGGCTCTTTTGTGTCTACTGCCTCAAACAGACATCAGTCATCCTGCTAGAAAGGAGCTCAGGACTCAATAGGAGGGTTTCACTTCTTCTGTCAGCTCTGCATGTCCCATGCAGGTGTGACCAGTTAAATCACATGCCTGTCAGGGACCTGTTTTCCCCGTCCCACAGAGATCCCCTGGATCTTCGTGGCATTCTCTGGGACCTAAAAGCATTAGATTCTCTAACCTTGGGTGATAGCCTCAAGTGGTTCATGGCTGTGGGGGATGTGAGCAAGTCATTCTTATTGAAATGTTGCAATATTTTCGTGTTCATCCCCTCACTTACATGTTGTAAGCCTACTGTAATGGGGAGGTGTGAAATGTGAGGGAAACGGCACCCAAGTGTGTGTTTCCCTAGGAGATAGACAGCTCAAGAATGTATCCTTTAATTGGCTGAAGGAGGACTACCTGCACGAGTGCCAAGCCAGCCGATAGGTCAGGAGAATCTGCCTCAGATTTCAAAAGTTCAGAGAATTCCTTTTCATAGAGAACGTCTGATTTCACTTCAGTGGACTTCTCAGTGATCCCAGTCACTTCTGATGATTAGGTGTCACCTTTTCTTAAACATGCAGTGATGCAGGTCCAGGATACCTGAGAGAGAGTGACCACTCCAGGACTTGTATGGAGTGGTGTGTCGTTTTCATATAATGACAGAGGCGCTAGTCCTCTCTTCTGGGTTGAATGGCAATCAGAGTAGGTTGTTTAATTCCTTCTTTACTTGTTTTCAAAATGAATTCATATGCTTACGTTTTATTAGAATGAAAGTACTAAGTAGAAATGACATGCACCGGTGCCCATCTCTTTTCAAGAAACCTGTTTAGCACATTTTCTTCTTTTTATTATGCAAATATGTTTTTCTCCTTTAAATATGGTAGAGAAAGAGACAGAGAAGAGAAAGGAACAGATACAGGGAATGAGCACACCAGGTGCTGTAGACCACAGGAGGGCCCCATTGTGCATTGGGCTTGCCTCCATCTTGGGGATTTGAACCTGGGTCTTTGGCTTCAGTTCCAAATGTCATAACCACTAAGCCATTTTCTGGTTCTGACGGCTTCCACTTGCTTTTTCTTTGTTACCTTTGTTTTTGATCTAGGCTTGAATTCTTGTACCTAGTGACCTGGAATTCAGGAAGTAGCCACAGGGTGGTTGGGTTGTTATGGTCATCGTCTGATCTCTGCTGCCACTAAATGGGACTGCCATGACTTCATGTGCCGTGTGTTGATGATTAGCAATTGCTCTGATGTTTAAATATCAGAGATAAATTGAAAACTTTGCAAGATGAGTCAAAGGTCACAGACAGGCTTAAATGTTTGTACTTAACAGGGATACCCTAGAAAGAAATATGTGTATGACTGACATTTGTCCCAAAGACATTGCTATCATGTTCTGGCAAGTACAGTTATCATTCCAGTGCAAAATCCAGGAAGCTGTTTGGAAAGCTGGACACGCTTGGTGCATTGTCGTCTACAATGTCACCATAAAGCATAGTCATGCCTGCTCTTTTTCTTCCATGTGAGATGGGACTGTATAATGGTTTTGAGGAGTGAGGAAGGCCACAACAAATTCTAACTGTGTTAACACTGGACTGTATGTGACCCTCTTACCGTATTTTCCTTGATAATTGTGAACTGTACTGAGTGAAGGAGGGTCACATCCCTGATTATGCAATACTTGTCCTTCTGGGCCTTCATTCCACCTGCATCCATTGTGGGGTCATGGAGGTCCCCAAGAGTTCCCAAAAGGGTACTCCATCACTCAGTATACCCGTTTGGACACCAACACTCCTGTTCTTTCTGCCCTGGCTTGGGCAAATTTTCCCTGGGCCTATATGGTGAAAAGAATGTCTGTACTTGCATATGGGTTTTATTTTACTCCTGTTTTACTTGGGAGGCTCTTGTGTGTCTACTGCCTCAAACAGACATTGGTCTTCCTGCTAGAAAGGAACTCAGGACTCAATAGGAGGGTCTCACTTCATCTGTCAGAAATAGTAACTGTGTTAACACTGGTCCATTTGTTACTTATTTGCCATGTTTTCCTTGATAATTGTGAACGGTACTGAATGAACAAGGGGCAGGTTCTGATTTTCCAACACTTGCCCTTCTGGGCTTTCATTCCACCTGCATCCATTGTGGGGTCATGAAGGTCCTCGAGAATGTCCAAAAGCATGCCCCAACCCTCAGAATATACGTTTGGACCTGACAGTCCACATTCTTTCTGTCCTGGCTTCAGAAACTTTTTCCTGGGCCTATAAGGCAAATAGCATATTCATACTTACATGTGGGTTTTATTTTACTGCTATTTTCCCCTTTCTTTTTTTTTTTCTTTTTTTCTTTTTTGTTTTCTCGAGGAAGGGTCTCACTCTAGCCCAGGCTGACCTGGAATTCACTATGGAGTCTCAGAGTGGCCTAAAACTCACGGCGATCCTCCTACCTCTGCCTCCCGACTGCTGGGATTAAAGGCATGCTCCACCATGCCTGATAGTTATATTTTTCCCTTTCGAATTTGAGAGGCTCCTGTGTGTCTACTGCCTCAAAGAGACATTGGTCCTCCTGCTAGAAAGGAGCTCAGGACTCATTCATAGTGTCTCACTTCATCTGTGAGCTCTGCGTGTCCCATGCAGGGGTGGCCAGTTAAGTCATATGCATGCCAGGGGCCTCTCTTCCTTGTCCCACTGAGATTCCTGAGATCTTCGTGGTATTCTCTTGGACCTAAAAGCTCCAGATTCTGTTACGTAGGGTGAGAGCGTTAAGCTGTCACCCAAGGTTAGAGAATCTGCTCTCTTCAAAAAAAAAAACGGTCAGATATATCCAATGAACAGGGACAGCTGTTGTGAGGCCCTGTGGGAGCCTGAGTCATTCTTGCTAAAATTGAGCAATATTTTCAGGTTCGTCCCTTCAGTTACAAGTTGTAAGCCTTCTGTAATGGGGATGACAGAAATGTCAGTGAACCGGCACCAAGTATGTTCCTCTAGGAATTAGAGCACTCAGGAAGGTGTCCTTTAATTGGCTGAAGGAGGACTACCTCCACTGTTGCCAAGCCAGCTGATTGGCCAGGAGAGCCTACCTCAAATATTGAAGGTTAAGAGATTTCAATACCATAGACAACGTCTGAGTTCACTTCCTTGGAGTGCCTACTGAGCCTGGTCACTGGTGATGATTAGGTGTCACCTTTTCTGAAACATGTAGTGATGCTGGTCCAGGATTCTTCAGAGAGAGCAACCACTCTAGGACGTGTAAGGAGTGGTGTGTCGTTTCCATGGAATCACAGAGGTGGTAGGACTCCTACTTCTGGGATGAACGCCAATCACAGTAGCTTGTTTAGTTCCTTCTTTACTTGTTTTGAATATAACTTGATTTGCTTATGTTCTATCAGAATAAAAGTCCTAAGTACACATGACAGGTGCCGGCACCCCTCTCTCTTCAAGAGCTGCGTGGAGCACATTTCCTTTTTTTTTTATCCTCCAAATTCATTTTTCTTCTTTGAATATGGGAGAGAAAGAGACAGATAGAGAAGAGAAAGGGAAAAATATGGGG
>CM070789.1:14837966-15257966 GCA_036346955.1 Dipus sagitta
TTGCCTGTGAAGCCTAAGAACCCAGGTCTGATTCCCCAGAACCCATATAAGCCAGATGCACAAGTAGCCCATGCATCTGGAGTCCATTTGCAGTGGCTGGAAGCCCTGGCACCCTCGTTTTTCCCCCTCTCCCCCATCTCTCTCTCTCTCTCTCTCTCTCTCTCTCTCTCAAATAAATAAAATAAATAAATATTTTTTTAAATGCTGAAACAGAGGCAATAGCTTTTTTTTCAAAGCAGGGTCTCACTCTAGCCCAAGCTGACCTGAAACTCACTCTGTAGTCCCAGGCTGGCCTCAAACTCCAAACAAGCGTCCTACCTCTGCCTCCAGAACGCTGAGGGATTAGAGGCTTGCACCAACAAGCCCAGCTTGGCTTTGGTTTTGTTGTTGTTATTTTGGAAGTCTCACTAAGTAATCCAGGTTGTCCTTAAATTCACTTAAGTAGTACTGACTGGCCTTGTAATCCTCCTGCCTCAACTTTCCAATTGCTGAGATTACCAGTGTGAGTGACCACATCAGATAACCCTCAGATTTTGGGTCACTTACACCAAATCTCAACAGTCTCACAAATTATACACTTGTATCTTCATGACTTTTCTCTTTGCCAAAAGGCAACACAATAAGTTCACACTCTTGAAATCTGATTGTATTCTATAATAGCTAGCTTTCAAGTTTTAAACACACAACCACGTAGTAATAAATAAGCAGTCAGTTACCTCTCAGAAGCTAAAGAGCTGGAACCCCACCTAACACTATTACTTTGGTCATTGCTGAAGCAGGGTCTCATTCCAGCCCAGGCTGACCTAGAATTCACTCCGTAGCCCAAACTGTCCTCAACTCACTGCAGTCATCCTCCTACCTCAGTGGCACCAACACCTGACAAGCACGAACACTTTTAAGGTTGGAGAGTCTATTGTTTAAGGAAGAGATCAGGAAAGTGCCTAATGAATTTTTCTTATTCCTCTATGCCTATTCCCCCAAAATGACTATATAAATCAGTGAGATAATTTATTTTTGGGCAATGGACATGCATGCATGCATTTCTTCATAAACATACTTTCATACCATAACAGTAAAGATATATATAGCTTTTATTTTATATAGTTGTTTGTTTTTATTTCACTGGGTCTCTGTTTTCCTGTACATAGTATTTTAGAAAATACAAAAAAAAAAAAAAAAGAAGAAGAAGAATAGCATGGGCTAGAGTGAGACCCTAAAAACAAAAATCAAAAAGAATAACAAATGCTTGTGCACCATTTGGTGAATTTATGAAATAAAGTATTAGGTGCAAGGGAATTTCTAATTAACACATTTATGTTAGTTTTACACTCAGTTTGTTAAAAATTTAAATATGTTGGAATGGTTATTAATGTGGAATGAAAACCTTGATGATAACGCTTGTATAAATGTATGTTGTCTAATGTACATTAAGCAATCTAATTTGTACAATACATTCAAAGTGTTCAATTGACACTAAAACTGTATAGATGCTAAGCATAGTGGCTCACACCTTTAATCCTAGCATGCGGGAGGCTGAGGTAGTAGGGTCACCATGATTCGAAGCCAGCCTGGGCTCCAGGGTGAGTTCCAGGACAGTCTGGGCTAGAGAAAGACCCTGCCTCAAAAAAGCAAAACAAAATAAAATTTACAGTTAGTAAAGTTATAGAATGCTATCTCTCTACATATATCAGTGGTTGTCAATACAACTGAGAACACAGACTACAGTGAAAAAATATCTACAACTTATTTCTAAGTGGTATGAACAAATTACATTCATGAGTAACAGCCATATGAAGCCCACTGTTAATTCATTTCAATTCAACTGTGAGGAAATGCAGAAAAATGAAAATAACATTTTTCTAAAAGACTAAATCCAAATATGGCACTCAAAATTTCCTGAATATTAACATTAAACAATCTACCAACCTGTTATTACTACAACTAAAAAAAAAAAAAAAAAAAAAAAAAACACTAGGTCTAACACCTAGGGGCAGCAGAGGTGTCACAGAAGGACCTAAATCTATTTCTTACCTGTGGGCAGCTTGATACTGTGAAAGACTTCCTCTTCTTTAAGCCACTGTTATTAGTTCATTTTTATAAACATTAAAAGCTAACAAGACTTCTAGGTCAGCCTCCTTGAGTTTAGATTTCTTGTTTGGTTCATATTCATAAAAAAAGAACAGAAATATAGACTGGCTACATATTAAAATTCCTTTAGATGATGTTTCACATCTGTTGTATAGTTTGTGCAGCAAATATCCCACACAAAGCCAAAAAAAGTCATTCAATACATCAAAGAAGCTAACAGAACACACAGTTTATCTCCAAAATGAGTGTTTCAAGAGAAAATGACTAGCATCCATATGCTTTGTACTGCTTTCAATGATGTCAACCACTGTGGATCTGCAGCAACTGTATGTAGTTAAGAACCTCTCACATACTACCCAGTAGAATCAATAGGCAGAAATCCTTAAGAGCATAACTAACAGTTTAAAAGGTTTTTATATGCGCTCACTGTTCCACATATTCACTGCCAATCTTGGAGGTCTCACTACTGTGATTCTAATGCACCAACTCTGTTCTTTCAGTGAGTCCAAGGCTGAATTCTTATACATTCCAAAGAGAAAATCCATGACACATATTATTCGCTGCCCTAACACAGCCAGACTGCAGCTACAGCTAGCTGGCGCCAGTAAGAAAAATTTACATAAAGCAGTCCCAATTTCAAGACCAAACTAAGAGAGTACACTCCTAAGTAAACCCTCCCCATTCATTCCCCAACAAGAACTGACTGGTTCTAGAATATATCTATTTACTAACATAATTCAAGTAATAAAATGAGTTTATAATTCTTATGTAACTGAAATTCCACCCCAGGCACATAAAAATTTAATCTTCAAAGATAGCTTAATTGTGTTATAGCCTACTAAGCACATGAAATTTAACAGTTGCTATTTTACAATCACTAAAACTGTAATTCGTACTACCAAAAAGTATCCCTCACTCTAATCTATAACGACTTTTCAAATTTTATTAATCAATTAGATAGTAAATATCATTAAGCAGATTTGCTCTTAGAAACATAGTACTACAGTTTACCAAATAAAGACATGTGCACACTCAAAAGATATCATTATAATGGTCAAATAATTCAATAAATTTACTGCTTAGTGATATTACTAAAGCATGTATGTTCTAATTATCAAAACACAGACACATTAAAGTATAAACATCCTCACAAGGACCTATTTTGTCGGTACCTCATTCTTGTCAAAACTACATCATTAATCCCTTTGTGGTACCATACATCTTTAATCCCAGCACTCAGAAAGGCTGAGAGGTAGGAGGATCCCAGTGAGTTCTAGGCCAGCTTGTGCTACAGAGTGAGTTTCAGGTCAGCATAGACCCTTACCCTCAAAAAAAAAAAAAAAGAAAAGAAAAAGAAAAAGAAAAATAGTAATAAAAAATTTTAAAAACCCTACATCATTGACATAGATATATTAGCCAGATCTTACTTGGCAAGAACCTATGCATGTGAATATCTTTTGTTTAAAATGCTTTTAGAGGACTGGAGAAATGGCCTAGTGTTTTGCTTGCAAAACCTGCTGGCCCAGGTTTGATTCTTGATCCCTTTAAAGCCAGATGCACAAGGTGGTGCATATGTCTGGAATCTGTTTGCAGAGGCAGGAGGCCCTGGCCTACCCATTCTTTATCTCTCAAAAAATATTAAAAAATAAACGGCTTTTCACTACTTTATGACTTATCACTACATAATTCTACATCTCCACTGTTTTGGTCTCCCTCTAGCCCAGGCTGACCTGCAATTCACTAGATAGTCTCAGGATGGGCTCGAGTGACACCCTACCTCAAAAAAAAAAAAAAAATCAAAAAAGAAAAAAGAAAAAAAATTCAAGGCTACAGAAATGACTCTGGTTAAAGAAGACTGCTTGCAAAGCCAGCCAGCCCAACACCCACATAAAAGCCAAACATCATGAGGCACATGCATCTGGAGCGTATTTGCCATGAGAAGAGACCCTATCATGCCCATACACAAAAATATAAATAAATTAATGTAAAAATGTGTATTTTCGCTGGACGTAGTGGCACATGGGAGGCAGCAGTAAGAAGATGGTCATGTGTTCAAGAACAGCCTAGGACTACGTAATGATTTCCAGGTCAGCATGGGCTACAGTGGAGATCACCCCCCCCACTCTGCCATAAATAATGAGGACCTAATAAAAAGATTAATGTAGGTTACTAATAGGTAGATAATCTTAAATGTTACCTAGGCTATATTCTTATTTCAGGATCTCTGCACTGGGCTGGGGAGCTGGCTCAAAAGTTAAAAGCACTTGCTTGCAAAGCTTGCAAGCCTGGGTTCAAGTCCCCAATTCCCATATAACACCAGACACACAAAGTGGTACATGTGTCTGGAATTCAAATAAGCAGCAATAGCACCCACTTGACTTTTAATCTCATAAATACATAAAAAATATATTTAAAAAAAGATCTCTGGCCAGGCATGGTGGTGCACGCCTTTAATCCCAGCACTAGGGAGGCCGTGGTAGGAGGATCGCCATGAGTTCGAGGCCACCCTGAGATTACCTAGTGAATTCCAAGTCAGCCTGGGTGAGTCCCTACCTCAAAAAACCAAAAAAAGAAAAAGGGTCTTTGAGATCTCTGGGCTGGCAAGATGACTTAGTGGATAAAGCACTTGTGAAGCCTGACTCCAGGTTGATTCTCCTGTTCTCACGTAAGCCAGATGCACAAGGTGGCACTTGTGTCTGGATTTCACTTGCAGTGGCTAGAGGCTCTGGTGAGCCCATTCTATCTGCCCCTCTCTCTCCAATAAATAAATTAATTTTTTTTTAAAAAATCTCCTCACCTTCCCTTTCAGTAAATGAAGTGACAAACACTACAATTGCAGGTGATACAAACCATGAAGTTAATACTCAGTGGGAGGACAGATCTTAGTAACAAGAACTTTCTAAGAACTATATATTGATTATAAAATCTCAGTTGGGGGCTAGAGATGTGGCTCAGCGATTAAGTCCTTTGCCTGCCTAATAAAGACCTGAGTTCAATTCCCCAGTGCCCACGCAAAGCCAGATGCACAAGGTGGTAATCTGGAGTTCAACTGCAGTGGCTGGAGGTCCTGCATGCCCATCCTCTTCCTCCTCCCCGCCACCCTAACTCTTTCTCTCTCTCAAATAAATAAAATAAAAATCTCAGTTGGAAAAGTGAGCTTAGAAATTATCCACATATTGTGTTTTCCTACGTTTATTATTTATTTTATTTATTTTTGAGACAGGCTCTTATGACATAAGCCAAGCTGGCCTCAAACTCACTTTCCAATCCTCTTGTCTCAGTGGGTCACCACATTGACTCCTACTTTAAATACTTTTAGATTTTCCTCACTTCTCACTTGTTTATCTATCTAACTTCATGTATTTGGCAATCAAAGGGCCTGAAATCACTTAGGTACAACATAAAATACAACAGGAGCAATAAGCATTTAAGTATTATTTTTAAAATCAAATAAACTAATCACCTCTAATGAATTAATAAAAAGCAGCATGAAATCCCTACAACCTGCTTAGTAAAAGTGCCAAAAAGAAAGACCAGTAATCTAATGTACAGTTTTTCAAGCTGATAATGGACTGGTGTTTTATTTCTAACCCACCAAGAGATAAATATTTTTTTAATATCTCTCTCTCTCTCTCTCTCTCTCTCTCTCTGTGTGTGTGTGTGTGTGTGTGTGTGTGTGTGTGTGTTGTATCTGGCAAACAATAGGTACATAACAAATATTTGTTAAACTCATTTAGTAATTTTATCAATTCACAATTCATTTTATTTTTACTCTTCCATGCATGCTGTTTTAGCATAGTCTCTTCAAAGAATGTATTATTAGCCGGGCATGGTGGCGCATGCCTTTAATCCCAGCACTCGGGAGGCAGAGGTAGGAGGATCGCCATGAGTTCAAGGCCACCCTGAGATGACAGAGTTAATTCCAGGTCAGCCTGGACCAGAGTAAGACCCTACCTCAAAAAAAAAAAAACAAGAATTTATTATTTGGGGCTAGAGAAATGGCTCAGCAGTTAAGGCGCTTGCCTGCAAAGCCTAAGGACCTGGATTCAATTCTACAGTACTCACATAAGCCAAATGCACATGCATCTGGAGTTCATTTGCAGAGGTTAGAGTCCCTTGTGTGCCCGTTCTTTCTCTCTCTCTGCCAACCCCCCCCCTCTCTCTCTTTCACTCAAATAAATAAATAAATATTTTTTGGTTCATTTTTTTTCTTTGTTTATTTGACAGTGACAGAGAGAGAGAGAGAGAATGGGGGCGCAAGGGTTCCAGCCACTGCAAACGAACTCCAGATGCGTGCGCCCCCTTGTGCATCTGGCTAACGTGGGCCCTGGGGAATCGAGCTTCAAACCAGAGTCCTTAGACTTCACAGGCAAGCGCTTAACCACTAAGCCATCTCTCCAGCCCCAAATAAGTATTTTTTAAAAGAATATATTATTTATTTACCGAGAGAGACTATTAGCATGCCAGGACCTCTTGCAGCTGCAAACGAACTCTAGACACATGCACCACTTTATGCATCTGACTTCTATGCACGTATTGGAGAATCAAACCCAGGCCAACACACTTTGCAAGCAAACATCTTTACCAACTGAGCCATCTTCTTAGCTCTTTTTGGCTTTTGTTTTGGTTTGGTTTGGGGTTTCTTTTGTGTGTTTTATTAAACAGGCTCTCATGTAGCCCAGGCTGGCCTTGAAGGCCTGATTCTCCTGCCTCTACTTCCCAAGTGCTGGAATTATAGGCCTGTGCTACCACTATAGGCTTTCATTTAAGGTATTTGCTTTGAGATTCTAAACACTTTGCTCACTGGAACTGTTATAAGTCAGTCACTCAAGAAGGCCCTATCCCTAAAGACTCTTTTCTACAGAAACAAGTAGCCCAGATTTCTCTTCAACTCTACTCTTCCTGAAAAAAATTACTGGAAGAAAAAAAAAGAAGAAAGAAAAAAATCTGCTACAGGGAACCTGTGAGGAAAGGTAAACACTATAATTCACTTGGTGCCCCACTAAACTAAGTAATTTATATTGGTTATTCCTGTATCGACTCTGAAAGGAATACATTATCCCCATTCTAAAAATAAGACAAACTGATGTCTTAGAAACAAGTAATTTCCTCATCCCATAAACATACTGCCTAACCCTTGGTTTCCCACCAGGAATAGATGGTAAAGACCCTAGTGCTGAAGACTCCACATACTTGGGCTGCAAGGCCACTGAGAAATCCTGCTGGAACTGAGCTGATAACCTCCTCCATGTAGACCAGCTGACAGAAAGCTGGAAGAAGCCATTCTGCATGCAGTTCAATGGGAGAAAGAGAAATCACCAATGAAGATACTCAACAGTGGACACTGCAAGCCTTATATTTGGCCAGCCAGGACAAATGAGCCAACAGGTGCAATAGAGGCACGTCTGTCATGGTGGAAACCAACTGCCCTCTAATTGGACTGGAGGCTCGCTCCATGGGAGGGAATACATCCCTGATACTGAAAACTTAAAACAGAGGTAGTCATGAGCCCTAGGGGTTTAACATCTGTTGCTGTCTGGCTAAATGCATATACTATGCTTATCAAACTGCCCAGTAAGCATGTCTCTTCATGTTCATACCCTTATATTAATGCTACTCTCACTTTTCATAGAGAATCTTCTCTTTACAGATGGCAGTGACCTTGGGGTGACTCAGAAGGTATCATGGTGCTGGAAAGAAGTGACAGGAGTGCTCAGAACTGTAATATCTCTATCATACCTTCCAAGGCTCAGGGTCTAATACGGAAGAGGTGGCGGAAAGAATTTAAGAACCAGAGGAAGGGTAGGATCCCTTACAACATGCTCCCCCAGACACAAAATGGCCTGGATATCCATGACCTCACAGTGCCTAACACTACCTACATAAGACCATCATAAGAGGAGGAAAAGATCATAACATCAAAATACAAGAGAGACTGATTGAGATGGGGAGGGGTATGATGGAGAATGGAGTTTCAAAGGGGAAAGTGGGGGTGGGGGAGGGAGGGTATTACCATGGGGTATTTTTTATAATCAAAGTTGTTAATAAAAATTTGAAAAACAAAATATACTGCCTAAGGGTCTTAGCAGTTAAGGTGCTTGCCTGTGAAGCCTAAGGACTCAGGTTTGATTCCTCAGGACCCATGTAAGCCACTTGTACAAGATGCGCATATGTCTGGAGTTCCTTCACAGTGGTTAGAGGCCCTGGTGCACCCATTCTCTCTATCTGCTTCTTTCTCTCTCAAATAAGTAAATAAATAAAAAGATTATAAACTACAATACTGCATGCAACATCAAGGCAGTTCTTACACAGCTAATACAGTAAGTGTGCTTTATTGTAAGTAAACATGAATTCTCAAAAATTGTATATAATGGCTTCCAATGTTATCTAATTTACTTAAGGAATCCTTTTATTAGGAAACATTTTCTTTTTTAAAAGTTTTTTGTTTATTTTTATTTATTTATTTATTTATTTGAGAGCGACAGACAGAGAGAAAGAGGCAGATAGAGACAGAGAGAGAATGGGCGCGCCAGGGCCTCCAGGCACTGCAAACCAACTCCAGACGCATGTGCCCTTTTGTGCATCTGGCTAACATGGGTCCTGGGGATTAGAGCCTCGAACCGGGGTCCTTAGGCTTCACAGGCAAGCACTTAACCGCTAAGCCATCTCTCCAGCCCAGGAAACATTTTCAATTAAATTTTTCTATTAGAAAATTTAACCCATGTTAAAATTTATGAATTCAATTAATCTCAGCAAAAATCATTTATAAAATGTTACTTCATTTACGTGTTCAGTAAACTGCATATTAGAATACAATTAAATGATTTCTTATTCAGTACCACCATTAAAAACATTAAGTTGACAGGAATAATGTCTTTAGCATAGTGAAAACATTTATAGAAAGAAAACAGATCATCATCACAATAAAAGACCTCAGGGGTCCTTTTATATGTATCTAATGGGCACTTCTTTAATCTTCTCACTTAGAATCAACTGTCACTTTAGGACAATGTCACTAAATCTCCTTTCAATTAGCCTCTCTGGTACTCTTAACATTAAAAAATTAGGACAGAGTGAAAAGCTATCAAAGGTGTCATATGTTCTAGAGAATAGATTTACTTTGCATACACTAGTCCTGGTTTAAATACTGAAGACTGACAATAAGCCATTAAATGAGCACGAAAGAGTGAAGAGGAACTGCCTTTGGCCAGGAGCACACTATGAATCAGGGAGGAGAATCCATTGTGAAGCCCTGTATGAAGGAGCAGCATTTATTCAATGCAGATTACAGTGCTCAAGAGCAAAACAAGTCTGCCATTCTAACATTTCTTTCTATATATTTGTGCTAAATTTGACAACTAAATATTAACAACAGAGAAATGGGGAAATGGCTAAAGGGTAAAACTAAGTCTGGCAGCTGTCAGTTTGAAGCCACTGAGGGGAGCTGTTCTTAAGATTCTCATCTGTACTGAATGTCCAAAACACTATGCTCCAAATTCAAGTCATCATTTTATAGAGTGATTTTTCTTACAATGTATGTGGAAGACTCAGCCAGACTAGAACTTAAACATGTATCCTACACTTCCAATTCTGTAATGACAACATTATATACCAGCTTGACTTTACGAATACATCTATCATTATCCCCACACAGCAAAGGATGGTTAATTATGTAACAAGAGTAGGACCCAGAAGTAAAGACATAAATAGGGAATTGTAGTAAGTAGAAAAACTGATATTATTTAGTACTTCTTACCTCTGACCATGAACTATATGACAAATCCGCCAAGATTTGTCAAAATACTCTAGTCACACATAACAAAGTATATGATGACATTTGAGAATCAATAAACTAAGAAACATTCAAATATTACTGGGAAAATTAGAACACCTGATATTTGTAGAATATTTCACGATACTATTCAGAAACACTGTGTAAACTAATTCTCAGCTTATGTTTGCCAAATAGGGCTTTTTCCCAGACTTAATAGATAAGTAAACAAGATGGAACTAGCTGGTCAATATTAGAAAAAAGTAGCCAGAAAGGGATTCAAATTTAGGTCTGTATTTTTAGTCAATGAGCTATCTACTTTTGAGCTATTCCTTTTTGACGCTTATGTTAATAAAACTACTTATAAAAAATAATAAACAAATGGGAATGACAAAACAGAATAATACACAACCTTAATTATTCAGTTCCCAAAACCTGTAATTCAGCACAGAAAAAGTACCACCAACTGGACAGAAGTAATAATCCCAGAGAAGTCTGGTTTATGGTACAACTACAAAACTGCAACATGGCAGTGAAAACCGTTAGTAATAACAGAGTAAGTAACCACAGAGTGTTAGTGTTTCCCCATGATAAGTGACAAGGCCATTTAGCATACGAGTAAATTTTAGTCCACAATAGAAGGCAAAGAAAGTGGATCACTGAAATTTCCCTAGGGTTCCACGGAAAACCAACATAAATTGCTCAATAATTTCAACTGAGTAACTTTTTATCCAACGTTAACAATAACAAACCAAGCCAGGCGTGGTGGTGCATGCCTTTAATCCCAGCACTTGGGAAGCAGAAGTAGGATTACTGTGAGTTGGAGGCCACCCTGAGACTACATAGTGAATTCCAGGTCAGCCTGGGCTACCCTACCTTGAAAACATAAATAAATATAAATAATAAAAACATAACCAATAGTAAGAATAAACACAAGTTTGCAACAAGGCAGAAATTTTGAGCTATTAAATCTAATATATATCTCTTATGTTCCAGACCATTGTAAAAACCAAAGGAACATTATAAAGTTGGTAAATTCTAGAATAAATTTCAAACAGAATTCCAATCTCTTATAGACTCAAGTTCTACAAATAAGCAAACTAGATCTGGACACTAATATAAAGCTATAAGAGTCATATGTCATTTCATTTCAAAGTTTTATTCAACATAACTGCTCACTTTCATTTATTTTTATTAAACATACTTATAAACATGTTATAAATTTATACTATAAAGTAAGCACACACCAATAAAATACCATGTGCACCCTTTTTATATGCTGGGGTGCCCCATAAGTATTTAATTTGCAAAAGGTTGCTGTTTTAAAAGTTAACTCTAAACGACATTGTGGCACACAAATTTAATCCCAGCACACGTAGGAGAATCACTTAGAGTTTGAGAGCAGCCTGGGATTACAGAGTGAGTTCTAGGTCAGCCTGGGATACAGTAAGATCCTACCATGAGGGTAAAAAAAATTAAAAAGTTGCTTTACAGCTAGGTATAGTGGGGCACACATGTAATCGCAACACTTGGGAGGCTGAAACAGGAAGACTGCAAGTTCAAGGCAAGCCTGGGCTACAAAGCAAGTATTTAAGTATTGGGGGGTGAGCCTGGGCTGTATGAGGCATTGTGTAAAGAAGAGTAAAAACTGCTAGGTGTGGTGGCACATGCCTTTAATCCCAGCACTCGGGAGGCAGAGGTAGGAGAACTGCAGTGAGTTCAAGGCCACCCTGAGAGACTACATAGTGAATTCCAGGTCAGCCTGGCTACCTCAGGAAAAAAAAAAAGAGTAAAAACTAAAAAACAGAATTCCTTTGTTCAGAATTTACTGTTCTGTATCATAACAGGAACATATTCACAGTACTCTAGCATATTTACGGGGGAGGGGATGTCATTTAAAACAACTTAGGACACAAGATACGGCTTAGCAGGTAAGATGCTTGCCTGCACAGCCCAGGGACCCAAGTTTGATTCACCAGCACCCATGTAAGCCAGTTGCACAAGGTGGCACATGGACCTAAAGTTTGTTTGTGGTGGCTAGAGGCCCTGGCACAACCATTCCCTCCATCTGCCTTTCTTTCTCTCTCTCTCTCTTCCTCTATCTCTCAAATAAATAAATAAATATTTTCTTTAAAGTTTAATAAGTACTGCAATTTAAGTACTGCTTAAAGTGTAACTGTTCTGCTATCTGAATTATGTGAAGGAGAATTTCATTCTCCCTGGTGTGAGGGCTAGGTAGTAGGGGTCTGTAAACTCAGCATTTAAGAAGTAGAGCCAGGAGGTTCAGAAGTCCAAGACTAGCCCCTGAGACACTTAGCAAGTTAGAGGCCAAAGCAACATTGAGACCTGTCTCAAATTTTTTTTTTAATTCCTTCTCCCAATTTTCTGGGCAATAATGGGATTATAGTAGCTCAATAAATATTTCTACTTTACAACAAGGCTAAAAAGATTTTGGAAAATGATGATATAAAATTGCAAAGCAATTAACTTATATTACCTTTAAATACACATAATGTCATTTAACTAAAACAAGTACTTACTCCAGCTCTTTTGGCATAAGAATACATTAAATTTAAAAAGTTATGGAGGTCTAGATGTAAAATTATTCCTAAATTTAAAATCTGAATCAGAATTCCATTTTAAGCCAAAAAAAAAAAAATTCTGAAGGATAAAGTGAGACACTATAAAAAATTTAAGAGCAGAATACCAGAAGGCAGCAGGTTTAACAAAGAATGAGGCCAAAAGA
The DNA here is from genome assembly GCA_036346955.1 of Dipus sagitta. Classification (NCBI taxonomy): domain Eukaryota; kingdom Metazoa; phylum Chordata; class Mammalia; order Rodentia; family Dipodidae; genus Dipus; species Dipus sagitta. Next base: position 14,850,572 of record CM070789.1, read on the forward strand.
CGAAAACAAAAGAGAAAAAGAAAAGCAAAAGGCAATACCAAAAACTTTGTATGATTTATGTAATTACTACCCTTCCTAGAAAACTTCCAAATAATAATTTATTTTGAAAAGCAGGAAAAAATATATACTTTTCTCTAAATCAAGGGTTATACCTTCTTTAAAAAAAAAAACTATTCCATTAATATATTATTTGAATTTCTACAAATATCAATTAAACTAAATATACAACACAAACAGAACATTAAATTAGGTGTGGTCAGAAAAGTATTACAGTGGTGATCAAATGACTAGACAATGACAGAACATGAAATGGTGAGAAATCACAGGAATTAACCTTTGACCTCAACATCCTGTGTACTGTTTCTATAATACAGGTTAAAAGGTTCTAGCAAACACTTCAACTTTTGCACAAACAAGTTCACTTTCCTACATAAACTTAGTTAAATTCTAATGTCTACTGATTGTAATGTTTAAAAATGTAGAGTAACTGCTTCTTACCTCTGATCCTGGTGCATGCATGTGACAAGGCTCCTCACTGCACACTTGCTGCCTAAGCAGCTACAAAGATTGGGTCAGCAGCCATTTTGAGACAGCTGCACAGTCTCAGTCGCACAGCAGTGTAATTAAGATGGCTGCAGTGTACACTCAAGAACTCATACAGTGAAAATTCAGCCATGGATCAAACAAAGCCCCTCCCACTTTGTCAGCTTACAGGAAACTGAACACAGAGGACAGCTAATGCATATACTGCAACAAACAATGCAGCTACTCAGGATAGAAAGGGAAAACAGAAGGCAGCAAGCCAGTTTTACAACAAAATGCCTGTGAATCCCGACTTGGGCACATCCAGATCCCAAACCACCTCAAATCCATGCCACATATTAGCAGGAACAGATATGGAGCCAAGTCACACAGAGCAAACATCAGGGAATTCGCCTGAAAGAAAGCTTCCATTTCAGTCCAGAAAAAAAAGGGGTGAAAAAAGTCAAACCTTGCTCAAGGCCTTTTTTTTCTGTTCCTTTTTCTTTCTTTATTTTTTTCCACCTTTAATGTTATCTTTTATCAACTAAGAGCCAAATTGTTTAAATACTCATATTCATTGGATCAAGTTAGTTTCAATTTATAGAGAGCTAATTAAAGATTTCCCTACAGAACCAAAGCTTCAAAGTACTCAAAGCTAGCAGAATGGCTAGGTTATAATCACATTTTTGAATCTTGACAATGGAACTTTAGAAATAAGATGGCAACAAAGCTCACTCTGAGCAATTCTTCCTAATGTAAAAGAATTCTTCTCCTGGCAGTGCAGATGTTACAAATGCATCTTCAGGTGAATGTTTGGTCCCAGGACAAATTACATTTTGTACCCTGCCGCAGACTGCCCAACATTTTAATACTGGTGAGAAGTAAATAATGAATGTAGACAACACCAAGAAGAAAAGCAGCAAGCACAAAAGGGTACAGCCCAATCTGAAAGTGGGTAATAAAACAATCTGAGAACATTTCTAGCAAACCTTTCTTGGGAGTAACACAGCCATCATGAAAAGAGCTGGAAAAAAAAAAAAAAAGATAAAAGAAAAAAGAAAAGAGCTGGGTGTAGTGGCACACCTTTAATCCCAGCACTTGGGAGGCAGAGGTAGGAGTTTGAGGCCAGCCTGAGACTACATAGTGAATTCCAGATCAGCCTGGGCAAGAGTAAGACCCTACACCTCAAAAAAAGAAAAAGAAAAGGCCAAAGCTGGGTGTAGTGGCGCACACCTTTAATCCCAGCATTCAGGAAGCAGAGGTAAGAGGATCATTGTGAGTTCAAGGACAGCCTGGGAGTACAGAATGAGTTCTAGGTCAGCCTGTGCTAGCATGAAACCCTACCTTGGAGTGGGTGGGGGACGGGAAGAAAAGAAAGAAAAGACCAAATGCAAGCACAGAAAAAGACACATTGGCTTGAGAGTTCCCATCAGCCAGAGCCCACATCTTCCTTCACTGTTCTTGGCCTGATGTCCTCAATTTTAGCTGTCCTGTGTAATTTCTATCCATTATCAAATGTAGCTATTTGCTACAGCTATTTAAGTTTGAGAAGTGATAGGAATATGGCTAGTGGGAGACTGGCCTCATGAGGTCACCAACTCACTAAAATTGAGTAATAAGCCCTTGTGGATCAGTATCTTATCCTCGTTCTGCACACATCTGACATTTTCCACAATAAGTTTTAATTACTCAAACTTTGAAAAGTTCTTGTTCAATTTTCCACAAGGCAAATGGGATTTAAGAGTGCTCCAAGAACTGTATTAGGAAAAAAAAAATGAGTCTGGGTCTAGTGGTTCATGCCTATAATCCAGCATGGGGAGGCCGAGGTAAAAGGATCACTGTGAGTTCCAGGTTAGCCTGGGAAAGAGTGACATCATGGATTAAAAAAGAGATGAGGGGGCTGGAGAGATGGCTTAGCCATTAAGCACTTGCCTATGAAGTCCAAGGACCACGGTTCAAGGCTCAATTCCCCAGGACCCACGTAAGCCAGACGCACATGGTGGCACATGTGTCTGGAGTTCGTTTACAGTGGGTAGAGGCCCTGGCGCGCCCATTCCCCCCCCCCCTTTCTCCCTCTTTCTCTCTCAAGTAAATACATAAAAGTAACAAAAAAATTTTTTTTTAAAGAAGAGGGGCTGGAGAGATGCTCAGCTGTTAAAAGAAGCTTGCTTGCAAAACTTGCCAGTCAGGGTTTGACCCTGTGCCATGTAAAGCCAGATGTACAAAGGGGCACACACATCTGAAGTTTGTGGTGGCATGAGGCCCTGATGGGCATGTGCGCACACACACACACACACACACACACACACACACACACACACACACAGTCTATCCCCTTCCTATCTCCCAATATATTTTAACCTGAGACCTCAGAGTGAATTCCAGGTCAGCCTGAGCTACAGTAAGACCCTACATCAAAAAAACAAAATAACTTAACAAAAACAAATATATTTTTTAAAAGAGTTAAGAAGGGCTGGAGAGATGGCTTAGCGGTTAAGGCACTTGCCTGCAAAGCCTAACGACCCAGATTTGACTCTCCAGATCCCACGTAAGCCTAACATACAAAGATGTGGGTCACACATGCCCAATAGGTGGCACAAGCATCTGGAGTTCAGGTTCAGTGACTGAGGCCCTGGCACACCAATCCTCTCTCTCTCTCTCTCTCTCTCTCTCTTCTCTCTCTCTAAAATTAAAAAAAGAAAAAAGAAATTTTAAATAGAGAGAAGGGCAGGAGAGACAATTTAGTGGTTAAGTCTCTTGCCTGCCAAGCCAAAAAAAACCCAGGATTTGATTCCCCAGGACCCGTGTAAACCAGACACACAAGGTGGCACATGCATCTGGAGTTCATTTGCAGTGACTGAAGGCCCTGGCACTCCCATTCTCTCCTTCCCTCACTCTCTCTCTCTCTCTCTCTCTCAAATAAATAAATAATAAAATATTTTTTGAGGAAAGAGGAACGAAGTAGCTAGAGAGACAGCTTGGCAGTTAAGGTGTTTGCCTGCAAGGCCTAAGGACCCAGGTTCAGTTCCCCAGGACACACATAATAAGCCAGATGCACAAGGTGGCACATGCATCTAGAGCTTATTTGCAATGACTGGAAGCTCTGGAGTGCCCATTTTCTCCCTCCCTCTCCTCTCTGCCTCTTTCTCTCAAATATATAATCCACACAACACTCAAGACTCAATCCATACATTTTCACCCATTGGTTCTGTTTGTCTGATGGAAACAAGAAAGGAAAGTGAAAAGCATTATTCTGATAAATGGAGCCACTCCCCACATCTTTCATTCTGTATCTCAAAGAAACTAGACTAGCTCACCTGAAGAATTCTACTCAGGATTCCCTTAATTTGGGGGGAGGGAGGAAAATACCTTGCTCTAAGCCCAGGCTGGTTTGCAGCTCACAACAATCTTCAAGTACTGGGATTGTAGGCATGACCATCATGCCTAGCTTCCAATTTATTACAGTCTCATTACTCTTTCTCTGCCCATGCCTCAGAGCTTGCATAATTGCTCTCTCAAGATCTTTAATTCCTATCTTCATTTGCACCTATCACATTTCATTATATACACCTTTATATAAGTAAATATGTAACAGAAATAACATCTTAATTCATCTTTCATTTGAATATTATTTTCCACTCAAGAATGTAAAACTATTTTCTAGACAGAAGTATTGGAACTAATTCCTACTGTTTTGTTACTACCACAACAAACTCAGAAAATTTGACATCTTGAAGAACCTTTATTTTTAGTCTTTGTTTTTACTTTCTAGAAAGAAGTAGCCAACTGAAGTTTTAGTTTTATGCTAAAAGCCTCTGCAGCTCAGAATCCAAAATGGGAAAACACCTTTTGTAGAGCACTTCACAGTTTCTAGGGTTTTTACAGGTATTCCACAGCAGCTATATATATGAGTCATTTGCTTTGTTTTTTAGGAGTTTGTTTTTTAATCAACATTCAAAGTAATAGGTATATATAAGTGAATTATTTGCTTTTAACTTCTATTAATAGGGCTGGAGAGATGACTCAGCAGTTAAGGTGTTTGCCTGCAAATCCTAATGACTCGGGATTTGATTCCCCAAGGCCCACATAAAACCAGTTGCACAAAGTAGGCCTTGGTGTGCCTATTCTCTCTCTCTCTCTCTCTCACCTTGCAAATATACTAATTTTTTTAATTATATTAAAACTGCTAAATTAAATACTGCTTAATTTTTTTTTTTTTTTTTTTGAGGTAGGGTCTCACTCTAGCCCAGGCTGACCTGGAATTCACTATGGAGTCTCAGGGTGGCCTCGAACTCACGGCGATCCTCCTACCTCTGCCTCCCGAGTGCTGGGATTAAAGGCGTGCGCCACCACGCCCGGCTCTGCTTAATTATTTATCATCAGATTATCTTATAAAATTTTAGACAGAATCATTGTAGAAACAAATTATTTGGAAAGAATTTCTAATGTTAGATAAACATTTCTCACTGTCTCATGTTTAATCTCTTCCTAATTAAAAGCTACTATGGGGCTGGAGGGATGGCAAGGCTAAAGGACCGAGGTTCAATTCCCCAGGACCCGTGTTAGCCAGATGCACAAGGGGACGCACGCATCTGGAGTTGGTTTGCAGTGGCTAGAGGCCCTGGCATGCCCATTCTCTCTCCCTCTTTCTCTGTCAAATAAATAAATAAAAACCTGTGTTTCAATTTTGATTTCATTATTATAATGACCATGTAACGTATAAGTGTTATCTCCAATTTTTATGTGCAAAGAATGTAATCGCTTGCCAGGAATAACACCAAAAATCCTCAGGAAAAACTTTCACTATGTTATGACAGAATGTTTCACTTATTTAGTTGGGATATTCAAAACCAACTATTATCACATTGTACATCTTTAAAACACAGAGAGACAGAAAGGTATTAAGATACAAACTAGAGCCTGACATGGTGGCTCTAGCCTTTAATACCAGCACTCAGGAGGCCTCTACCTCACAAAACAAACAAACAAAAAAAAACTAGAAACACCTCACTTCTACATTTCATTTTACGTCGTCAAATGCTACTACTAATTATACAGTAAAAGCTGTTTTGTTTTAGTTTGGTTTTTGGTTTTTTTCAATGTAGGGTCTCACTGTAGTGATGCCTATTCACTATGTTGTCTCAGGCTGGCCTCGAATTCCTACCTCTGCCTTCCAAGTGCTGGGATTAAAGGTGTGCACCACTATGCCCAGCTAGTACAGAGTTTTTTGAGCGGTTTTGTTCTGTGGTACTGGGATTCACACCCCTACCATTACCTATGCTAGCCAAATACTCCACACTGAGCTATGTCTCCAACCTAGCAAAGGTACTTTTGAATGCTTAACTTCTACAACAGTGAGGAGAAAAACTTCTTTCAGTAAAACAAAAAATAAGCAGAGCCAATGGCAACCAATTTGGGAATTCCCAAAACACTATATTGCAAGATGCAGTGGTGACAAGTGCTTTATGGGGGAAGAGATAAAGATGAGGATGGGGAGAGCAGACCCCGGGCACTAGGCTAATGCTGACAAGTACCAGCAGCTTTGCACTGGAGCCCCTCTTCACTGAGGTTCCCCTCCTTCCACATTCCCTTCTCCTGCAGCAGCCTTCCACAGGCAATTTCAAGCAAAGGTAAGGAATTCTAGGCCCTGTCCGTTACCCAGAATCTACACTCTTTTGAAGCCTTTGCTAGTGCTTAACTTGCCAGGGGCATGCCTTTAATCACACCACTCTGGAGGCACAGGTAGGAGGATCACTGTGAGTTCAAGGCAAGCCTGAGACTACAGAGGGAGTTCGTAGTCCAGGTCAGCCTGAGCTAGAGTGAGAACCTTACCTTGAAAAACCAAAAGAAAAAAAAATTCATCCAGATCATCCCATGAGAAATTGAAAGCTACTAAATTTAGATATTCTAATCAACTTTATTCTTTTTTAAATTTTTATTTATTTAGGAGAGTGAGGAGCAGATAGAAAATGGGTGCATTAGAGCCTCCAGCCACAGCAAACGAACTCCAGATGCATGCACCACCTTGTGCATCTGGCTTATGTGGGTCCTAGGGAATCGAACCTAAGTCATCCTTTGGCTTTGTAGGTAAGTGCTTTACCCACTAAGCCATCCCTTCAGCCATTAACTTTATTCTTCCACATCACATTATGCCTTTAACCAAGAAGAAGAAAGCTAAATGAGAAAGAAGTCATTAACATGGAAGATAGACAAGTTAAAAAAAAATGCAATGACAAGGTTATACAGGAAGAAGACCTCAAAATCCACTAATATACATGGAAAAATATTACATTTTTGAGTTGAGAATAAAACACTACAAGCCAAGAATGAAGAAATGGAAATTAAAGAAGTGAAAAAAAAATTGAATGATAAAACTAAAGAAGTCTACTTATGTAAAAAGAACTACAAATAAAGGAAAAAATACAGTTGGAAATGCCTATACAAAAACTCAAAGTAGAATGGAAAAATGGTATAAGATAGATAAGACCAAAGAAATCACTAAAGAAAACTTTCCAACAGCCAGGTATGGTGGTGCACACCTTGAATCCCAGCACTTGGAAGGAGGTCAAGGTTGGAGGATTGCCATGAGTTTTCAGCCAGCCTGGGCCACAGAGTGAGTTCCAGGTCAGCCTTGGCTATAGTGAGACCCTGCCACAAATAGTGACCCCTCCTCCAAAAAAAAAAAAAGAGAGAGAGGGAGAGAAGAAAAGAAGAAAACCTGCCAGAGCTCAGTAGTGGAATACTTGCTTAACATATTAGAGGTCTTAGGTATAATCTTACATTGCAAAACAAATAAAAAAAAAAAAAACTGAAGAAAGATGTTTTCAACCTAGAATTCTATACCCAGCCAAACTATCAATCCAGCATTAAAAATATGGAATATTTTTCTATTGCAAAGACTTAAAAAAAAAAACCTCTAATGTGCCATTTCTCAAAAAGGTACTAGAGAATGTAGTATTCACCCCCAGCTCCTCCTCACCCTGGAGACAGAGGAAGTCAATCAAAATACATAGCATATGAACAACAAAGGTCCAAGGGAGAAGAAAATTTCTGTGATAGTGAACAGACTTCTACGGATGATTGCTGCATACAAGAGAAGCCAGACTAGCAATGAGTCAAAGGAAACAATGTGAATCAAGAACCTTGTTGCTAAGAACCTGAGGGGAATGCACTTTGTATGTCCTCAGCAAAGTTCTATACCAAGCTGGGTGTGGTGGTGCATGCCTGTGAGTTCAAGGCAAACCTTGGGATTACAGAGTGCATTCCAAGTCAGCCTGGTCTAGAGTAAGACCCTATCTCTGAAAATAAAGAAAGAAAGAAAAAGAACTATACCAAACTGGACAGGGATGTAGCAGTAGTAGAATATTTACTTGCCTAGCATGTGTAAAGCCCTAGGTTTGATGCACAGCATGTTACAAGAACAAGTGCACACATACGTGCACACACACAAAAGAACTGTATCAAACCATCCTGACTACTACTATTACATGGGAGAGACTCATGGATACAGGCATCTTGACATAAAGCTGGTATTACCATCATGAATTAATTTGCCAGAACTGTACCAAAGGAATAGATCAGGATTTTTTTGATTCTATTAATACAGAACAGCCAGTTTTGTGAAAGTACTTTACTTAACCCAAAATCAATAAACAAGAGTTACTTAGTACTAAATGAATTGTGCTTGTTTTAAATGGTTCAAAGAGAAATATGTTCATAATGATCACATAGGCAATACATGAGTAACTTATCACAAACATTTTAAGAATAGTTCTGTGGACAAGTATTACTCAGAACAATGTTAAGCATTACATAAAACATCCATAACCTATTCTCTTGTTTTTGTTTTTCAAGGCAGGGTCTTACTCTAACCCAGGATTATCTAAAACTCACTCTGTAGCCCTAGACTGGCCTTGAACTTATGTGCTCCTCCTCTCAAGTGCTAAACTAAATGAGTGTATCACCATGCCCAGCTCATTCTTATTTTTATTTAGTAAGACAGCTTACACAGATTCAATAAGGATCTGTTTTCCTTTCCACCAATATAAAACTGGGTAAATCCAATTTGTAATTATGATGACACCAACAATGCAGCATTTAAAAACAAACCTGGGGCTGGAGAGATGGCTTAGTGATTAAGGTGCTTGCTTGTAGAGCCTAAGGACCCAGGTTCAATTCCACCGTACCCACATAAGCCAGATGCACAAGGTGGCGCAAGCATCTGGAGTTCATTTGCAATAGCTAGAGGCCCTGGTGCACCCATTCTCTCCCTCTCAAATAAATAAACAAAAATATAATATCTGAAAACAAATGTGTTTGTCATATTTAGGTATGATATTTCACATGTAGAAATGATACATAGTAAGTCTCCACAGGAAATGAAGTTAGCACCTCTTCTATAAGTTATAGAGTCCAAGCTTGAAAGGCAATAAAGGGTTGCCTCAGCAGTTAAAAGCACTTGCTTACAAAGCTTGACGATCTGGGTTCAATTCCCCAATACCCATGTAAAGCCAGATGCACAAAATGATGCATGCGTCTGGAGTTCACCAGCAGTGGCAAGAGGCCCTGGTATTCCCATACTCACTCTCTGTGTCTCTGTCTGTCTGTCTGTCTGTCTGTCTCTCTCTCTCTCTCTCTCTCTCTCTCTCTCTTTCTCTCTCTCTCTCTCAAATAAATAAATAAAATTATTTTTTAAAGGGAATAAACAATATCTGTTCTTAAGAGGACAGTAACTGATATGAGAGGATCTGAGAACTGTAATACCCTACTATAGTATAAGCACTGCAGATGAGAATCGGTTTAGATAATTCAGATTGCTTTCGTTTTCTGGTCCTCTATCAATATAAAATGTAATATTTTATAAGATAACAGGACACAAGTTAATTCTGAAATTAATACCTAATTAGACCTATTTAAAACAGTAAGTGATCAAATAAAATAGAAAACAGATGCAAAACCAGTACTAGGCCTGGGTAGCATACACCTGGAATCCCAGACATGGAACTGGACTCAGGAGGATCAGGAGTTCAAGATCATCCTCCATCCTCCCCTACATGAGATGAGACCCTGTTTCAAAAACAGCAGCAACAAAACACAACTAGAAAATCAGTAGATCTCCCTATATGGCTAAATCTGTTAGAAGTATAAAGAGCTTAGTTACTAGGAAAGCTATAGAAAAAACATGACAATTTTTTTTTTGCCTCAATCATTACTTTTTAGACAGTAGGTATAGTAACACCCAACATGACAGGCAAATGGCAGGCTTCAGTAAGGCCTGACCTGTGAAAACATCAGTCTGACTATAGCATGCATGAGACCATCTCAAAAAAAAAAAAGGAAGGAAGGAAGGAAACTCTTTTTGTAAAAGAGTCTCACTGTTGCCTAGGCTTCACACAGAACTATTGGGCTCATGGATTCTTCTACCTTAGCCTCCTGGGTTGCCAAGCCTGCTGGCTATCATGCCAAATTTGTCCAGTAAATTCCAAAACTAGAGGGAAAGTGGCATGGGGAAGAGGAGGACTTTGCACTCTTGAGATTTTAAAAAAAGTAAAGAAGAGGTATGGATCTAGTATGAATCAGGGCTGGAGAGATGGCTTAGAGGTTAAGGCACTTGCCTGCAAAGCCAAAGGACATACATTCGATTCTCCAAGACCCACATAAGCCAGATGCACAAGATGGCGCATTTGTCTGGAGTTCGTTTGCAATGGCTGGAGGCCCTGGTGTGCCCATTCTCTCTCTCTCCTTCTCTCTCCTTCTGTATGACTCTGTCTCTCTCAAATAAATAAATAAAAATAAAAATAAATGACTTCATTCCTAGCTTTGACAAAAAAAGACTGCTTGAAGAAATATATAAAACCTTCTAGATATAATTAATGTTGAAAAAGCAGCTGCTTTTCTACCATGATAAAGTTTACTGTAAATTTAATGACCTTAGTAAGCTTAAATGGATTTTTCTCCTTTAAAGACCCATTTGTTTATTTTTTTTTAAGATTTAGTCTTAAAACCAGATTCTGTCACAAAACTTGCAAGTCAACTATTTTCTTAATACTTATATTCTGTAGTGGTATATATTATCAACTCTATTTTTCTAAATTATTTTATAAATTCTAGCTCTAGAAACCAAGAATATGATTTTCCTTAAATGTACCTGCCTGCATTGCAGGGTTGTTTCTACATAGTTGCATCGTAGTTGACTTAAGCTAGAAAAATGTGTCAAGCATAAATGCTGAATATTCTGTTTTTCTTTTTTTTTTTTTCTTTTTTTTTTTTGAGATAGGGTCTCCCTCTAACCTAGCCCAGGCTGAACTGTTACTATTTAGTCTCAGGCTGGCCTCAAACTCATAGTGATCTTCCTACCTCTGCCTCCCAAAAGTGCCGAGATTAAAGGCATGTGCCACCATACCAGGCTTTTCTGAGTATTCTATGTTATCTCATTTAACCGTCACAACAACACTACCGAATAAGTGTTAAGACCATTCTTAAAGAAAGTAGAGGACCTGGGAAGATGGCTCAGCAGTTTAAAGCACTTGCTTGCCAAGTAGAGCTGGGAATACATACAGCTCGGTGTGGTAAGGAGCTTTCCTCGTTATGAAAAGGGCTCTAGGTTCAGTACCTAGTACTGCAAAACAAATAAACATCATAGCATAAATAAGTAATTAAAGTATATTCCTTTGAAAAACTAGTAAAAGCTTTAACCTTGTTCCAATTTTTAAAAAGAATGAAATTGTGTAAAGCAAAAAGGAATCTGTGTAACTCTTTAAGCTTATCTATAGAACCCTAGAAATCACCGGACTCCAGGTTAAACAACCCTAAGGAATGAACCAGAACTGTATGCTTCAATCGAATACCTAAGAGATGATCAACAAAAGCAAGCATGGGAACGGAGAACATAGTTCAGGGTATAAAGTGCTCACCCTGCAAACATCAAGACTTGGGTTCTGATCCCCAGAACCCATGTAAAATGCCATGTGGGGCAAATTCCCACAACCCCAGCACTCAGGAGGCAGAGAAGAATTCTCTGGGACTCACTGGGGAGGCTAATCTAGCCAAATCCATAAGCTCTGGGATCAGTGATATCCTGTCACCAAGAATGAGGTATGGGCAACTGAGAAATATCCCATCATAGACCTCGGGCCTCCACACACATGCACACATACAAAAGCAACCATACATGAACATGCGTATGGCCCTAGATTCAATCCCCAGTGGGGGAGGAACAACCAAAGTAATAAAAGATCCACCAGCAACATAAAATTCTAGTAAAACTAGAAAAAAAAATGTATATTAGCAACCCATCTGTATACAATATATAAAAATATATCTATAAGTAAATTTAGAAGTATATTTAGGGGTTAATAAGATAGTTCAGCAGTTAAGGGCACTTGCTTGCATAGCCTGGCTGCCTGGGTTCAATTCCCAAACCATCCATATGGCTGGACAGAGAAAAGTGATGCAAGCACCTGGTATTCATTTGCACCAGGGAAAGGCCCTAGCCTGAGCACACACACACAAACGCTTTAAAAAAGAAAAAAGAAAAAAAAAAAAAGGCTTGCATGCACACCTTTAATCACAGCACTCAGGAGGCAGAGGTAGGAGGATTGCTGTGAGTTCAAGGCCACCTTGAGACTACATAGTGAATTCCATCCAAGTCAGCCTGAACTACAGTGAGACTCTACCTCAGAAAAACAAAAAAATAAATACATTAAATACTTAAATACACTTACTCGAAATTGAAATAAAAATATAATTTGATGATTTATGGGTAAAATATTAAAGTCTGTTTTCTCAAAACCGAAATTTATATATAAAATTTACAAAATGACAAAGATTTCAATAGTGTTCATTAAGAAACCTAGTCTTGAGAAAGAGGTGGCAGAAAGAATGTAAGAGCCAAAGGGTAGGACTCCTTAAAACGTGCTCCCCCCTACAAAAAATGGCCTGGATATCCATGACCTCGCAGTGCCTGACACTACCTACACAAGACCATCATAATACGAGGAAAAGATCATGACATCAAAATAAAAGAGAGACTGATTGAGAGGGGGAGGGGATATGATGGAGAATGGAGTTTCAAAGGGGAAAGTGGGGGGAGGGAGGGCATTACCACCGGATATTGTTTGCAATCATGGAAGTTGTTAATAAAAAAAAAAATTTTTTTTAAAGAAACCTAGCCGGGCATGGCATGGTGGTGCACGCCTTTAATCCCAGCACTCGGGAGGCAGAGATAGGAGGATTGCCATGAGTTCGAGGCCACCCTGAGAATCCATAGTGAATTCCAGGTCAGCCTGGGTTAGAGCCTACCTTGAAAATTTAAAAAAAAAAAAAAGAAAGAAAGAAAGAAAAAAAAACCTAGTCTTGCTTGGCATGGTGGTGCACACCTTTAATCCCAGCACTCCCATCCCTGAGTTCGAGGTCATCATGAGATTACATAGTGAATTCAGGTCAGCCTTGGGACCCTTCCTCGAAAAAAAAAAAAAGAAACCTACATGTGTCAAAATTTTGAGGCATAATCATCAAAGTTTCTAAATGTGTTTTTTTGCAAAGTACTAAAGAATAAGTCACTGATATTCAGACAATTCATTCTTATAATAAATTTATAGTGACATGTTTGCTTTCTAAGAAACTGACTGCAAAATTATTCTATCAATATTTAAATTATATATTATGTATGCTCTTCTAGTACCTCTTATTGACCTCCAATATTAACACAAGATTCAATTATCTGTATATTCAAATGAAAGTGTATGGGTAAATCTATTGACCAATGTAATACTGTGTAAGTGTGAGTGAGGGGGGGCTAACAATGTCAGAAGCATGAAGGTGTCAACAACAGAGGTAGAGGAAACACATCTGGTGAAATTAAGTTTTTGGTGAGGAGAAAAGAAAACCTTCCCTATCATTCCATTTTATCTCATGTGACATCAATTGAAAACCTACCAACCAAAAGTGCTCCGTTCAATTCCATCTCGTTCATGCTTACAAAGGTTATTAGTTTGGGGTGATAAAGATACCCCACACAATGCAGAATTATAAAACAGTAGCCACTTTCCATTTGACAGTAAGACTTATCCAAACTTGAATCAAAAGAGAAAGCAACAATATACATGAACCACAGATGAAGTTCATGAAGCCATTTACAAGTGTTTAGCCTAGTAACAATTAGCACAACAGGAGAATCATATTAAATCTTACATACATTCCCCCAACTGTGTTATATGACTGAAATTTAGAGACAATGACATTTTGGTCAGTAACACACTGAAAACCATCTTCTTTAAGAAACTGAACCCATAACATTAAAAAAAAAATCCTAGAAACACTTAACTAAAAATTACATATATTTATGTATACACATACATACATACACATATATATAAAATCTAAAGTACAGTATTCATATTTCAAGTCAATAACTGATTCACCTGATTTCTTCATAAAGGCCTCAGTGCAAGTTGGAATTCTTTGTAGAATTCTTGGACAGGAAAAAAATTTACCACGTATTATAGGTTATTTATAACCCAAACAAAATGCTAAGAAAATGAGTTAATTTTTAAAAAAAGAAATTACCTAACTGAAGCAACAATGGACAAGTGAGCAAAAGAACTAAAAATACGCAACATTCAAATGCCCAGCGTACAAACTGATTAAAATTAAAGTATCATTGACTTTAGATCAGATTCAAAAAAAAAAGAAAGAATACCTGAGGAAACTGAGATTTCGCTTTTAACTACTTTACACATTCTTTCACTGTAGCCCCAAATATTTCCAAAAGCAAAAAAAAAAAAAAAAACTTGTTTCTATTCTGTAAGCATCTCTTCACACGTTCACTCAATGAGAACCGGCAGAAGTGGGGTTAAAATTTATTTACAGCCATGCAGCTCGAGTGCATGCACTTCCCGTGACGACGCCGCTAGGCGCCGACCGTCGGCGCGCCCCACTGCGGAACGCGCGGCAGCCGACAGCGACGGGCAACAGCGGGATTAGAACCCGGAACCTCGGGGAACCTCCGCCCCAGAACCGCTGCACAGCCTCGCGAGGACGCAGATCCAGAACGCCGGGCCGGCACCACGGAGAGCGACGCGCGACGGATGGGGGGAGATGGGCGCCCTCGGGGAGGGGGGCAGGAAAAGAAAACAGCAGGCGAGCTGACGGTGACGGGAACACAAAAAATAAAGCCTTCAAGAACGATGAAAAAAAATCACACCTAGAACCCGAATGGCGCCCGACGAGAACATGAGATCTGGAGAGCCGCCGCTGCGCCTGCGCAGCCCCCGCCCCGCGCAGCCCCGCCCCGCGCAGCCCCGCCCAGCCGCGGAGATCACGTGCTCCCATGCAGCGGCCCGCCCCCCCGCCCGCCCGCGGCTCCGCCGGCAGCGCGCACGCGCACACTGCACGCCCGCGGCCGCCATAATGCGCTCGCGTCTTGCCCTCCTCCGAGACACCATAGTAAAATTTTCCGAGAGAAATAACAGCGTGGTTGACAACAGGGGCCCCGTATACCTGCCGGGGCGGGAGGCGAAGGGAGTCAAGGAACCAAGTTCCTCCCCCACGGAGTCGGTCCCCCCACGCGCAGCCGTCCCTCGACGC
This sequence comes from Dipus sagitta, assembly GCA_036346955.1. Classification (NCBI taxonomy): domain Eukaryota; kingdom Metazoa; phylum Chordata; class Mammalia; order Rodentia; family Dipodidae; genus Dipus; species Dipus sagitta. Next base: position 14,865,680 of record CM070789.1, read on the forward strand.
TGCCGCCCCGAGTCTCGCTCGCGCGCGCGCTCCACACGCCGCCGCCGCCACTGCCGCCACCTCCGCGGGTTTCAAAAAACACAAACCCCGCTCGCACGCGCCGCCGGGGCCGTTATGCAAATAGGTGTGGGCGGGTCTCTGGTAGTCCCCGCCCACCTCCCGCGCGACCAATCACCGCGAGACATGGCTACTCCCTATGCAAATATCAGGGCTTTTTAATTTGAATGAGGGCCTTTGGCCACGCCCCACCCGCCCCGCTCCCGCCAGCCCTGCAAAGGAGAAGTTCTGAGGTGGTGGCGCTGTGACTTTGCCAGTTGCGTTCTATGAGGGTTTTGTTGTTGTTGCCTTTTTTTTCCCCCCCCCACTAAGGTTAAGGTTTTTGTTGGGTTTTTTTGTTGTTGTTGATTTGAGTGGAGATCCCTCAGTTTGTTGATAGCACTTTAGGAAAACCCTGTCGGAGACTGGAGAAAGGAAGGAAATAAGTTAGAAAAGCAGAGGGATTCTCAAAAAAAAAAAAAATCTGGAGCCCTAGATTAGGTTAATTTATTCATTACATTTTTTAAAAAAAATTTTTTTTTGTTTTGAGAAGAGTCATGCTATTAGGCCAAGCCTGGTCCTGGAACCCACTATGTAGCTGAGGTTGGTCTCGTCCTTATGATCCTCCTTCCTTAGTCTGCCATGTACTACGGCTACCAGAGTCATCATTTATTTTTTTATGTCAGATATAATTGAACTGTATTAATAATCAGGATATGTGGAAAATATCTTTTTTTATGTGCTTTGTGACAGCAGTACCAATCATATGCTCCCAACATGCTTGCCTGAAGAGCCAAAGGACCCAGGTTCGATTTCCCCAGGACCCAAGTAAACCAGATGCACAAGGGGGCACATACCTCTGGTGTTCATTTACAGTGGCTGGAGGCCCCTCTCTTTGTCTCTGTCTCTGTCTCTGTCTGTCTGTCTCTCTCTCTAATAAATAAGTAAAAATAAAGTATTTTTTTCAAACTGGTGACTCATCAGTTCTCTCACTTGAACTCATTTCTAAAATAGTGATAACTGTGGCTCAAATAAACAGCTATCTGGGAGTGGTGGCAGACACGGTTTAATCCCAGCACTCAGGAGGCACAGGTAGGAGGATCACTATGAGTTCAAGACCAGCCTGAGCTAGCGCAATACACAAAAAAAAAAGAAGAAGAAGAAGAAGAAGAGGAGGAGGAGGAGGAAGAAGAAGAAAGCAATCAATCACAACCTCCTCTAACAAAATGGTTGGGATGCTAAGCAGGCAAACCTGGGAAATTTAATTTCAAGAAACAGCTCCAGGGCTGGAGAGATGGCTTAGCGGTTATGACACTTCTTTGTAAACCCAAAGGACCCTGGCTCAATTCCCCAGGACCAGATGCACAAGGGAGCGCATGTATCGGGAGTTCCTTTGCAGTGGCTGGAGGCCCCGGCACACTCTTTCTTTCTTTCTTTTTTTGTTTGTTTTTTTTTTGGGGGGGGGGTTGAGGTAGGGTCTCACTCTGGCCCAGGCTGACCTGGAATTTACTCTGTAGTCTCAGGGTGGCCTCGAACTCATGGCGATCCTCCTACCTCTGCCTCCCGAGTGCTGGGATTAAAGGCGTGCGCCACTACGCCCGGCACTTACTTACTTTCTTTCTTTCTTTCTTTCCCTCTCTCTCTCTCTCTCTCTCTCTCTCTCTCTCTCTCTCAAATAAATAAAAGAAATATACTAAAACAAAATTTTAAAACTAGAAAAAAGAAAAGAAACAGTTCCTTAGGATTCACACCTGTGATGACAGCACTTACAAGGAGAGTTGTGAGTTCTAGGTTAGCCTGGGGCTACAGAGTAAGTGTTCCAGGTCAGCCTGGGCTAAGACCTTGCTTCAAGAAAGATGAAGGCTGGTGAGATGGCTTAGCGGTTAAGCGCTTGCCTGTGAAGCCTAAGGACCCCGGTTCAAGGCTTGATTCTCCAGGACCCACGTTAGCCAGATGCACAAGGGGGCGCACGCATCTGGAGTTCATTTGCAGTGGCTGGAGGCCCTGGTGCACCCATTCTCTCACTCTATCTGCCTCTTTCTCCCTCTGTCTGTCGCTCTCAAATAAATAAATAAATAATGAACAAAAAAAATAAAAAAAAAAAAAAGAAAGATGAGCCAGGCATGGTGGCGCACACGTTTAATCCCAGCACAGAGGTAGGAGGATTGCCGTGAGTTGGCGACCACCCTGAAACTCCATAGTGAATTCCAGGTCAGCCTGGGCTAGAGTGAGACCCTACGTCAAAAAAACAAAAAAACAACAACAAAAAAAAAAAAAAGAAGACGAAAGATGAAATAGGTTAATGAAAAATAAGAACTTGTTTATTAGCATAGATACTGACATTTTCATACATGCCTATAATGTACTTTGATTATACTCACCCCCTCATTACTTACTCTTACTTACTCTTATCCCTCTCCCAACTTCGTGTGTGTGTGTGTGTGTGTGTGTGTGTGTGTGTGTGTGTGTGTGTGAAAACTAATGAATTTGATCAGGGTACTTACAGGTTTACAGGAGCATAGGCCACAGAAACCACTATAAATCCTCAGGAAGGGGCGGGGCCTCAGCAGCCCCGCCCAACTAACAGCTTTTAACCGACTTAACCCTCAGGAAGGGGCGGGGCCCCCGGAGGCCCCACTGACAGTTAACTGAATCCCCAGAAAGGGGCGGGGCCTGGGAGCCCCTCCCCACCAGCCCTGGCGCTGTACCCACTATGAGCTACCTGTAAATCTCCAGGGAAGCCCGGGATGTGGATAGAACATTTCGCCCCTCAACAACAAAATGCTGGCTGGGACCCATCTTGTGCAGAGAACATAATCACAAGTGCTGAGAGTCCCAGGAGTGGGACAGCCATGTCATGCCCGGAGGACAGCATTCCACAACACTCCACCCTTCCCTCCAGCGGCGAAAGTCTTCCGGCTCCCGCACCTCCCCAAAGTTCACTGGACCTTGGGGGGCAAGGGAGGGACAGATAGAAATGTGGCAGGGCTGAGCACTCGCCAGTCACTTATTCTCAGCACTGGGACTGTGATAGAAGAAATTTAACAATCCGGGCCCAGATGATCCTCTAAAACACAGTTTCTATTGTCCAAGCTTCGCCAGGGAGACAGCAGGACCCTGGGTCTCCTCCCTGACTCTACTGCTGGCCCCTGCTTGTGTGTTATCTGGTCAGAGCAGCCATAGCCACGGACACCCAGAACAAGCAGCTTTCTGTCGTACACTTGTACTTTCTTATCGCTGACTTGCTGCTAAGAATTTTCTGTTTGTGCCCCCAAATCATGTAACCTTAGAACCTTGTAACCCACCAACAAACAGGATAATGAATTCAAGATGATGTCAAACTGCCTGCTACACAGTCTACAAAACCCCTGAGCTATCAGAGCCCAAGACTCAGGCTTTGAAAGTTATTCCCCTAAATCCATGTCGACAGGAATAAATTTTCTAATTATCCACTCTTATCTCTGGTGCCATAGTTTGACTCAGTTTCCCACAACATGAGTGGTTATAAGTTTCTGCTCTTATCAAAGCTGAGAGCAGCACTAATCTATGGGAAATTATCCCATTTTAAAGACAGTCTCATGTGTCCCAGGCTGGCCCCCAAGTCACTAAGTAGCTAAAAATGATCTTGAACTTCTGACCCTCCTGCCTCCACCAACCAAGTGGTGGGAATATAGGCATCTATATTTATGCCCTATTTCATCAGTTGCTAAGAATTGGGTTCAGAGCTTCATGCATGATAGATGAGCCGTACTCTGCACATATGTATTTCAGTGCTGGGATTGAACATAGGGCCTCAAACACACTATATATGTACCCCGCCTTTACTTTTCACTACAATGGATTGAACTCAGGGCCTTATGCTTACTGGGAAACCGGGCCGGAGTAGCCAGAGCTCTAAGATGATTCCCAGGACCCCTCACCCATACCTTCAAGTTCTGTATAATCCTTGTCCCTCGAACGTGGACAGAATCTGTGATTGGCTCATAGGGAAGAGCCAGGAAGGTAAAATTAAGATCTTAAATTGCTTTTTAGTACATCAAAAAAGAAGATTATCTTGGGTAAACCCAACTTAATCTGGCAAAAGAAAAGGGCTTTTAAGAAAAAAAAAAATAGGCTAGGCGTGGCCTTTAATCCCAGCACTGGTAGAGGTAGGCGGATCCTGTGAGTTCAAGGCCAGCCTGGAACTACAAATGAGTTCCAGGTCAGCCAGGGCTAGAATGAGATAGAGACCCTACCTTAATAAGTAAATGAATTCATCAATTAATTAAATAAATGGACCTTACCTGAGATATTAGCTGGTGCCACGTAGAACCCTCTGAATTGCAACGTCCTCTCCAGAAGCGAGGATGAGGACAGAGGCTCTGATTCAGGAGTCAGGTTGGGGAGACCTGAAACTTAAAGGTCACATAGTCACGCCAAGGTTATGTTAATTAGAAGCTGAAATACTCCTTCCTGGATGGGGGCAGGAAGGAAGCTCCAGAGACTCAAAAGTCAAATCTGGGAAAAGGTTGCAAATTCTACCCTTAGGCTAGACGAAGGAAAAAACCCGTGGTTTGAGAGGAGACTCTCTGAGCTGCCTGCAAGTCACGTGGTGCGCTCCAGCCTCCCTGAGCTGCCTGAGGTTGTGCAGCGTGCTCCAGACACGAAGCGACCCTGAGTCCTCGCCTGTCCCGGGGTGGGCTTCCCAGTGGCGCAGCTGCCACTGAGTCATCGCCCAGGATGAGATGCGAGTTCTCAGTGGTTCACAGTGGTTCTCAATGGTGTCTCCATGTTCTGTTAGTAAGGCCTCAACCTAAGATCTGCAGGGGTAATCCCAAACCAGAAAGTGCCTATGGGGAGGTTGTCACCCAGGGTGGGATGGGTCTTCTTGGTGGTGCAGCAGTTATGGGGTCACCAAAGCAATCCCTCATTGGGATCTGTAAGTCACCAGAATAAACCCACTGGTTCACCAAAACTAGTTTTTATGTAGTTTTGTTCTGTCACCTGTACCCTATCTGGGGTGACGACTTTTATTCATGTCTCCCCAGGGGAAGGCTCCCACAACTAGCTTAATAAATACAGCAGTCACATGGTAAAGTGACTACAGGAAATCTGTGTGTTCAACTGATCCGAGAGCGCAACTGGCAAAAGCGCCAAAGGCCTCAGTCATAGTGATGAGGAAATAAATTCTGCCAAGAAACTCAATGAGCCTAGAAGCATAGTCTTCACATACCAACCCCTCAGATGAAAATGTACCTCAAAATATTTTTTTTTGGGTTTTTTTCTGAGGGGGATGGTTTCAAGGTAGGGTCTCACTCTAGCCCAGGCTGACCTGGAATTTACTATGTACACTCAAAGTGGCCTCAAACTCACAGCAATCCTACTACCTGTGCCTCCCAAGTTCTGGGATTAAAAGTATGTGCCTCCAGGCCCAACAGAGAAAACAGGTGTGCCAGGGCCTCTAACCCCTGCAAACAAACTCCAGATGCATGTGCCACTTTGTGCATCTGGTTTTACATGGGTCCTGGGCAATCAAACTATGGTTGTAAGGCAAAGAACCTTAACCACTGGGCCATCTCTCCAGCCCTCAAAAAAAAATTTATTTGGTGAGGTTTTTCAAGCTAGGGTCTCACTCTACCCCAGGCTGACCTGGAATTCAATCTGTAGTCTCAGGGTGGCCTCGAACTCACAGCAATCCTCTACCTTTGCCTCCCAAGTGCTGGGATTAAAGGCTTGCGCCACCATGCCCGGCCACACAGAAAATTTTAAACTTAACACAATTTTTGAAAAAACGTGAAGCCCGTGAAGGCTGGACCAGGTAGCAAAGGCCTGTGATGCCAGCTACCAAGGAGACAAGAATCAAAAGCTCCGCCTGCGCTGCCGAGGGAGGTCAAGGCCAGCATGGAAAACTTAGCGAAGCCTGTCTCAAAATAGGGCTGGAAAGATGGCTACGTGGTTAAAGGTGCTTGTTTGCAGAACTGTTGGCCCAGGGTCAGTTCTAGTACCCACTTAAAGCCAGATGTGCAAAGTGACACATGCATCTGGAGTGATTTTGCACTGGCAAGAGGCCCTGGCATGCCCATATTCTGCTTCTCTCTCTGTCTCTGGCTCTCTCTCTCTCTCAATCTCTCATATTTATCTCTAATAAATAAAGAAGTTTTAAACAATTTTTTTAAAAAGTAGAAAGAGAACTGGGGATATGACTCAGTGGTAGATCACTTACATACAAAAGGATCTAGGGCCTGGCGTAGTGGTACACGCCTTTAATCTCAGCACTCGGGAGGCAGAGGTAGGAGGATCACTGTGAGTTCAAGACCAGCCTGAGACTAGAGTGAATTCCAGGTCAGCCTGGGCTAGAATGAGACCCTACCCTACCCTGAAAAATAAAAGGATCTGGATACAACCCCCAGCATGGGGAAGGTGTAGCCTAATATAGAAAGACACCAGTTCCAATGATGAGGACTTTCACAGACCTGTACTGACCTCTGTGAGGACAAGTAACTCTGAGGAGAAGAAAAAAAAAAAAAAAAGCCACCAGAGAAGGATTAAACTGGCTAGAATGATTTTCCAATAGTGACAGACTATATATGTGAGTGAAATGACTCCTTTTAGACTATGTTTTGCTGTCACCGACCTACTAGAAGAAATCAGTTCCCCAGTTGTGCCTGGACAAGAGAGCCCTTTGCCCTGATTCCACATCTCAGAGAACCATACATACTAAAAATGTAACCAGGGCGTGGTAGCATACACCTTTAATCCCAGCACTTGGGAGGCAGAGGTAGGAGGATCGCCATGAGTTCGAGGCCACTCTGAGACTACATAGTGAATTCCAGGTCAGCCTGATCTACAGTGAGATCCTACCTCAAAAAAAAAAAAAAAAAAAAAAAACCATAGACACAAATATAAGAGGACACATGATTCCCATTGCTCAGCCTTACAATAACGGGAACCAGGATATTAAACATCTGCTCTCCTGATTATCATTTTCCTAATTGCATTCTCCAAGGGAATCCTTAATGCCTCTTGCTCTGGGCCCTCACAACAAAAGGCAGCTAACAGACTATGGAGAAGGTCAGTAGGATGAGGAAGTCACGCTTTTAGAGGATATAAAGAGGTGACCAGCAGTAAAACATAGGTAAGAAGAAAGGCAAATCGATTTCTCAGATCCTTCCCCTCTATTTACAGAGATTCAAAAGATTTTTCCATTGAAAAGTCACTTGTCTGTAATGTTACAGGTAGGTTTTCATTTTACTCAAGTTCAAGTCTATGGTTCTCTTGCTAACAGAAGGAATGCTACTATTCCCAACATTTGTAAACAGCTACTAGAAAAATATTTGCAATACAAACTAATCAATAACCCTCTTGTTTGTATATCATACATGTGATTTTTTTTTTTTTTCAAGGTAGGTTTCACTCTAGTCCAGGCTGACCTGGAATTCACTATGTAGTCTCAGGCTGGCCTCGAATTCATGGTGATCCTCCTACCTCTGCCTCCCGAGTGCTGGGAATAAAGGTGTGTGCCACTGCAGCAGACAGATTCAAGGTTCACTGAGATGAACTTCCAGACCAGGCACAGTGATGGAGGAAGGGATTTACTGAAGCTTACAGATCCAGGGGAAGTTCCATAAATGGCAGAAGAAGCTGGCCTGCCTTCACAGGTCCAAGCAGAGAGAGAGAGAAGTACAAGCCTAAAAGCCAAAAGCCACACAGCATACTTCAGGAACTCCTGCTAGGCACACTTTGCATATATTTAGATTAAAATCTGAAACCCACCACCACACCTTAAGATCCACCCAGTGACACTGCCTCCAGCCAGGTGGATAAAGATGCAAACTACAAACAAATAAACAACTGAATATATTGGGGGCCATCTATTCTATTCAAACCACCACATTCTGCCCCTGGCCCCCAATAGATTTATAACCATCACACATTGTAAATTGTACTCAGGTCAATTTCAAAGGTCCCCACAGTCTTGACCAATTTAAGATATTAAAACCTGTAAAATCAAACAAGTTAAACACTTCTAACATATAAAGGCACAGAGTAAACATTTTCAACTGGTATAAGGCATAGCAAGGAGAGACTAAAACAATGCAAACTTAACCACCATCAAGCAAACATCAAACTTCTGCAGTTCAAGTCCAATACAACCACAGACTGACAGTCTCCAGATTTTCCAATTCTGCCCCTCCATCTGGGCAGAGTAGCCGGGGAACACTTCTATCCCAGGCCAACAGTGCACTCTATGGTAGTGCTTGCATAGTCCTGGTATATCCAAAACATCTTGAGGTCTTCATGCACACCACAGTCCATCTTCCAAAGGCTCTTTCAGCATATCAGGGCATTAGGCCCTACCTCATGCCGCATCTCAGCAGCTGCTCCTGGGACCGTGTGCAATTCACGACCACTCCTCGCATTTTTCATGCTTCTGAAACCAATACCAGATGTGCAGGACACAGCCATATTCTTAACTCACAGACAAAATAAATCATAACCTCGAAAAGCAGGTTCCGTCTCCAGTCAACTCTTTCCAAAAGTGTTTGCATTTCTATGATAGTCTTTCCTCAGGCATCCTTTCCATGGCAAAGCAATTGGACCATCTTCCTTCAAGACTGCTAATGTGTTTCACAATAGCAGATTCAGTAACCTAAAACCAGTCTCAGTGCCTGTAATTTTAACTTGCTTGAGGTTTTCCAGCTTAAAATCTTAAATCTTTCAGTCTAATATCTTTACCCAAGTCCATTACAAATGTAACCTTGATCAAACTCTCTGGGCCTGGGCAGCAGGACGCAGCCAGCCCTTATGCCAGTAGCCCAGTTCCAACAAAGTCCTCTGCAGTCTTTCCTTCCTCTTAGAAAGCTCATAAGGCAAGCCTTGAAGTTCAATACTGTCTGCACTTAGCATTCTCAAACTCTCATCAGAACAGTCCATAAAACTTGGCTTACCACTCCAGAATGCATCTTCAGTTGCAAGCACCAAATCCATGCCTATTCCTCCAAAACAAAGGTTCCAAAAGATCAACATCAAGTTCATCTCACCCCACTCCTGGTACCAAATTCTGTAGCAGACAGATTCAAGGTTCACTGAGATGAACTTCCAGACCAGGCACAGTGATGGAGGAAGGGATTTACTGAAGCTTACAGATCCAGGGGAAGTTCCATAAATGGCAGAAGAAGCTGGCCTGCTTTCACAGGTCCAAGCAGAGAGAGAGAGAAGTACAAGCCAAAAGCCACACAGCATAATTCAGGAACTCCTGCTAGGCACACTTTACATATATTTAGATTAAAATCTGAAACCCACCACCACACCTTAAGATCCACCCAGTGACACTGCCTCCAGCCAGGTGGATAAAGATGCAAACTACAAACAAATAAACAACTGAATATATTGGGGGCCATCTATTCTATTCAAACCACCACAGCCACCATGCCCGGCTTCATACATGTAAATATTGATGTAACAAAAGATGACATTCACTTTTCAATTGGCATGTAAATTACACTGCTTTTTAGAGTTCTTTTTCATTTATTTTTGTTGGTGGTGGTCTCCAATTCACAGCGATCCTCCTACCTTTGCCTCCAGAGTATTGGGATTAAAGGTATGTGCCACCACACTTGGCTCATTATTTTAACCACAACTGGCTCATTTTTCAATTTTATTGACAACTTCCACATATATAACAAAACATGACCATAATCCCTCCTGTCGTATTTTTGGTTGTTTGTTTGTCTTTCAAAGTGGGGTCATTCTCTAGCCTAGGATTATGTGGAACTCATTATGTCATCTCAGGCTGGCCTTGAACACACAGTGGTCCTCCTACCTCAGCCTCCCAAGTGCTGGGATTAACAGGTGTGCTCCTCCAACTGCTAGCAACATTGTCCATTTTGATTAGTTCTCTCTTAATCCCCCTTCTCCATCACTTCCACTGACCCCCCCCCCTCTCAATTATTCAGCAACTCTACATATCTACTATACCCTCCCACCATCAGGGCCCTTTGTAGATTCCTGGCCACTACTTCCAACTTTTCCTCGACTTAATTACATATATAAGCATTTGAAGCTAAGATCCACATTTGAGAGGGTACGTGTGATATTTGAATTACTGAGCGTGAACTACCTAACAAAGTATAATATTTTCTAGATCCATCCTTTTCCTGAAAGTTTCATGATGTCATTTTTTTTCTTTACATTTAAACAAAACTCCATTGTGTAAATGTGTCACATCTTCGTTATCCATGCATCAGTTGATGGGCACGTAGGCTGGTTCCATTTCCTAGATATTGTAAAAAGAGTAACAATAAACAAGGATGAGTAAATATCGCGATAGTAATGAGTCCTTATAGTATGTGTTAAGGAGTGGAATGGCTGGATCATACTGAAAAACTACTTTTATCGGCCTCAGGAACCTACACACTGATTTCCACAATGGCTCTACTGTTACAGAAAACTGTGACACACAGAGATGGCATCAGGGATAGAATGCAGCATCAGAAATTTTATTCATGTCAACATGGACTCAGGGGAATAACTTGTAAAGCCTGAGTCCTGAGCTCTGACAGCTCAGAGGCTTTATATACTGTATGCCAAGCAATCTGAATTCTTGTTTCTTCAAGGTAGGGTCTCACTCTAGCACAGGCTAAGAGTTGACTATGTAGTCTCAGGGTGGCCTCGAACTCATGCCTCCCAAGTGCTGGGATTAAAAGTGTGGACCACCACGCCCAGCTCTGAATTCTTTTTTATTGATAACCTCCATAATTATAGAAAATAAACCATGGTAATTCCCTTGTCCCCACTTTCTCCTTCACAACTCCACTCTCTATCCTAACCCTTCCCCCTCTCAATCAAATTCTCTGTTTGTTTTTTTGTGTTTTTTTTTTTTTGTTATTGTTGTTGTTGTTTTGTTTGTTTTGTTTTTCAAGGTAGGGTCTGACTCTAGCCCAGGCTGACCTGGAATTCACTATGTAGTCTCAGGGTGGCCTCGAACTCACAGTAATCCTCCTACCTCTGCCTCCTGGGTGCTGGGATTAAAGGAGTGCACCACCAATGCCTGGCTCCTCTCTGTTATTTTGATGTCATCATCTTTTCCTCCTACTATACTGGTCTTGTGTAGGTAGTGTGCTGTGAGCTCATGGATATCCAGGTCACTTTGTGTCTGGAAGACTGCACTGAAAGGAGTCCTACCCTTCCTTTGGCTCTTGCATTCTTTCTGCCACCTCTTCCGCAATGGACCCTGAGCCTTGGAAGGTGTGATAGAGATGTTTCAGTGAAGAATACTCCTCTGTAACTTCTTCTCACCACTGTGGTGCCTTCTGAGTCATCCCAAGGTCACCATCATCTGAAAAGAGAAGCTTATCTAACCAAAAGTGAGAGTAGCATTAACATATGGGTGTGACCATTAAGAGAAGTGCTTCACAGGCAGTTTGGTGAGCATAGTGTATACAATCAGGCAGACACCAGCAGATGTTACACCCCTAGGTCTCATTACTTCCCCCATCATAGGTTTTCAGTATCAGGCATGTATTCCCTTCCTGTGGAGGAGGCCTCCAGCCCAATTGTAGAGCAGTTGGATGCCCACATAACAGACATGCTACTATTGCACCCATTGGCTCATTTGGCCTGGGTCAAACAAGGTTTGCAGTGTCCACTGTTGTTTATTTCCAATGATGACTTCTCTCTCTCCTATTGCATAGCTTCTTCCAGCTCTCTGTCAGCTGGTCTACACAGAGGAGGTTTTCAGCTCAGCTCCAGCAGGATTTCTCAGTGACCTTGCAGCCCAAGCATGTGGAATCTTCAGCAATAGGGTCTTACCATCAATTCCTGGTAGGAATCCAACAGCCTCAGCAATGGCCTGTAATGTTTGGTGGTCATCAGGGACCTCCCTGACCAACACCTCACTGGAAGGTATCCCATCCCTGGCACTGAAAATTTTCTATTAACAGTCTATGGATTCTGGGTAAAAAGTAGGTTCCCATATGACTTGTTCATAACCCCTTAGATTGTTTTGTTTGTTTTTCAAGGTAGGGTCATACTCTAGCCCAGGCTAGCCTGGAATTTGCTATGTAGTCTCAGGGTGGATTCAAACCCCCACCTCTGCCTCCCGAGTGTTGGGATTAAAGGTGTGTACCACTGTAGCAGACAGATTCAGGTTCACTGAGATGAACTTCCAGACCAGGCACAGTGATGGAGGAAGGGATTTACTGAAGCTTACAGATCCAGGGGAAGTTCCATAAATGGCAGAAGAAGCTGGCCTGCCTTCACAGGACCAAGCACAGAGAGAGAAGCACAAGCCAAAAGCCAAAAGCCACACAGCACACGTCAGGAACTCCAGCTAGGCACATTTTGCATATATTTAGATTGAAATCTGAAACCCACCACCACACCTTAAGATCCACACAATGGCACTGCCTCCAGCCAGGTGGCTACAGATGTAAAGTACAAACAATAAAAAACTGAATATGTTGGGGGCCATCTATTCAAACCACCACATTCCATCCCTGGCCCCCAGTACATTTATAACCATCACACATTTAAATTGTACTCAGTTCAATTTCAAAGGACCCCACAGTCTTGACCAATTTAAGATATTAAGACCTGTAAAATCAAACAAGTTAAACAATTCTAACACATAAGGCACAGAGTAAACATTTTCAACTGGTATAAGGCTGTGGTGGTTTGAATAGAATAGATGGCCCCCAATATATTCAGTTGTTTATTTGTTTGTAGTTTGCATCTGTAGCCACCTGCCTGGAGGCAGTGTCACCGGGTGGATCTTAAGGTGTGGTGGTGGGTTTCAGATTTCAATCTAAAGATATGCAAAGTGTGCCTAGCAGGAGTTCCTGAAGTGTGCTGTGGCTTTTGGCTTTTGGCTTTAGGCTTGTACTTCTCTCTCTCTGCTTAGTCCTATGAAAGCAGGCCAGCTTCTTCTGCTATTATGGAACTTCCCAAGTATCTGTAAGCTTCAATAAATCCCTTCCTCCATAGCTGTGCCTGGTCTGGAAGTTCATCTCAGCGAACCTAAAGCTGTCTGCTACAAAGGCATAGCAAGGAAAGACTACAACAATGCAAACTCAACCACCATCACACAAACACATCACATTTCGGCAATTCAAGTTCAATATAACCAGGGACTGACAGTCTCCAGATTTTCCAATTCTGCCCCTCCAGCGGGGCAGAGTAGCCAGGGAACACTTCCGTCCCAGGCTAACAGTGCACTCTATGGTAGCCCTTGCACAATCCTGGCATATCCAAAACATCTTCGGGTCCTCATGCAAGTCACAGTCCATCTTCCAAAGGCTCTTTCAGCTTATCAGGACATTGTGCCCTGCCTCATGCCACATCTCAGCAGCAGCTCTTGGAACTGTGTGCAATTCATGACCACTCCATGCATTTTTCATGCTTCTGAAACCAATGCCAGTTGTGCAGGACACAGCCATATTCTTAATTCAGGGACAAAACAAATCATAGCCTTGAAAAGCAGGTTCCTTCTCCAGTCAACTCTTTCCAAAAGTATCTGCATTTCTATGATAGTCTTTCCTCAGGGATCCTTTCCATGGTAAAGCAATTGGACCATCTTCCTTAAGATTGCTAATGTGTTTGACAATAGCAGATTCAGCAACCTAAAACCAGTCTCAGTGTCTATAATTTTAACTTGCTTGAGGTTTTTCAGCTTAAAATCTTAAATCTATCAGTTTAATATCTCTAGCCAAGCACATCAGTCCATTACAAATGTAACCTTGATCAAACTCTCTGGGCCTGGGCAGCAGGACGCAGCCAGTCCTTATGCCAGTAGCCCAGTTCCAACAAAGTCCTCTGCAGTCTTTCCTTCCCCTTAGAAAGTTCATAAGGCAAGCCTTGAAGTTCAATACTGTCTGCACTTAGCATTCTCAAAGTCTCATCAGAATAGTCCATAAAACTTGGCTTACCACTCCAGAATGCATCTTCAGTTGTAAGCACCATGTCCATGACCATTCCTCCAAAACAAAGGTTCCAAAAGATCAACATCCACATGGTCAGGTTCATCTCACCCCACTCCTGGTACCAAGTTCTGTAGCAGACAGATTCAGGTTTGCTGAGATAAACTTCTAGACTGGGCACAGTTATGGAGGAAGGGATTTATTGAAGCTCACAGCCACCATGCCCAGCTCTTTTTTTTTTTTTTTTTTAATTGTTGTTGAATTCTTTACACTATTGGTGAGTTACAAGTTTCTAAGGTTATGTGATTTGGGGCACACAAAAAAAAGGCAGGCATGGTGGCACACACCTTTAATCCCAGCACTTGGAAGGCAGAGGTAGGAGGACTGCTGTGAGTTTGAGGCCACCCTGAGACTACATAGTGAATTCCAGGTCAGCCTGGGCTAGAGTGGGACTCTACATTGAAGAAAGAGAGAGAGAAAAGGAAAAAAGAAAGAAAAAGAACACATGATGAGAAAGAGGTGTTTGTGTCTATGGCTGCAATAACCAGATAACACACAAGCAGGGTGCAGCTGCACAAATAGAAAGGAGACTCAAGGTCATGCTGTCTCCCTGGTAAACCTTGTACAATAGAAACTGTGTTTTAGTGTGTCATCTGGGTCTCATTTCTTTGTTAAATTTCTTGTACCACATTCCCCCCTTTTGATGTCTTTTGTAAATATTACCAAGTGATGACACCTATTCTGCTATCATCACAGATGTTAACTCCTTGATATTCCTGGAGGAGTATTTGGAATTTTATTTGGCTATTATATTGACAATAAAAGGGCCAAACAGCACCACAATGAGCATCAGGAGGGGGCCAGCAAATGGAAGAAACCAGGATCCTTATCATGTGACTGACTATCACTATCTCTGACTTATAGAACTTAATAGTGCGCAAGCTGTTATAAGAAGCTGATAAATTCTCTAACCAGGCACAGCAAATACATGAGGAACATGGTTAGAGCTTTTTTTTTTTTTAATAGTACTGGTGGAACTGGTGGACATTGTGACCATTTCCCCAGGTATCTTACATCACATTCTTCATGCTTCTGCCATATGTGGACACAAGTCAGCTTCCAGGATTGTGACTGGAGCAGAGCTACAGTCTCCTTATTAAGGGAAAGTGTCCTGGAGTTTGTCTGTGCGGGGACCCTCTGGGTCCCTGGAGATCTGTCAGCCATTACAATTGGCTGAGGATGCTGTCTTCTTGACTCTGGTGTGATGACTCTATACCATGTATCTTGGCTGATAGGTATGGACCATGGGTGTTTCAACGTAGGGTCTCACTCTAGCTCAGGCTGACCTAGAATTCACTATACAGTCTCAGGGTGTCCTCGAACTCATGGCAATCCTCCAACTTCTGCCTCCCAAGTGCTGGTATTAAAGGCATGTGCCACCATGCCTGGCCCAGGGTCACAAACATAAATCATTACATTTCATCTTTGGTCCCCATAGACTCATGACCATCTCATAATGTAAATTGTATTTGGTCCAACTTTAAGACTGTTTTGAAGTCACAAGTCTCATCTGAGATTTAGGACTGTCTGATAACTGTATGTCCTGTAAAATCAAAACAAGTTACATATTTTTAACACATAAAGGCACAGAATAAACATTTCTGTTGTGATAAGGCATAACAAGGAGATACTAGACTAATAGAAATTAGTAACCATCAGGTAAACATAACCAGTGAGGGCCATTTCCAGAATTTTTTTATTTAAAAGAAATCATGGGGCTGGGAAAATGGCTTAGTGGTTAAAACATTTGCCTGTAAAGCCTAAGGACCCTGGTTTGATTCCCTAGTGCCCACATCAGCCAGATGCACAGCAGGGCATATGTGTCTGTAGTTTGTTTGCAGTGGCTAGAGGCCCTGGTGTACCCATTCTCTATCTTTCTCTCTCTCTCAAATAAATAAATAAATATTAAAATAAATAAATAAATGCAAATAGTGGCTAAGTAATCAGGGCCAGGCAGCGGCAGAAGGCATAAGTTACTGTAAGTGCTTAAGATTGTAAGCCAACATCAGACAGGGAAGCCTTTAGTCTGCATTTTTGTTTATATTGTTACTATATTCTCTTGCTGGGTGTTTAAGACCATGTAGGCAGCCAAAATTAATGATGTATTTTCACAAGTCAGTAATGGTTCTGTAGAAGAGATGCTTAGGAACCTGTGAAGAGCTCTATGACTCTCAGCACTGTGTCATCTGTGAGGGTAAGTGAAGTCCGCGCTGACCACGCAGCTTCCTTTGGAAGTATTTGTTGTGACTCTCTTTTTGTAGATACACTGACTTGGAGTCCATCTCCATGTCTCCAGGTCCTCCCTGATCAAGAACACAGGTTGCCAGGCAGTGGTGGCACATGCCTTTAATCCCAGCACTCAGGAGGCAGACATAGGTGGATAGCCGTGAATTGGAGGCCAGTCTTAGACTACACAGTGAATTCCAGATCAGCCTGGGCTAGAGTGAGACCCTTCCTCTAAACAAATAAATAAATAAAATACAGGTTACTACTTATCAGAGACTAGAAGTGTCCCCATTATGTCCTGTGGTCTTTTTTTTTTTTTTTAATTTTGTTGTTGTTGTTGTTGTTTATTTATTTATTTATTTATTTATTTGAGAGTGACAGACAGAGAGAGAAAGAGGCGGGGGGGGGGGGGGATAATGGGCACGCCAGGGCCTCAACCACTGCCAACGAACTCCAGACTCATGTGCCCCCTTGTGCAACTGGCTAACGTGGGTCCTGGGGAATTGAGCCTCGAACAGGGGTCCTTAGGATTCACAGGTCAGCACTTAACGGCTAAGCCATCTCTCCAGCCCTCCTGTGGTCTTTTGACCTGGGATCAGGAACCAAAATAAATAAATAATATAATATAATATAATAATTTTAAAAAAATAGGTCTTGGGCTAGAGAGTTGGCTCAGTGGTTAAGGCACTTGCCTGCAAAGCCAAAGGACCTTGGCTCGATTTCCCAGAACCCACATATGCCAGATGCACAAGGAGGCACATGCGTCTGGAGTTCATTTGCAGTGGCTGGAGGCCCTAACACTCTTGCTCTCTACCTCTCTCTCTCTCTCTCTCTCTCTCTCTCTCTCACACACACACACACACACACACATACCCCTCATTCTCTCAAATAAATAAATAAAAATAAAATTATAAAAAACAAGTTTTAAAAAAATAGGTCTTAAATGCTGGCAGGTATGTGGGAAAAGGAAAACCTTTATTTACTGTTGGTGGGAATGCAAGTTGGTGCAGATATTATGCAAACCAGAATGGAGGTTTCTAAACCATCTAATAGTAGGGTCAGCCTGGTGGCACATGCCTTCAGTCGCTCCACTCATATGGTTAAGGTATTTGCACTTGAGATGGCAGAACAGTAGCCACACCAAAGAATCCTGGGGGGGGGGGGCGGTAGAAAAACACATAATACACTCTGCTATCAAAAACTGAATGCACATAAGGAATTGTTAACCCTAGCAGAGAAGCAGGACAGACCCAGAGCTTCTAGCAACCACACAACCAGCCAGAACGGGCTCCAGCCGCAGCTCCAGTGGCACTGGGAAGAGTTTTGCCCCCAAACCCTCCCTGAGCCAGCAGGAGCAGAGCAATGGTGAAGGGAGTCTCCATCCACACCAGTCTAGGAAAGCCAAAGCCTGAAGGAGAGCAGGCCGTGGTGGCGCCCGCTTTTAATCCCAGCCCTGCGGAGGCAGAGGGAGGAGGGTCACTGTAAGTTCAAGGCCAGCATCAGACTATAGAGTGGATTCCAGGTCCGCTTGCTCTAGAGCAAGACCTTACCTTGAAAACAAAACCTGAAGGAGAAGATGACAAGGGACCAGCAGCGGAGGGAGCCCTGGAACAAATTCAGGCACTCTCCACAGCCTCCCCTCCCCCAACCACAAACACGGGGGACTGAACTGCTGCAGATCTCAAAAGCCAAGAAATCCGAGCCACCGTTCATCCACACAGCACTCGTCCGAGCATATCTGAAGAGCAGATCTACCAACTACCTGCCCACAGGGCAACAGAGAAGTAACCAACCGCACACTCAAGAGTAGTCAGACTGGAAGCCACCCCAAAAGGTTACCAGGACTGTCTTATACTGGGATGATACCTGCCCCAAAGCCACATCTATAGGCCTGCATTGAAAATGCTAACTGTTGGGGCTGGAGAGATGGCTTCGCGGTTAAGCGCTTGCCTGTGAAGCCTAAGGACCCTGGTTCGAGGCTTGATTCCCCAGGACCCACATTAGCCAGATGCACAAGGGGGCAGATGCGTCTGGAGTTCGTTTGCAGTGGCTGGAGGCCCTGGCGCACCCATCCTCTCTCTCTCTCTCTCTCTCTGACTCTTTCTTTCTCTGTCTGTCGCTCTCAAATAAATAAATAAAAATGAACAGATTAAAAAACAAGAAAAGAAAAAAGAAAATGCTGACTGTACCTTCCATAGCAGGGTAGATTACTAAATATGAATCCCCAGGGATGGAAAGAATTCAAATCTAGCTGACTGAAGAGAAAAATACTGATGTATTAATTAGATTTGATTGATGTATTATTGGTCAGCTTTGCCATCCTTAAAAAACTTGTGTCTTGAGGTTGCTTTTGACTTTTGTTTTGTTTTGTTTTGTTTTGTTTTGTTGTTTTTCAATGTACTTCCACTATCCCAGACCGCTCTAGAATTCACTATGTAATCTCAGGGGGGGTTTCATCCTCACCGCAATCCTCCTACTCTTCCCCCCAAATACTGGGATTCAAAGCAGGTGCCACCATGCTTGGTTCTTTTTTTGTCTTTTTTTCTTTTTTAATTTTTTTTTGTTATTTGAGAGCGACAGAGAGAAAGAGGCAGATAGAGAGAGGGAGAGAGAATGGGCACGCCAGGGCCTCCAGCCACTGCAAACGAACTCCAGACGCGTGCGCCCCCTTGTGCATCTGGCTAACGTGGGTCCTGGGGAGTCGAGCCTCGAACCAGGGTCCTTAGGCTTCACAGGCAAGCACTTAACTGCTAAGCCATCTCTCCAGCCCTGTTTTTTGTCTTTTTTAACAGTTTTAATTGAAAGCTCCCATAATTATAGACAATAAATCTCCCCACACCCACTTTACCCCACACAAATTCACCCTCCATATCTCTCTTGTCTCTTTTATTTTGATGTCATCTTCTTTTCCTCCTATTATGATGGTCTTGTGCAGATTGTGCCAGGCACTATGAGATCATGGAATATCCAGGCCAATTTGTGCCTGGAAAAGTGCATTGGAAGCAGTCCTACCCTTCTGTGGTGGTTTAAATGGATGTTCCCCAGTAGATTCAGGGGTTTTATTAAAACTTCTTGGATTTCCAGCTACTTGGCTGGAGGAGGTGTCACCGTGGGCAGATCTAAATCCCAGCTGAAGGTATGCAAAGCGCTTGAGTTTTGAGTTCTGCCTGGGTTTCCTGTTGCTCGGCTGCCAGTTTTTTTGTCCTTGCTTTAGGTGGTGGGTTTTCTCTTTTTCACTATCCTGGAACTTCCTCGTATCTGTAAGTTTCAAAATAAATGGCATTCCTCCCACAAACTGTGCCTGGTTTGGAGGTTCATCCCGCGATATGAGGGTGTCCGCTACCCCTTCTTTTGGCCTACATTCTGCCCACCACCTCTTCTGCAATTGGACCCTGATCCTTGGAAGGTGTGATAGGGATGTCTTGCGCTGAACACTCCACCGTCACTTCTTCTCAGCATTGTGATGACTTTTTTATTTTATTTTTTTTACTTTTTTTTTTTTTTTTTTTTTTTGCTTTTTAGAGGTAGGGTCTCACTCTAGCTCAGGCTGACCTGGAAATCACTCTGTAGTCTCAGGGTGGCCTCGAACTCATGGTGATCCTCCTACCTCTGCCTCCCAAGTGCTGGGATTAAAGGCGTGCGCCACCACATCCAGCTTGTGATGACTTTTGAGTCATCCCAAGGTCACTGCCATCTGAAAAGAGAAATTCCTCTAACCGAAAGAGAGAGTTGCATTAATAAATGGGTATAAACACTAAGAAAAGTGCTTATAAACCGGGCGTGGTGGCACACGCCTTTAATCCCAGCACTTGGGAGGCAGAGGTAGGAGGATCACCATGAGGTCGAGGCCACCCTGAGACTCCATAGTGAATTCCAGGTCAGCCTGAGCTAGAGTGAAACCCTACCCTGAAAAAAAAAAGAAAAAAAGAAAAAAAAAGAAAAGAAAAGTGCTTATAAACTGGGTGTGCTGGTGCACCCCTTTAACCCCAGCAATAGGGAGACAGAAGTAGGAGGATAGCCTTTTGTTCAAGGCCAGCCTGTGACTACATAATTACATGTCAGCTTGGGCTAGAGTGAGACCCTACCTTGAAAACAAAACAAAACAAAATGCTTACAGAGCAGTTTGGTGGGCATGCATTTAGCCAGACAATAACAGTCTTTACTCCCCTAGGGCTTATGATCTCCCCAACCATAGACTTTTGACTAGGTTTTTAGTACCAGGCATGTATTCCTTCCCATGGAGCAGGCCTCCAGTCCAATTAGAGAGTGGTTGGTTCCCCCATAACAGACATGCCACTATTGCACCAGTTGGCTCATTTCGCCTGGCTGGCCCAACTTAAGGGTTACAATGTCCTCTGCAGTTTACTACCATTGATGACTTCTCTTTCCCATGTTGCTGCATGGAGCATAGCTTTTTCTAGCTTTCTATATGCTGGTCCACAGGGAAGAGATATTTCTTGATTTAAAATAGAGCCTTTCCACGTCTATCATGGTGGAAACCAACTGCCCTTCAATTGGACTGGAGGCCTGCTCCATGGGAGGGAATACTTCCCTGATACTGAAAACTTAAAACAGGGTTAGTCATGAGCCCTGGGGTGTGACATCAGTGCTTATCAAACTGCCCAGTAAGCACTTCTCTTAATATTCATACCCTTATATTAATGCTACTCTCACTTTGGGTAGAGAATCTTCTCTTTTCAGATGGCAGTGACCTTGGGACGACTCAGAAGGTATCATGGTGCTGGAAAGAAGTGACTAGAGTACCGAGTAACTTCTCAATCACACCTTCCAAGGCTCAGGGTCTAATGCGGAAGAGGTGGCGGAAAGAATGTGAGAGCCAAAGGAAGGGTAGGACTGCTTACAACGTGCTCCTCCAGACTTAAAATGGCCTCGATATCCATGACCTCATAGTGCCTGACACTACCTACATAAGACCATCATAAGAGGAGGGAAAGATCATGACATCAAAATAAAAGAGAGACTGATTGAGATGGG
Source organism: Dipus sagitta (assembly GCA_036346955.1). NCBI lineage: Eukaryota > Metazoa > Chordata > Mammalia > Rodentia > Dipodidae > Dipus > Dipus sagitta. The sequence continues at coordinate 14,886,892 of CM070789.1, forward strand.
GAGGGGATATGATGGAGAATGGGATTTCAAAGGGGGAAAGGGGGGAGGGAGGGTATTACCATGGGATATTTTTTATAATCATGGAAAATGTTTTAAAAAATTGAGAAAAAATAAAATAAAACAAAATAAAAACATAAAATAGAGCCCTTCTTCTTCTCCTCCTCCTCCTCGTTCTTTTCTTTCTTTCTCTCTCTCTCTCTCTCTCTCTTTCTCTCTTTCTTTCTCTCTCTCTCTCTCTCTCTCTCTCTCTCTTTCTTTCTTTGGAGCAGGGTCTCACTTGGGCCCAGGCTGACCTTGAACCCATTACAGGCCATGAGTCTCAGCCTCCCAGTTTGTAGGATTAAGGGTGTGAGTCAACTGTTTAGGGAATTTGGCTTTGTTAGTTTACCTGTTTGTTTTAATCCTCACGCTTATATAAATACTCCATGCTGGTTTGTGTGTACATATTGCTTAGTTGAATTTTAGAATTGTTCTGTATTTTTCTCTACCCGGCCTGCTACAGTAATCTTTCAACAACTTTTCCTACCCACAACTTGTATACTTTACCTCTGACTCAACCCACGTTCTACACCTCGTCCTCCTCTTTACCCCCTTACTTCCCATAACTACAACCTTCCATAGTCTCAACTTTTAGTACCTGTGAAAATTGACAGTGCCCAACTTCCCTCTTCCAGATACCTGAGCCACTTTCATCTTTTTTCCCAAAGTTAATCTTAGCTTTCACTGTCATCCAACTTATACTCTTTCCACCTTTAAGTAACCCAAACCCTAGCATATCCCAACTAGCCATGTTCTTTTATCCATGAGAAATTATTGAAATCAAAAGAAACATTGTCCATTTGATATTAGAATATTTTCATAGTTGGCATAATCAACAGCTTGGGCCACTTCTGCTGTTATTCTGGGAGTAATACAAGAGCCACACCTATCACCTTAGGTTCCTTTCCTGAGGATACATGTGATTTACATGTCTAAGAATTCAACAGGTAATTAGAAACCCAAGCATCAAATTAACTCAAGATGCAAAATTCTCTACATTATAATACAAGAAACACAAAAAATCAAGACAATACATTCCACCAAAAATTATAAATCCAACAGAAATGACCTCAAGTGAGACTGATCTAGGTGAAATCCCAGACAAAGAATTCAAAAGAATGATTATAAGTATGTTCAAAGAAATCAATGGAAGGCTGAGGTAGAAGAATCACTGTGAGTTTCAGGCCAGTTTGGTGCTACAGAGTCAGTGTGAGGTCAGCCTGTGTTACAATGAGACCCTGCCTCAAAAAAAATAAATAAATAAATAAATAAAAATAAAAATAAAAATTGTGAGTTTGAGGCCACCCTGAGAATACATACTGAATTCCAGGTCAGCCTGAGCTGGTGGCACACACCTTTCATCCCAGTTCTTGGGAAGCAGAGGTAGGAGGATCACTGTCAGTTCAAGGCCACCCTGAGAGTACATAGTGAATTGCAGGTCAACCTGAGCTAGAGTAAGACCTTACCTCGAAAACCAAATAAACTAACAAAATGTGTATATACTTTTTGTTTTGTTTTTTGTTCTTTTAAGTTTTTATTTATTTATTTTTAAATTAGTTTTATTTATCTATTTTCAATCAGAGAGAGACAGAGACAGAAGAGAGACCAACAGAGAGAATGTGCAGGGCTTCCAGCATCTGGAAACAAACTCCAGATACATGCTCTAGTTTGAACATCTGGCTTTATGTGGGTACTGGGGAACTGAACTTGGGTTGTTAGGCTTGTTTCAGGCAAGTGCCTTAACTTAGCTGCTAAGCCATCCCTCCTACCCTAAGTTTTTATTTTTCAAAAGTGTTTAAATGAAGGCTTCTAATAGGTGGACAAAACTGGTTCCAAAAGTGCTGGAGCATTCTGAAAATCCCATTGCCAGGGATGAGATACCTCCCAATGAGTTGTTCATCAGGGAGGCCCCAAAGGACCCCCAAACAATGTTGGCTACTGCCATTACTCTTGTTTGATCACCAAAAGTAGATGGAGGCCATGTTTAAAGACACTTTCTTGCAAACCTGGCTCAGGTTCAACCCCTCAGTCTTCCACATAAAGCCAGATGGGTATTAATTTGCAGCAACAAGAGACCATGGTACAAACATATAGAAATAAATAAATCTAAAAATTAAAAAAGAAACTAGATCACAACCTCCTGTTGCTTAAGATACCTGTGGCCCAGCTGAAATGACTCTTAACCTGAGCCAGCAGCTTCCTCCCTACCAGCTAGCTATCTTTGTTCCAGATGTTAACCAGCTGCTGGGGGAGAAAGGACTCAACAATCCTACCCAACTGTGAACCTTGTGTACTTGACACCAGATTTTCAAGGCAAGATGGGTCCACAGGTGCAGTAGTGACAGAAGTTATGGGAGTAACCAATTGCTCTTCAGTTACATTTGAGGCCGACTCTACAGGTGGAAAATCATGCCTGGTACTGTGACTAGGAACCTACTTTGACAAGATTTTGACAAGATTTGTCCATTTGATATTAGAATATTTTCAAGAGGAGTTCCTCCAGGACTGTGAACCTCAATTCTTGAGCCCTTCCCTCCCTCTCTCTCTGACTCTCTCAAGATAAGAAATTCAATCATCCATGATTTCTAGCAAGTGCAGACTTTCCTGTCTTTTTTTTTCTTAAGATTTTTTTAAAGAGAATTTATTGGATTAGCTTACAGTAGTCCAATAGCAGTTGTGGGGCCAAGAATCAAGGAACCTGGCAGCTGCTCACTCCATGTGGCCAGATGCCTCAGCAGTCCTGATCTGGCCCTGAAGGCCTAGAGGCTTCCTGAGGAGCCGCTGGGTTTTGATCCACATGGGTCTTCAGTTGACACTGGGCTTCAGTCCACGCTGGAAGTCAGCAAGCTGCTCCGGCAGCCAAGTGGGAAGAAGGAAGGTACTCTCTTCACCCAGAGCTTCCTCATATGAAGTCTCCCTCTGAGAGGGACTGCCTGTTCTGGGGGAATGGCTCACTCAGGGGGAAGGACTTCCTCCTTCAGTGAATCCTTCCTGGAAGCAACCTTGGAGACCCACCCAGAAGGAATTTCTGTGGATTACTAAACAGATCAAGTTGACAACACCTTAACTATCACAAGTCCACCCCTTGTCAACTTGACACCAAACCATATCTCCCTATATCATACTATTTCCAAATGAAAGCAGTAACAAGCTCATAATTCTGCCTAACATGGTATAACTATCCCATGTACAACCAGATCTGCAAAATCTTCCCCTCAACACAAAGCAAGGTTCCTTGAGGAATGCTTAGCCTCTAATATAGTAGGCCTAATATAAATTCAACAATTAGCTAGTAATATAATCTTAATATTGGTGTACATATGTACAAACACTCTCTATCAAGGTAGGACAAAAACAATGCAATCACAGTCCTCGTTTCTGTAACTGTTACATGGTTTTAGCTGGTATTTGTAACTGCCTTCTTCTACTACCCATTCAGATTTCCTCCTCCTTCAGCAAGCACCTGAGCAGGTCTTGGTTCTTTACCTGGAGGGGTGACCCATACCTTCATTCCTGAAGGATCTGGGCCATTTATCACACTACCTCTATTCGGTTGTTGCAGTGGTCCATTGACTTTGATAACAGGGGATGATAACCCTAAGAGACGCCCTAAAGGATCTCCTGCACTCCAGACACACTCTTCCTTACCTCCATTGTGGAGAAGCAGTCCAATTTCCCTCTGGTAGTCTGGATCAATCACCCCTGCTATCACTGTAACTCCTTTCTCAGCCTGTTCACTCAAGGGCATTAGGAGCCCAAAGTGACCCGGAGGAAGTCTTAGCTTCTAGTTCAATAGAATGTTTTTCGTGTCTCCTGGAAAAAGCATTTCCCCCTGTGGAACCAAGACTTGTACGCCAGCAGAGCAAAAGGTTGTGGTTACAGGAAGCAACAATTTAGCTAATGGGTCACTTGGGGTAATGGTAAGTGGGACCATTCCCATTTCCACCCCTTGATTCCTGGACCCATGGATCTGGGCTATAGGAGAAATAGTACCATATATAGGATGCTGATTGAGAGCATATACAGCCTGCTGGAGGACACTCCCCCAGCCCTCCAAACTATTGCCACCTAGTTGGCACTGTTTCTTTTAAAGGCCATTCCACCACTCTGCCAAGCCAGCTGCTTCAGGGTGGTGGGGTACATGGTAAGACCAGTGAATTCCATGATCATGAGCCCACTGCCGTACTTCCTTGGCGGTGAAGTGAGTTCCTTGGTCAGAAGCAATGCTGTGTGGAATGCCATGATGGTGGATAAGGCATTCTGTAAGCCCATGGATGGTAGTTTGGGCTGAAGCACTACGTGCAAGAAAGGCAAATGCATACCCAGAATAAGTGTCTATTCCAGTAAGGACAAAACACTGCCTTTTCCATGATGGAAGAGGTCCAATGTAGTCAACCTGCCACCAGGTTGCTGGCTGGTCACCCCGAGGAATACTACCATATTGGGGGCTCAGAGTTGGTCTCTGCTGCTGGCAGATTTGGCACTTGGCAGCAGCCATAGCCAGGTCAGCCTTAGTTAGCGGAAGTCTGTGTTGGGCCCAAGCATAGCCTGCATCTCTGGCACCATGGCCACTTTGTTCATGGGCCCATTGGGCAATGGCAGGGGTGGCTGAGGAAAGAGGTTGACCACGATCCACAGAACAGGTCAGCTTATCTACCTGATTATTAAAGTCATCCTCTGATGAGATCACCTTCTGATGAGCATTAACATGGGACACAAGTATCTTTATATCCTTTGCCCATTCAGAGAGTTCAATCCACATACACCTTCCCCAAATGTCCTTCTCACCAATTTTCCAACTGTGCTCCTTCCAAATCCCAGACCATCCAGCCAAACCATTGGCCACAGACCATTAATCAGTGTATAACCACACATCTGGCCATTTTTCTTTCCAATTAAGATATTTTTTATTTTAATTAATTTATTTGAAAGGGTGAGAGAGGGAAAAGAGAGACAGAGAATGGGTGCGCCAGGGACTCCAGCCACTGCAAATGAACTACAGACACATGTGCCACCATTGTTTCCAGTATAAGGAAGTCTCCTGAACTAAGCGACCCTTGGTCAGAGTCATCCATATGCATCTTGTGCATCTGGCTTACATGGGTCCTTTGGTTTTGCAGGCAAACTACTTAACTGCTAAGCCATCTCTCCAGCCTTTCCCAGTCTTTTTTACTTTCAAGGGCCCAGTCACCCTAACTGCATACTCCCTCTCATTCCCATCTCTTGAGAAGACACTCTAACTACTGTGAGAGGAAAGATGGCGACTGGTCAGTCTTTAACTGCTTCCGGCTGAACGTGGGTGTAGAAATATGGTAACTAGAGAGTATCTCCCAGAGAGGGGAATTATTCCAAAGGACCCTGGAAGTGTATTGCTGGAGTGCAGGAAGACAGCCTGGGAAGAAAATGTTGGGCAGAAAGAATAAAAGCAAGGGGTTAATGAGAAATGGGCACACAACAAACTGGTCGTCTTTTGCATTTTCCTTTTGTGTGGACTTGTAGGCCTTGAGGAACAACGGAGGGAACTTGGGGACAGAGTTGGATTGTCCCAGGACCATCTGAGCATGAGCTGGCTGAGTTCTTCTCCCAGAGCTGTTCACCAAATGGCACTGCAGTGTCTGATATGGCCTGAATCTGGTCCTGTGTGGCTTGTAAAACAGATGAGATATTAGCAGAGTTACCAAGAATATATACATACCATTTAACCTTAATAATGGCAAATATACCATATTTTGCATATTAGCCTTCCAGAGTGTACCTTTTTAAATCTATCCTGGGGGCAGCCAGGGCCAAAGGTTGCTATCATAGAGCCACTGGATAACATCAGGGGCTGTCCAGTGTACTTTTGGCCTCGGACTTATTTAGTAGCAAACAATTTTTACGGTTGGAGTATAATGATGTCCTGGCACAAGTTAGAAGGGACTCCCCATTGTTTCCAGTATAAGGAAGTCTTTTGAACTAAGCGACTCTTGGTCAGAATCATCATATATATTTTAGACTTGAAAATAACCATTTTGACATCTATGATTGTTTCTCCATATTGTAGAATTAGAACTATTAGAGAGGGGCAAACATACCTTAAGGCCTCGTTTGCTCCCCCTTTGGGAAAACTTTTGTTGTGCATTTAATAGGCCATTTACACAATATTTGAAGTATCCATTTATCTTTGGTTATACATTTCTGAGTGTTTTAAGACCAAGTAGGTGGTTAAAATTTAATCAATGATTAATTTTGAATTAATAATGGCTCACCAAACTTAGATTCATTCCTGTTCCTCCATTGCAAACTCCCAAATCTAACAAGTCCCCTCCAGACTGCTGGCTGCAGCGAGTGTCTGGGAACAAAGCCATTCCCCAGTAATGGTGAGACCGAGTGGGGTGCCAAGGCCTCCTGCCACTATGTATGAAATCCACACACATGTGCCCCTTCGTGCATCTGGCTTTATGTGGGTACTAGGGAACTGAACCCAGGACCATCAGGCTTTGCAAGAGCCTTTAAGAGCTGAGCTACAAAAATCCAGGCTCTCCATGTTGTTTTGTTTTGTTTTTTGGGGGGATTCCAGGTAGGGTCTCACTCTAGACAGGCTGACCTGGGGTTCACTATGTAGTCTCAGGGTAGTTTTGAACTTACGATGATCCTCTTACCTCTGCCTCCTGAGTGCTGGGATTCAAGGTGTGTGCCACCACGCCTGGCTTACCATGTTTTTTAAAGCTGGTGCTGCTACTTGATAGGGGTGTCGGTGGGGGGGGGGGGGGAGTTGCAGGTCCAAAGAAAATGGAGGCTTGGCAGGAACTTTTTAATGTTTTATTTATTTATTTATTTTTAAATATTTATTTGAGAGACAGAAAGGGGGGGGGGGAGAGAGAGAGAGAGACAGAGAGCAGGCCAGGGTCTCCAGCCACTTCAAAGGAACTCAGATGCATGCACCCCCTTGTGCATCTGGCTTACATGGGACCTAGAGAATCAAACCGGAATCCTTTGGCTTTGTAGGCAAACACTTCAACCGCTAAGCCATCTCTTATTTATTTTTATTTATTTGAGAGAGAGAGAGAGAGTGAGACAGACAGACAGAATGGGTGTGCCAGGACCTCTAACCACCACAAACAAACTCCAGACTCATGCGCTACCTTCTGGCTTATGTAGGTTCTGGGGAATCAAACCTGGGTCCTTAGGCTTTGCAGGTAAACACTGTAACCACGAGGCCATCTCTACAGCCTGGGACTGTTAAATTTTGTGGGCTTCCCCGGCTCTTCTGATTGATCCCTATGATATCAACTCATTTGCATGTATCAATCAAGTCCCCCTTTGTCTATATAAGCTCCTGCACTCAGCTCCTAGGCATTGAGGTGAAGAGCAGAAAGCCAGAGAACCACTGCTGGGGGCTTGGGCTGCCTGATCCGAGGACCCCAGGGGCTACTGCGCTTGGGCCGCTGGACCCACGGGACCTGGAGCACCTTGCACTGCAGCTCCTGCCTCTTAAGCCCATGGAGCTCAGGGTGTTGGCTGTGAGCCTCTAAAGTGGTCATGCTCTGGCTGCGGAACATATTCCTTTGCATGGTGTAGTTAGACAGCTTCAGGTTCGCAGAGATGAACTTCCAGACCAGGCACGGTTATGGAAGGAAGGGATTTATTAAAGCTTACAGATCCAGGGGAAGTTCCCTAAGGACAGAAGAAGCTGGCCTGCTTTCACAGGTCCAAGCAGAGAGAGAAGCACAAGCCAAAACCCACGCCACACAGCACACTTCAGAACTCCAGGTGGAACTAGGCACTTTGCATGTCTGTACATTAGAATCTCAAATCCACCACCACCATCTTAGGGCTGGACCCTAAGATCCACCTCCTCCAGCCAGTAGGCTGCAGAGCTAAATTACAAACTAATAAAACCCAATATGAGCCGGGCATGGTGGCGCACGCCTTTAATCCCAGCACTCAGGAGGCAGAGGTAGGAGGATCACTGTGAGTTCGAGGCCACCCTGAGACTCCATAGTGAATTCCAGGTCAGCCTGGGCTAGAGTGAGACCCTACCTCGAAAAACCAAAAAAAAAAAAAAAAAACACCAATATATTGGGGACCACCTATTCAAACTACCACACAGGGCCAGAACTGTTCTCTGGCTCCAGAACTGCCTTGCCTCAGAGACCCAATGTGACCTACTGCCTTGGCAGCCTCTGTCCTTTGCTTTCAGAGACCTGGTTCTGCTCTTGCAGTCTCTGGCTCCTGGTACAAGGTGACCTGCTATTGCTGTGGCATCCCAGCTCCCTGCTTCAGTGCCTCTTGGCTGGTGCCCCAAAGCCAGTCAAGGATTCTGAGGTATAATCCTTTCGTGTCCTCTGAGCTGGCAAGCCTGCTGTCATCGAGACACAGCTACAACCACCTTTGCCCTCCTGGTTGGCAAATTTGTAGCCACCAGAGTCCAGTTTTTGTTCATTATTACACTCGTGTGTAAATAAATCCTTGTTCATTCACCCTTGGCTGTCTATTCTACTCTCCAGGTGAATAGACAAGAACCTAGAAAGAATAGCAGATGCGGGCTGGAGAGATGGTTCAGTGGTTAAGGTACTTGCCTGCAAAGCCTAACGACCTGGGTGCCATTCTCCAGTACCCACGTAAAGCCAGATGCGTAAAGTTGTCTATGCATCTGTAGTTCATTTGCAGTGGCTAGAAGCCCTGGTACACCCAATTTCTCTTTTCTGTCTCTCTGTGTGCAAATAAATTAATTACATTAAAAACATACTTCCATCCCTTTTTCTTGCAAATGACATGATTTTGTTCATTACAACTGAATAACAGACGCTCTATTGTGACTACATGTCACATTTTCTTTATGCGTTCAAGTGTTGAGGGACACCTAAACTGATTCCATAACCTATTATGTAGGTATTATGTAAGGTGCAATATGTATGTTATACTTGCAATGAACATGATTATGAAAGCATTTCTATTTTATGCTGACCAATTCCTTGAGATATATACCCAAGAGTTAATAGCTAAATCACATAGCAGCTGTTCTTAGTTTTGTTCATTTTGCTTGGTTTTCAAGGTAGGGTCTTGCTCTAGCCCAGGCTGACCTAGAGTTGACCACACAGTTTCATGCTGGTCTCAAACACACGCAATCCTCCCACCTCTGCCTCCTGAGTGCTGGGATGGAAGGTGGGCGCCACCAAGCCCGGCCCTGCTTTGAGTTTTTAGATGCCCTTTATGATTCCCATACTGGCTGCACTAATTTATATTCCCACCAAGTAATGTCATTATCTACATTTTTATTACTATTACTATTAGTATCTACATCTTTACAACTTCTTTTTTGAAGGTCTCACTCTAGCTCAGGCTGACCTGGAATTCACTATGTAGTCTCAGGGTAGCCTAGAATTTATGGCGATCCTCCTACCTCTGCTTCAGAGTGCTGGAATTAAAGGCGTGTGCCACCACACCCGGCTGCAACTACTTCTTGATTGCTTTTCATTTCTTCTTGTTCCCTTCCCGCCAAACCCCCCTCCCCAGGTAGGGTCTCACTCTAGCTCAGGCTGACCTGGAATTCACTACATAGTCACAGGGTGGCCCCGAACTCATGGTGATCCTACCACCTCTCATTTCCTCTTGTTTTTGAGACACTCATTATGTAGCCTGTGCTGACACAAACTCACAGGAATCCTCCTGCCTCAGTCTCTAGAGTTCTGGGATTACAGGCATATGCCACCACTCTCAGCATGTTTGTTTTCTTGTTTCTTTTTCTTTTTCTTTTTGGTTTTCCGAGGTAGGGTCTCACTCTGGCCCAGGCTGACCTGGAATTCACTATGGAGTCTCAGGGTGGCCTTGAACTCACGGCGATCCTGCTACCTCTGCCTCCCGAGTGCTGGGATTAAAGGCGTGCGCCACCACGCCCAGCTCTGTTTTCTTGTTTCTTAACTGGAGTGAGATGGAATCTTTTTTTTTCTTTCTTTTTCAAGGTAGGGTCTCACTCTAGCCTAGGCTAACCCAGAATTCACTATATACTCTCAGATTGGCCTTGAACTCATGGCAATCCTCTTACTTCTTCCTCCTGAGCTCTGGGACTAAAAGTGTGTGCTACCACGCCCCGCGCTCAGCTGGAATCTTGGTGACATTTTGATGTCCATTTTCCTGATGGCTAGTTACTGAACATATGTGTTGTTCATTATATTTATTCTTTTGCAAGCCTTTAACCACAGAGCCATCTCCTTGGCCCTATATGTATTCTTTCAAAGAATGCCAATCAAGTTCAGTTACTTGAGGTAGTTTTGGGGTGACAGGGCCCCTAATGTAAAAACAAGGAATGCCCTTGAGCCTGTCCTTGTAGTCTCCATTTTGCTAGGTCAGAGAAGGATCTAGTTTTTTGTTTTTTTTTTTTTTTAATCTCTTTATTTCTTTCTCTCCCTAGATCTGTTTTTCTGTAAACTCAGCCCGAGTCCTCCCTTTCCTGGAGAACTAAGATTCCTGGAAGAATTAAACTTGATCCCCTACATAGAAGCCTGGAATTGGGGCTATCTATCAGCTCCACTCACAGCCAGAACTAGAAAGATGTACATCTCTGTCTCTAAGTGGGTGTTTTTCCAGAAAACCCTCCTGCTATCCAGGAGTTTTGCCTTCCTGCCTTCTTTTAAATTATACCCATAATTTAAGAAAATCTCTCTAACTTTTACCCTCTGGTTTGTGGATTTCAGTTCCTTGAATGAACAAGGTAAGAACGGAGCTCGCTGACTCTGAAGTTTTCTGCGACAGTCAGGCACCCTGACTCCTTGGTTAAAGCCCAGCAAGAGCCAAGGAAGGTTCTGTGGCTCGCAAAGACACCCCACACCCTGTAGCATGCTTACTAGAACATTTACTTTTTTGGTTTTTAATTTTTTTCCCCAGGTATGGCTTTACTCTAGCCCAGGCTGACCTTCTGTAGTCTCAGGTTGGCCTTGAACTCAGTGATCCTCCTACCTCAGCCTCCTGAGTGCTGGGATTAGAGGCGTGCACCACCATGCCATTGTATAGGTTGCCTGGTCACCATGTTCTTTTCCTTTTGTTGTACAAAAGGTAGGTTTTCTATGATTTTGTTTTGTTTCTTATTTATTTATTTTTGTTTCAGTTTTCAAGGTAGGGTCTCACTCGCAGGCCAACCTGGAATTCACTATGTATTTTCACTTTATTTTATTTCCTTGGTTTTTCAAGGGAGGGTTTCACTCTATCCCAGGCCGATATGGAATTCACAATGTAGTCTCAGGGTGACCTTAAACGCACCACCATTTTACCCTGCCACCATGGAGCTTCCCCTCCAGTCTATAAGCAAAAATAAATCCTTTTCCCCACAAGCTGCTCTTGGTCAGGTGATTTTTGCCAGCAATGCAAACCTGACTGCAACAGAGGTAATGGCTCATTTTGGTTCCCAGTTGCATTTCTGTGACAATTAGTTAGAGTAATAATTATTGGCCATTGGTACACCTCATTTAAAAAACGTATCTATTCAAGTCCTTTGACTATTTTAAAATACAGCTATATTTTGTTACTACAGTGTTCAGTATATGAATTTCATACACATTCTAGACATTAACCCCCCACACCTTTCTTTTTATTTATTATTATTATTATTATTGACAACTTCCATAATTGTAAACAATATCCCATGGTAATTCCCTCCCTCCCTCCCCCCATTTTCCTCTTTGAAAATCCATTCTCCATCATATCCCCTCCCCCTCTCAATCAGTCTCTCTTTTATTTTGATGTCATGACCTTTTCCTCCTATTATGATGATCTTGTGTAGGTAGTGTCAGGCATTGTGAGGCCATGGATATCCAGGTCATTTTGTGTCTGGAGGAGCACGTTGTAAGGAGTCCTGTCGTTCCTTTGGCTCTTACCTGCCACCTCTTCCTCAATGGACCCTGAACCATGGAAGGTGTGATTTGAGATTTTTCAGTGCTGAGCACTCCTCTGTCACCATGGTGCTTTCTAAGTCATCCCAAGGTCACTGCCATCTGAAAAGAGAAGGTTCTCTAGCATTAATATAAGGGTATGAACATTAAGAGAAGGGCTTACTGGGCAGTTTGATGAGCACAGTATATACATTTAGCCAGACAGCAGTAGATGTTACACCCCTAGGGCCCATAACTACCCCTTTTGTAGGTTTTCAATATCAGGGATGTATTCCTCCCATGGAGAGGGCCTCCAGTCAAATTAGAGGGCAGTTGGTTTCCACCATGAGAGACATACTACAGTTGCACCCATTGGCTCATTTGGCCTGGCTGGTCAAATATAAGGCTTGCAGTGTCCACTGTTGAGTATCTTCAGTGGTGATTTCTCTCTCCCATTGAGCATGCAGAATGGCTTTTTCCAGCTTTCTGTCAGCTGGTCTACATGAAGAAGGTTATTAGCTCAGCTCCTGCAGTATTTCTCAGTGGTTTTGCAGCCCAAGTATGTGGAATCTTCAGCAATAGGGTCTTACCATCTACTCCTGGTGGGAAACCAAGGGCCTTGGCAATGGCCTGTAATGTTTTGGGAGCATCAGGGACCTCCCTGGCCAACAACTCACTGGAAGGTATCCCATCCCTGGCACTGAAAATTTTCTAGTAACAATCTATGGCTTCTGTGTGTTCCATGGTTCAAAAAAGTAGGTTTCTATATGACTTAGTTATATCCTCTTAGATTTTGATTAGCCCTCCCTCCACCTCTCCTTTATTCAGTCTCATCCCCTGACCTAATTTAGGCCTTTTCACCTCCATTAATCTGTTCTTCTACTTACATATATACAATACCATTCTATTAAGTCCCCCTCCCTCTCTATTTTCTTTATATCTCCTTTCTAGCTTACTGGCCTATGCTACTGAGTTTTCTTCCTACTCACACAGAAGTCCAGTCATTTGAGTGTGAGTTTTTTTAGTTTTTTTTTTAATTTTTTGTTTATTTTTATTTATTTATTTGAGAATGACAGAGAGAGAAAGAGGGGGAGAGAGAGAGAGAATGGGTGAGCCAGGGCCTCCAGCCACTGTAAACAAACTCCAGATGCGTGCGGCCCCTTGTGCATCTGGCTAATGTGGGTCCTGGGGAATTGAGCCTTGAACCCGGATCCTTAGGTTTCACAGGCAAGTGCTTAACCTCTAAGCCATCTCTCCAGCCCAGAGTTTTTTTAGTTTTTTGAGGTAGGGTCTCACTCTGGCCCAGGCTGACCTGGAATTCACTATGTAGTCTCAGGCTAGCTTCAAACTCAGAGCAATCCTCCTACCTCTGCCTCCGAGTGCTGGGATTAAAGGCGTGCGCCACCACGCCCAGCTTCGCTTCATTTAATTCTTTGTGGCAGAAAAGAGCACAGAACTGTCCGTTTCAGGACTACAAAGAAAATGTTACTGCCTCAGTTTCGTTGTCACTTCCACGAACACAAAGTGTAAACTGGTGGCTTGGTCAGCAGTTTGGGGGGATGGGAAAACAAACTATGTGTGAAATGGAGGGGTGGGAGGATGATCCAAAACATTACAACCTCTTTTTTCTTTTTAATCACTTATGAGTAATATGACCTTCAGTGTTTCGCTTCTGCCTTCCAAATTACACAGGACCTTTTGGCCTTCACTAGCGTTGAAAAAAATCTAAGTAGAGAGAAATTATGAAAAATTATTAACTCCAGATTAAGCAAACCACAAGTTGGACTCCTTATTCACACTGACCGGACTTTGCTGCCCCTATTTTAGCCTTTAACCTAGGAACCATACCTATCTGACTATAGTCACACTGGACGGTTCTGTGATGGACTTCTCCCAGAAGCATCTTTCAAGTCTGGTAGTCAAACCACATTAATAAATTGACTGCATGTGTGACTAAATGTGAGACTGTCTACAGAGGTCAGTGAAGATGGAAGGATGCCAGAAAGTGATGAGGGGCTTTGTGCAATGTGTGAAAAAGCAGTATGGCGGTTCATTGTCAACTGAATTAGACCAAAATACAGGAGACTGGTGAAGCACACCTGATCTGAGGCGTGTCTGTGTGAGCGACTACATCAGGAAGGCTTGGATTTAAGGACGACTTTAATCCTTTGATGGACACAAACTCTTGGTAAGGTAGAACTATGGAACATGGGGCACGCGTAAAGGAAGTAGGTCATGCGGATGGGAATGTGAGCTCCACCTTTCCCTGGCCACTCCCTGTTCACACCTCCACTGTTTCTCCAGGATGGAGGGTCTGAGTCCTGAAGCCACAGAGGGAAATGTCAGAGGGCTTCGTTGGGTTTGAGGCGATTGAAGCTATTGATCTTTCAACGGATCCCAAGTTGAACAAAGGGAGGGTGTCTGTCTGTTTGTTTGCTTGGTTGGTTTTGTCAGGTAGGGTCTCACTCTGGCCCAGGCTGACCTGGAATTCACTATGGAGCCTCAGGGTGGCCTCGAACTCATGGCGATCTTCCTACCTCCGCCTCCCAAGTGCTGGGATTAAAAGGCGTGAGGGGTTTTGTTTTTTATTTACCTTTTTTTTTTTCTTTTTATTTTAAGGCTGACCTGGCATTCCCTATGCAGTCTCAAAGTGGCCCAGAACTCACAGCGATCCTCCTACCTCTGCCTCCACAGTGCTGGGATTCCACCATGCCCAGTGTCCAGCATGGTTTTATTTTATTTATTTATTTTTTTAACTTTTAAAGAAGAGACTGTGAAGCTAGGCATGGTGGTGGCACATGCCTTTAATCCCAGCACTGGGGAAGCAGACGTAGGAGAATCACCATGAGTTCTAGGGCAGCCTGGAACTACATAGTGAATTGCAGGTCAGCCTGAGCTAGAGTGAGACCCTACCTCGAACCCCCCGCCACAAAAAAAAAGTGAAGAAAATTCTAGAGGAATAAAATCCCCATACTGTAGTAGAGCAAGTGTGAAAATCATGGTTGTCCAGCCCACAGCGGCTCTGGGCCCAGGGAAACCACAGCAGTAGTGGGGAGAGAGGCCTTGCTGACCGCAGCCAATCGAGTGACTTCAAGCCATGCCCGCTGACAGTCTCACAGGCTTTGCCTGGATACAGACTGAGCTTAGTTATGTGCCAAATTTAACTTGGCAACCTTTCTATGGCCTGTCCCCTGGGCATCTTGTTTAAACATTGCCCCTGGAAATCATTCTCTTGGTTTGCTATATCCAGAGCTTGAGTTGTTTTAGCAGCATGGAGTGTTCTCAGAGGCTGATTTCATGACCAAGTTACCCAGTAGCACAGGAGGGTCCGCTTCCTGCTCCCACACCACAGTCTGGAGCTGTGGACCCTGCCTGTAAAGAGTAAACTGGATCTTGAGAAATCAGTGTGATGTGGTTTTTTTTTCGAGATACGGTTTTACTCTAGCTCAGGCTGACCTGAAACTCACTATGTGTAGTCTCAGGGTGGCCTCCATCTCATGGTGATCCTCTTACCTCTGCCTCCCAAGTGCTACAATTAAAGGCGTGTACCACCACGCCCAGTATCACCTTTTAATTTTATATTATTGGTGTCATAAATTTCCTGTCATAAAAATGGTATTTTCACTGTACCTTTTTGGTACTTCTTGGGAATTTAATGTATTCTAAAAGCATTCTACTCATGCCCTGATTTTGCCTGACCTGGATATTGAAGTTACCTAAGCCTTTGAAATAAAATTTAACACCCACCAGGCATGGTGACGCACTCCTTTAATCCATGCACTCGGGAGACAGTAGGAGGATCACCATGAGTTCAAGGCCACCCTGGGAATGCATAGAGAATTCTAGGTCAGTCTGGGTTAGAGCAAAACCCTACTTCAAAAAAACCAAAAATAAAAGAAAAATATCCAATCAGAGCTGGAGAGATGGTTCGATGGTAAAAGCATTTCCTTACAAGCCTGATGGCCCAGGTTTCATTCCCCAGTACCCACATAAGGCCATATGCACAAAATGCCACATGCATCTTGAGTTTGTTTGCAGTGGCGAGAGGCCCTAGTGTGCCCATCCATTCTCTCTCTCTCTCTCTCTCTCTCTCTCTCCCTGCATAATAAAAATATTTTTTTAATATTTTATTTAAGAGAGAAGAGAGAGGCAGACGGAGAGAATGGGCACACCAAGGCCTCTAGCCAAGCAAACAAACTCCAGACATAAGCGCCACCTTCTGTATCTGGCTTACCTGTGTACTGAGGAATCAAATCTGGGTCCTTGGCTTTGCCAAAAAGTGCCTTAAATTCTAAAATGTCTCTACAGCCCCAATGTACTAGCCCCAGATGTGTAAGTTCTAATACAAAAACACAAGAAGCATGAAAAAGCCAGGCAACATGATTCCACCAAGGATTAGTGTTGCAGTCAGGTTCGCATTGCTGGTAGAAATCACCCAACCAAGAGCAGCTTGTGGGAAAAAGACGTTTATTTTGGCTTACAGGCTCGAGGGGAAGCTCCACCATGGCGGGGGGTGGGGTGGGTGGGAAACATGGCATAAGCAGAGACTGGGCATCACACCCTGGCCAACATAAGGTGGACAATAGCAACAGGAGAGTGTGCCCAACACTGGCGTGGGGAAACTGAATATAACACCCATAACCTGCCCCCAACAATACACTGCCTCCAGGAGGGGTTAATTCCCAAATCTTCATCAGCTGGGAACCTAGCATTCAGAATACCCACGTTTATGGGGGACACCTGAATCAAACCACCACATTCCGCCCCTGGCCCCCATAAACTGATAACCATACATTATATAAAATACAATGCATTCAGTATGACTTTAAGAGTCCCCATAGTTTTTATTAATGCCAGTGATGTTCAAACATCCCCATAGTCCAAGATCTTCTAACTGAGCCAAAATACCAATATCACAGAATAAACATTCACACGGCAAAACATGGCATTGGGCATAACAAAGAAATATTCAAGCAATACATGATTTAAACAGGGCAAACACCAAACTCTGTAGCTCCAAGTCCAACAAGTCTAGCCAGTGACAAATATCCAAGCCTGATAATTCTAACCAGCAACAAGTCTCTGGTATTCCAATTCCGCCCCTCCAGCTAGGCTACTCACAGTCCTGGAAAACTTCATCCGGGGCTGGCAGCTGTCCTTAGCAGCCATCTCGTGGTCCCAGCATCTCCACTGGGTCTCCACTGCAATCCACGGTTCATCCTCATGGCCCCATGGGGTCTCCATGCAGGCAACCAGCAACCTGCTTCCCACTGCCCATGGCCATTTCCAAAACACAAGACCGTGTTGCAAACTCAATGACCCTCTCTTTCCTGCATTTAATACTCCACAGTACTAGGCAGGGCGCCAATTTGTTAATCCAGGGGGGAATAAAGCAGACTTTGAAGAACAGGACACTCTTTGAGCACTCAGGCCCCTTCAAAAGAGTCTACATTCTTCCAGTTGCCCCAGCGCAGGTCAGATGGTCCAGTCTCAAAGGTTGTAATCTCTCAGTTGTAGCTGTTCACCCAAAAGGGCCACAGTTCAGCCAAAGGTTTTTCTGTGCCATATCCCTCTGCTCACGCCAGTTCATTTCCACATGAAGCAACCCTGCACAACTTCTCAGGACATGGGCATAACAGCAAGCTTTCACACAAGTCCAAGGAAAGCTCTGTCTCGCCCTCATAAACCAAACCTCGCAGTCAATAGTTCTTACTGTGTTCAGGTCTTTCAACTCTGACCATCAAGCTGTACTTACAGCACTGCAAGGCATCTCTTAGGCCAAGTTTTCAAATCCTTCCACATTCCTCTTGAAAATCAGCTCCAAAAGGCCAAAGCCATACAGTCAGGTGTCTAGCAACAACCCCACTCTCGGTACCACTTTACTGTTGCAGTCAGGTTCACATTGCTAGTAGAAATCAGCCAACCAAGAGCAGCTTGTGGGAAAAAAAAGACGTTTATTTTGGCTTACAGGCTCTAGGGGAGCTCCACAATGTTAGGGAAAATGATGGCATGAGCAGAGAGTGGACATCACACCCTGGCCAACATAAGGTGAACAATAGTGACAGGAGAGCGTGCCAAATACTGGCATAGGGAAACTGGCTATAACACCCATAAGCCCGCCCCCAACCATACACTCCTTACAGGAGGTGTTAATTCCCAAATCTCCGTCAACTGGGAATGTAGCATTCAGAATACCTCAGTTTATGAAGGACACCTGAATCAAACCACCACAATTACTAACCCCACAGTAATGTCCTCTAATCACAGTATACTAAATGAGCTCCCAGAAAAAAAAAATTCAAGAGAATAGTTACAAGCATGTTCAAAGAAATCAACAGGGATATGACTAAATTGCATGAATTCCAAGAAGAAATAAACAACTAAGTGCAATAAGGAAGTCAATACATGATATGAAAGTGGATTTTTGTTTGTTTTCTTGAGGCAGGGTTTCTTTCTAGCCCAGGCTAACCTGGAATTCACTAGAGTCTCAAGGTGGCCTCAAACTCACAGAAATCCTTCTACCTCTGCCTCCCAAGTGCTATTACTAGAAGCATGTGCCACCATACCCAGCAAAAGTGTATTTTAATAATGAGTTATCTTTCTTTTTTTATAATTAACAACTTTCATGATTGTAAACAATATCCCATGGTAATTCCCTCCCTTGTCCCACTTTCCCCTTTGAAACTCCACTCTCCATCATATCCCCCCCCCCTTTCAATCAGTCTCTCTTTTATTTTATTTTATTTTTTCGAGGTAGGGTCTCACTCTGGAGTAGGCTGAACTGGAATTCACTCTGTAGTCTCAGGGTGGCCTTGAACTCATGGCAATCCTCCTACCTCTGCCTCCGGAGGGCTGGGATTAAAGGCATGTGCCACCACGCCCGGCCTCTGTCTTTTATTTTGATGTCATCATCTTTTCCTCTTATCATGATGGTCTTATATAGGTCGTGTCAGGCACTGTGAGGTCATGGATATCCAGGCCATTTTGTGTCTGGAGGATCACGTTGTAAGGAGTCCTACCCTTCCTTTGGCTCTTACATTCTTTCCACCACCGCTTCTGCAATGGACCCTAAGCCTTGTGTGGTGGCTTGAATAGAATACATGGCCCCCAACATATTCAGTTGTTTGTTTGTAGTTTGCATCTGCAGCCACCTGGCTGGAGGCAGTATCACTGGGTGGATCTTAAGGTGTGGTGGTGGGTTTCAGATTCTAATCTAAAGATATGCAAAGTGTGCCTAGCTGGAGTTCCTGAAGTGTGCTGTGGCTTTTTGGCTTGTGCTTCTCTCTCTCTGCTTAGACCTGTGAAGGCAGGCCAGCTTCTTCTGCCATTTATGGAACTTCCCCTGGATCTGTAAGCTTCAATAAATATCCCTTCCTCCATAACTGTGTCTGGTCTGGAAGTTCATCTCAGCGAACCTGAAGCTGTCTGCTACACCTTGGAAGGTGTGATAGAGATATTTCAGTGCTGAGCACTCGTCTGTCACTTCTAGCACCATGATGCCTTCTGAGGCATCCCAAGGTCACTGCCATCTGAAGACAGAAAGTTCTCTAATGAAAAAGTGAGAGTAGCACTAATATAAGGGTATAAACATTAAGAGAAGTGCTTACTGGGCAGTTTGATGAGCATAGTATATACATTTAGCCAGACAGCAGGAGACGTCACACCCCTAGGGCTCATGACTACCCCTGTTGAAGGTTTTCAGTATCAAGGATTCATTCCCGCCCATGGAGCGGGCCTCCAGTCAAGTTAGAGGGCAGTTTGTTTCCCCCGTAACAGATGTGCCACTATTGTACCCGCTGGCTCACAGTTCTCATTCTTTAAGTCAATAAAAAGTATCACAGAATGCTGCAACAATAAAATGGACTTAAGGGAACATAGAATATCATTTTCTTTAAAAACAAAAATTCTATTCAAGGCCACCCTGAGACTACATACTGAATTCCAGGTCAGGCTGGGCTAGAGTGAGACCCCACCTCAAAAAATTAAAAAACAATTCTAATCTGGGTATGGTGGTTCACACCTTTAATCCCAGCACCAGAAAGGGAGATGTAGGAGAGTCACTGTGAGTTCAAGGCCAGCCTGAGACTATGGAGTGAATTCCAGTTCAGCCTGGGCTAGAGAAAGACCCTACCTCAAAAAATATATATATATTTGTGAGGAAAAGAGGGAAAGAGAATTGAGAGTGCCAAGGCTTCTTGCCACTGCAACAAACTACAGACACATGTGTTCCTTTCTGCAGCTGGCTTTACCTGGGACCTGGGGAATTTAACTTGGATCAACAGGCTTTGCAAGCAAGTGCTTTTAACTGCTGCACTATCTCCCCAGCATGAGGATATAATTTCAAGGCAGATAAATTAAAACATTTGTAAAATGACAAACAATATTAACATACAACATACAAACAGAACATACAAGAAAAATGGGGCCAGACGTGGTGGTGGTGTATGCCTTTAATCCCAGCACTCAGTAGGCAGAGGTAAGGGGGAGGGAATTTCACTGTGAGTTTGAAGCCATGCTGAGACTGCATAGTGAACTCCAGGCCAGCCTGGGTTTGAGTAAGACCCTATCTTGCAAAAAAAAAAAAAGATAGATAGAAAAAAAGAAAAAAAAAAGGATACAATAAAAGAGGGAATAACAGAAAAATCAGAAGAATTTCATGCTGAAAGCAACAGAAAACACTTTCAATAAATTCACAGCAGAAAGTTTCCCTAATCTAGGAAATGAGACGCCAATCCAAGCACAGCAGGCACTTAGAAACTAAACAGACAAGATCATAAAAAGTAAACAAGGGCTGGAGGGATGGCTTAGCAGTTAAAGCTCTTGCCTGTGAAGCCTAAGAAGCCTAAGATTCAATTAATTCCCCAGGACCCACATAAGCCACATGCACATGGTGGCCCATGCATCTGGAGTTTGTCTGCAGTGGCTATAGGTCCTGATGTGCCCATTCTCTCTGTCTTCGCATCTTTCTCTTTCTCTCTCAAATAAATAATTAAAATTTTGGGTTTTTTTTTTCAAGGTAGGGTTTCACTCTAGCTCAGGCTGACCTGGAATTCACTATGTAGTCTCAGGGTCGCCTCAAACTCATAGAGATCCTCCTACCTCTGCCTCCCAGGTGCTAGGATTAAAGATGTGCGCCACCACGCCTGGCTAATAAAATATTTTTTAAAGTAAACAAACATATTCAAAGCAATATGCAGAAATACCAATTCAAATATAAAGGCAATATCATCAGAGTAGATTTCTCACAAGAAACTTTAAAATCAGGAGGTCTTGGAATGGTGTATTTCGTGGTCTGAAAAACAACTGTCAAAGAGATGACTTACCCTACAAACTGCCTGTCATAGTTGAAGGACAAAGAAAAGAACTTGCTACAATGAAAACAGGCTAAAAGAATCTACTAGCCACTAAGCTAGCTCTACAGAATATTCTGGAAGGAATCCTTTAGACTGCAGAGAATGATGAACATACCTATGAATATACTGGAAAGAAGAAATCGTGCCAGAACATTAGTTAAGCCAACGTAGAATAGGAAAACACAAACCACTAAAAAACAATCAACAAAACAACAGGAATTAATACCTGCTTTTCAATAAAAACTGAATGTTAATAGTGTCAATTATGGATCAAAAGACACATACAGCTGGGCAGAGGCAGGAGCATCACTGTGAGTTTGAGGTCAGCCTGGGGGGGACACAGTGAGTTCCAGATCAGCCTGGGCTACAGGGAGACCCTACAATCAAAAGAAACTGAAAACAAACAACGTCAAAAAAAAAAAAAAAAGAAGATACAGATTAGCAGATTGGATAAAACAAACAAAAAACAGTGTCTGTTGTTATCTCCACAAACTATGCTTTGCATCCAGGACAGATGGGAATGGGTGCTTCCAGCAAATGGAGCTGGGGACAAGTGGGCTTGTTTCAGGTCAGAGGAAAAAGAAATAACGAAGGTAGCTTCGTACTGAGTAAGGGAACAAAACACCGAGAACGCTGCACTTCTAAACCTAGATGCGCCAAATGTGGGTGCACCCAATTTCATAAAACAAACAGTAGAGGTGAAAACACAGATTAACCCCACAACAGTTAGTAGTTGGTGACTTCAATACCCTATTCTCTCTGGGCATGGTGACACATGTCTTTAATCCTAGCACTCAGGAGGCAGAGGTAGGAGAATCGCCGTGAGTTCAAGGTCACCCTAAGACTACATAGGAATTCCAGGTCAGCTTGGGCTAGAGTGAAACCCTATCTAGAAAAATACAGAAGAAAAGAGGAGGGAAGGGAAGTGAAGGGAAGGGAAGAAGGGGAGGGGAGGGGAGGGGAGGGTACGGGAGGGGGTGGGAGGGAAGATAAAATAAGCCTGTCGTGGTGGTGCATACCTTGAATCCCAGTACTCAGGAGGCAGAGGTAGGAGGTCACCCTAAGACTACATAGTGAATTCCAGGTCAGCCTGGACCACAGTGAGACCCTACCTAAAAAAAACTAAAAACGAAAGAAAGAAAGGAAGAAAAGATACCTCCATAGCTCAATGATGAGCCCAAGGGCATTGGAAGAACAAGAACAAGAACAAGACAACCCCAGCATACATAATGGGATTAAAGTCGTACATCAGTACACCAGCATGCCCTGATCCTCCATTCCTTACCTTGGCCCCTCCCATATTGCCTCTGGATGCTTTTCGATTCTGCTAGAAGTGGATCTTTTATCTCTCGAGTAGTTCACTCCTTTCTGGTCTCTTACATGAAGATGATCTTTGGGCTCTCATGCTTTGCTTTCCGTGTGCATTCTCCATAGGCCTCCCCCCAGAGATCTCTTTCTTATTTCTTATTTTTTTAGTATTTAGTTTTTATTTATTTGACAGAGAAAGAGAGAGGGAGGGAGGGGGAGAGAGAGAGAGAGAGAGAGAGGGAGAGAATGGGTGTGCCAGGATCTCCAGCCACTGCAGACAAACTCCAGATGTGTGTGCCCCCTTGTGCATCTGGCTAACGTGGGTCCTGTGGAACCAAACCTGGGTCCTTAGACTTTGCGGGCTTTTCTTTTCTTTTCTTTCTTTCTTTTTCCTTTTTTTTTTTTTTTTTTTTTTTTTTTTTTTTTTTTGTTTTTCGAGGTAGGGTCTCTCTCTCTCTCTAGCTCAGGGGTGACCTGGATTTCACTATGGAGTCTCAGGGTGGCTTCAAACTCACAGCAATCCTCCTACATCTGCCTCCCGAGTGCTGGGATTCAAAGGCATGCACCACCATGTCCAGATTGCATAATTTTTTAAGTTTTTATTTTTAGCTATTTGAGAGAGAGAGAGAGAGAGAGAGAGAGAGAGAGAACTAAGCAGATAGAGTGTAGGTGTACCAGAGCCTCCACGTGCTGCAAATGAACTCCAGATGTATTCACCACCTCGTACATATGATTTACATGGGCCCTGGGGAATTGAACTTGGGTCCTTTGGCTTTGCAGGCAAGCGCCTTAACTGCTAAGCCATCTCTCCAGCCCCAATATTTTGTTTTTTTATGAGAAGTGCCTTAACTGCTAAGCCACCTTTCCAGATCCCAAGTACTGTTCTTAACAATCAAGACACCCAGAGGTGAGCACTATAACATTTGTAAAACCTTTCCACAGAGGTAGGCAGGAACTCTGAAGGTCCACCGTCATCCACCATAAGCACACATCAGCTGGTCTCGGGAGTCAGCAGCTACATGGTACTAATGGAGAACACTACGGCTGGGGCTATCTATGGCTTTAGTGGCTAAGGCACTTGCCTGTAAAGCCCAAGGACCCAGGTTCGATTCCCCAGTACCCACATAAGCAAGATGAACTGAGAGACCAAATGTAACCATTTTAAGTAAAAAGGCCCAGGCCTGACTTAGATAGAGAACTAGCCAGCTAATGTGCTGACCTTTTGCTTCTGTAAACTTTGCTTGCTTGCTCAATTGCTGCCTTTCCACCTAAAGAAACTGAGGAATCTCCATTTCAAGGGCATTGCAGAAACACTCCACTGAGGGGGCCTCAGGCCTCTGACCCCCTGCTTAGATAAGAAACTGAGGAATCTCCACTTCAAGGACAATAGAGATTACTTCATCTGCCTGGAGTGCCCCTAGCTCCTGCCCCCAACTTTGCCCGCTGAAACCCCAAGCCAATCAGAACTGTTTAAATCAACCAATCATGTATCTATCCCCTACTGCTTTGTTCGAATTCCTATATGAACCCCTTCCCCCACCCTCTCCCTCACTACACCACTGTGCCGGACTGTGTGGATGGAACCCAGGCCTAGGCTTGCAATAAAGAAACCTGTTGCTTTTACATTCGAGTGTCTCAGCTTCTGTGGCGGTTCTCTGGGTGCCTCCTGGGTGACTGGGGGTCTTGGCTCCTGGTCAGGAGTCTTGGCACAACAGAAAACGGTGGCATATGTGTCTGGAATTTGTTTGCAGTGGCTAGAGGGCCTGGTGTACCCTTTCTCTCTGTGCCTTTCTCTTTCTCAAATAAATAAAGTTATAAAGGAAAACATAAGCAATATAGCATGAAGAGTTCGTTGCTTGCATCAACTGTTTCCTCAAAAGAGCAGAACTGGGGGCTGGAGGGATGGCTTATTGGTTAAGGCATTTGCCTGCAAAGCCAAAGGACCCTGGTTCAATACCCCAGGACCCACGTTTGCCAGATGCACAAGGGGACGCATGCATCTGGAGTTCGTTTGCAGTGGCTGGAAGCCCTGGTGCGCCCATTCTCTCTCTCTCTCCCTCTTTCTGTCAAATAAACAAATCAATAAAAATAAAATAAAAAGAGCGGTACTGGGAATAACCCTATGTATGGGAGGCTGGCCTTTCTCTCTCAGGCTGCTGTGGGTTGGCCTCCCCCACGCCCTCGGATGGACGCTTGAGGCTCCATTCCTGGCTATTATTTGTCCTTCAGCTGATAACCTAGGGTAAGTGAGCCATTTCCACCACCCGAGCATACCTTTTTTTTTTTAAAAAAGAAGATTTATTTATTTATTTATTAGAGACAGAGAGGGGGAGAGAGTGAGAATGGGCGTGCCAGAGCCTCTAACCACTCCAGAGGCATGCACCACCATGTGCACCTGGCTTGAGAGGGACCTGCGCCTTAACCACTAAGCCAGCTCTCCAACCCCTCCCCCCCAGCATACCTTTTTTTTTTTTTTTTTTTTTTTTTTTTGAGGTAGGGTCTCACTCTGGCCCAGGCTGACTTGGAATTCACTACGTAGTCTCAGGGTGGCCTTGAACTCTCGGCAGTCCTCCTACCTCTACCTCGCCAGTACTGAGATTAAAGGCATGAGGCACCATGCCCAGCACTAATACCTTTTTGTGGGACAGAAATACTAACTCACTCTGGGGGCATAATTGCCTGCCCCTGGTACAATCTTAGTTCTCTTCTTCTGCACCCTACCGTTGATACCCTCTGAGAAGTGTTCTGCAGGCCTTAAAGCCTTCCAGAAGCTATCCAGAAGCATTTGGCTGTCAATTTTCTCCTGAGAGACTCTGACTCTACACAAACATTGCCTATCTGCCTTCTTAGTGACCCTACTAGACCCCCGTGTCTGTTTGCCATCTCAGCTCCTCTCGGTTGTATCAGCCCTTCACAAACACGACTGGTCACTTTCATCCCCTCCTTTTCTCCATCTTCACTGACTGACTCCTGCCAGGGGTCCCAAGTTTTTGGATCCCATAAAGGGCTCTTCAACACTATTCTAACTTGTGCTTTGTCTTTCATTCAAGGATAAGCCAGCACCAATATCTCATCTTCTTTTATCTATTTTACCTTCTAGGGGCTGCAGAGATTGCTTAGTGGTTAAGATGATTGCTTGCAAAGCCTAAGGACCCAGGTTTGATTCCCCAGCACCCACAGCTGGATGTCCATTTTGTAGTGGCTAGAGGCTCTGTGCTCCTATATCTGCCTTTTTTTTTGAAATTAAAAAAAAATTAAAAATCATATTAATTTACTTTTTCTTTGTTTGTTTTTCTAGGTAGGGTCTCACGCTAGCCCTGACCTGGAATTCACTATGTAGTCTCAGACTGGCTTCGAACTCATCACAATCCTCCTACCTCTGCCTCCCGAGTGCTGGGATTAAAGGCCTGCGCCACCACACCTGGCTAATTTGCTTCTAAATCAGAGGCTAACACAGTAGACTTAGGTGCAAAGTCCCTCTCCCTTTGCAATTTCCTCCTTTATATAAACCAAGTTGTTTTGCGCTGTGCAGCCATGTCTGCCTTGGCTGCATACCTTATAGCCCGTGACCACAGCCAGGCTGCCTCCGCGGCAGCTTGCCAGCGCTCTAGTCCTTTATGTGCCACAGTCAGGACTTCAACACGCCCTCTAATCCTTCACCAGCTTAGTTCCATGGTGGACCCCACCAGTCAAGCGTACAGGCCACTCTACACCACGTACACGAAGATGGCCAGCCTGGGATTCCTCCCAGGGACACACCTCCCCCTGATGGCCCAGCCTTAGGTACGTGTCTGAGTATCCATACCAAGTTCCACGGAACCCCCAGGGCCACCAGAAGGCCCATCACCACACAGCACGTGGGGAGGCAGGGTCGCGCAGGGATCTCCCCTACGCCCGGCTGCACGGTCAGCCTCGGCTGCACGCCTTAGTGACCAGGCCAAACTCAGCACTGGCTCTACCATGCCCCAACAGTGGGCGCCAAGGGTCACAGGTAAACCTTTACCCTAGGGTTGGCGCAAACACACGGCTTCTCCCCCCAGACAGGGCACAACAGACAGACCCAAGGACAATTACACCAAAACCAGCGTGGTGAACGAGTGAGTTTACCGGGGTTACTTACAGGGCAGGGAGAGGGCTTGCCTACAGGAGCAGGGATGACTGGAAGGCAGCCTGCACCCCGCGTCCCAGCCCACCCGGGAGGCGCCCTCCACTCCCGCAGGTGCGTCTCTGGAGCACCCCGCCACCCTCGCAGGCGCCTGCACTGCAGCTTAGCACACTCCGCACTGGCAGAGTCTCATCCCCACGCCTGGTTTCTGTTTACACAGCCCTGGGGTGGGGTCTTGCAACCCTTTCTCCGACTCGTTTACTTTCTGACTCTGGGACTTCCTGCCTACACCACCCCCGTCCCCCCAGGAAGGGATGTTTTTGTTTGTAGCCAATATAACCTTGGGGAGCGGCGGGACCTCATGTTGCAGATCTCCCAGACTTGACTTCTGGAACCCCCAGAGCCTCCTTTCTCGCTTCAGGTCAGTTCAAAGGAATCTGCTTCACAATACTCCTCAACCCCTTATCTTATCTTATCTTATCTTATCTTATCTTATCTTATCTTATCTTAATCTTATATTATTTACTTATTTACTTACTTATTTGAGAGAGAAAAAGAGGCAGATAGAGAATAGGCAAGCCAGGGCCTCCAGCCACTGCAAACGAACTCCAGACACATGCGACACATGTGCATCTTGCTTACGTGGGTCCTGGGGAATGAACTTCGGTTCTTAGGCTTCCCAGGCAAGTGCCTTCCCCTGCCCCTCCCCTCTCCCTTTCCAGCCCACCGTTCTCATTATTACAGGCCCTGCGGACCTCAAAAGCATGGAAGGTATGCACCACCACGCCCAGGTTTTCCGCATTCTTACATATTTTTGAAGCCTCACCTTTCTGTGAAGGACACTGTGGTCTGGGACAAAGGCCTAACCAGAAGCAGCAGCGGGAGGACAGGCTGCGTTCCAGCTTACAGAGCAGATGGGGACATTTCCTCGCGGCAGGCTGAACCACTGGTGTCTACTGAAGGACAGCAGAGAGGAGGGCGAGCGCGCCCATGGGCTGCACTAATGCGCACGGAGTCTACCCCGTGACACACCGCCTCCCGAAGGCTCCACAATGCTCCGAATTGCCACCCGCTGAGAACTAAGTATTCAAAACACATGAGCCTATGGGGGGACCGAAAGGCTTGACCTAGTGAGGAACCAGATCAGTGAAGCTGGCTCAGGTTTCTTGGCGAGGTAGGGGGGAGGGGAGAATGACGGAGCAATGGGAGGGCGTTATGATCCAAATACATTATAAACATGAATGTAATGCTCCCATGTCTTTAATTAAATTCTCCTTTCTTCCTGCCTTCCTTGCTTTCTCTTTTTTCTGCACATGTATGTGTATATGGACTCACCAGGGCCTCTTGCCACTGCAAGTGAATGCCCGTCTGGCTTTATGTGGCGACTGCGGAGCTGAACGTCGGCCATCAGGCTTTGCAAGCAAACACCTTTAGTCACTAAGCCATCTCCCCAGCCCCTCAACTATATTTACTGACAATTTTCATGTGTGTTCATAATGTATTTTGGTCATAGTCCCCATTACTTTCTCTGTCCCACCTCCCCCACTCCTCTTTCCCTGAACCCCTTTGTGGTAGAGTAGATGGCCCCCAATATATTCAATGTTTTATTAGTTTGTAGCTTGGATCTGCAACCACATGGTTGGAAAACCACCATCTGGTGGTGGGTTTGAAGTTCCAATCCAAGGATATGCAAAGTACACCTAGCTGGAGTTCCCAGAGTGTGCTGTGTGGTGTGGCTTGTGGATTTTCCTCTCTCTGCCTGGACCTGTGAAGGCAGGCCAGCTTCTGCCATTATGGAACTTCCCCTGGATCTGTAAGCTTCAATGAATCCCTTCCTCCAAGACTGTGTCTGGTCTGGAAGTTCCCCTTCGGGACCTGAAGCTGTCTGCTACACTCTTCTTTCAAACTAGTCACTCTTCTACTTTTGTTTGCTTGTTTTTGTTTTTTGAGGCAGGGTCTCACTCTAGCCCAGGCTGACCTGGAATTCACTATGTAGTCTCATGGCGTCCTCGACCTCACAGCGATCCTCCCTACCTCTGCCTCCCGAGTGCTGCTGGGATTAAAGGCGTGTGCCACCACGCCCTGGCTCTTACATTCTTTCTGCGTACCTCTTCCACAATCTTCCCTGAGGCTTCGAGGATGTGATAGAGATGTATCATTCAGTGCCAAGCACTCAACTATTACTTCTTCTCGGCACTTTGATGAGTTCTCAGCCTCCCTATACTGAGGGTTTGTCTCGGTTCCATTCAGCTGGTCTGGCTGCTGGGGGAAGGGGAGGAGGAGGACACCCATCGACTTCCTGTCATGTCTGGTGTTCCCCTAGGGGAAGGGAGGCTGTGGGGTGCTCTCTGGAGGTGCTCTGGAGCTGCTCAGCCTGTCCCCACTGTCTTCTCCTTCAGGTCAGGTTTTTCTTGTTTAGCAGGGCTGGTGTACGTGGGGAGGAGCCCTTCCTACTAGTTTCCAAGGCTGTTGCTGGCTCTGCAGGGCTGGGTGATTCTGAGTGAGGAGAGTAATTACCAAATTGCAGTGGCGTCCAAGATCCACATGGAGCAGCAGTTAACTCCCACTGGCATCTCCACCAGGGTCTCTCCTGGCTTAAAGAGCCCCCTGCCGATCTGGACTCCTGCTGAGGAAGAGCATTGTACATTATCTTGTCTTTACTCTTCCCTCAGGTCTCACGGTAGCCCAGGCTGACCTGGAACTCACTATGTAGTCTCAGGGTGGTCTCCAACTCACTGTGATCCTCCTACCTCTACCTTGGCTTTTTTTCTGTTCCTTCATGTTCATCAGCCATCCTGGTAAACGACTTTGTTAGCTCTCTGATGATTGTGACACATTCCTGACAACTCCATGTTACTAGGTAGGTAAGAGGACTTATTTTGGCTCACGGTTTCGGAGGTTTTCCTTCCATGCCCTTGGCTCTGGAATCGGTTCTAGGCCCGCAGAATGTCAGAGCATCATCGTGGGGGAGCGTGTGGCAGAGGCTGCTCACCTCACGGAGGACAGGAAAGTAGAAAAAAAGCCGGGCGTGGTGGCTCATGCATTTAATCCCAGCACTATGGAGGCAGAGGTGGAAGGATTGTTGTGAGTTCGAGACCAGCCTGGGGCTACAGGGTGAATTTCCCCATCAGCTTGGACTAGAGTGAGACCCTACCTTGAAAAAAAAGGAAAACAGAAAGAGACAAGATGCAGAACTTAGGTCATAGCCCAGTGATCATTTCTTCCCGGTAGGCTCCACATCCTTCTAGTTCCAGAATCTCCCCAAAGTGCTGCCAGCCGGGACCCAGTCCTCGATACCCGAGTAAAAACCAGGAACTTCAGCCCAAGTCATGACGACAGGGCAGGTTTGCATCCCGCAAGCAGTGAAGGCAGTGGAGAGAGTGGTGGCTGACGACGCCGGCCGCAGTACTTGGGAGGCTATGGCCAAGACAGTGAGTCCAAGGCTAGCCTGTGAAGGGTTAATAAGTCACGGGGCAAACTGACCTCAGTGGAGGCGTAGACACGGAAAATTCCTGTGGACCATAAAATACCTCCCTGGACATAGGAACATCTGTTACAAAGAGACCGCTGCCCTGAGAACAGAAAAAAACAGGCCCATAATTCAGAGATAGACAGGTCTGACCCCAGAGCCATAATTATCAGGCTTGGTCCGGCAGGGAAAGCAGTCAGCAGGAGAAGAAACGGCCTTGTTTCCCTCTTGTCTTCACCATTCTTCACCCGCGTTGGCTCTTTCTGTCTCTGGCCTAACCAAAAAACAAGCAAATGCAACAGGCTGGAAGGCCTAAATTTTTGTGGGTTTTTTTTTTTGTTTGTTTGTTTGTTTGTTTGCTTTGTTTTTCAAGGTACGGACTCACTCTGGCCAATTCACCATGTAATTTCAGGGTGGCCTGGGACTCACCGGGATCCTCCTACCTCTGCCTCCCGAGTGCTGGGATTAAAGGCATGTGCCACCATGCCCACCTTTGACCTCTGGAATTTTCTCTCTGCAGCTGGGCGTGGTGGCCCACGCCTTTAGTCCCAGCACTCAGGAGGCAGAGGTAGGAGGATCACCATGAGTTTGAGGCCACCCTGAGACTACATAGTGAATCCCAGGTCAGCCTGGTCTAGAGTGACACCCTACCTCGAAAAACAAAAATAAATAAATAAAAAGACAATTCTAGAGGTCAGTTACACCACAATATACTTAACACTACTGAACTATATACTTAAAATGGTTAGGAGAGTTAATTTTATCTTTGTTTAACCACAAATTTATATATATTAAAGTAACAAGTAAATAATTTACTAAAATGAAGACTGTCGGTTTTGAAATTTCTGAATAATATTTTGGGTAGAGCGCTTGCCAAGCAGGCATGGCGCTGCAGGTTCAATCACCAAAACCACAAAAATGACAAATATAAAAAGAGTATATATTTTAAATTTTTTACATATTCATAAGCTTGTATGTGTGTGTGTATACATGTGCGTATGGGCATGACAGGATCCCCTGCCTCTGTGAATACATGCCATTGCCAGATGTGTGTGCCACTTTGTGCGTGTGGGTTTGTGTGGGTGGTAGGGAGTCAAACCCAAACCATCAGACTTTGAAAGCAAGTTCCTGTAACCATTGAGGGATCGCTCCAGCCTTGAAAACACATATTTTACATCGAAGAAAATATGCTTTTCAAGTACATTTAATTGTGCTTTTTCTGATACGTAACGAGATACAATCCAGGGGCTTGGGGAGATTCTGGCTCATATTAAAGGCACTTTCTTCTGAATACAATCAGGTCTGTCTATCTTCAGGTCCCAGTGGGAGTAAGTATGTGGTTTTATTTTTGTTTTGCAACCTTAAACTTCTAATCTTCCTGCAGGGAACCAAAGCTGAGCCTGCATACCTGGCAGACAAGCACTTTACCAACTGACCAACATTCCCAGCCTCCTTATTCGTACTTCTCGTGAATTTAAAATACCTAGTTTTGTGAGACCTGAATAGTATCAAATAATATAGCAAATAAAAGCTATGAAGTTTCAGTAAGCCAAGAAAAGGAGGAAGTGAAAATGTGCTCCTCCCTCCCCCTCCCCCACTTCCTCCTCTTCATAGGGACTTTCACAACCAAGACTTCTGCTTATGCCCCACTGGTCAGTACTTAGTCACATGGCCATACATAGATTAAGGACATATAAGGAGAGTCAGTCTTTATTTTGGGTGGTTTTGGGCCTAGATAAAAACTAGGTGTTGCCGGGCAAGGTGGTGCATGCCTTTAATCCCAGCACTCCGGGAGGCAGAGGTGGGAGGATCCCCGTGAGTTCGAGGCCACCTTTATTTAGACTACAGAGTGAATTCCAGAGGTCAACCTGGGCTACAGTGAAACCCTATCGCGAAAAACAAACAATCAAAAGTAAGTAGGTGTTCAGAAGCCAAGAGCGTGGCACACACACCTTTAATCCCACCACTCAGAAATGTGAGGTAGCCTGAGGCTACAGAGTAAACTCCAGGTCAACCTGGGCTACAGTGAAACTCTACCTAGAAAAAACACACAAACAAACTGGGTGTTCTGTTACAAGGAAGGAGGAAGGACTTGCTGATTGAGAGCAAGGGGGGAGGTATGCTTAATCTTTAGTGTTTGAGGAAGGTTCTCACTCTAGCCCAGGCAGACTTGGAACTCACTCTGTAGCCAAGGCTGGACTCAAACTCTCAGCTACCCTCCTACCTCAGCCTTCTGAGTGTTTGGACTAAAGCCACCAGGACTAGCTACAATTAATAATTTAAATTTTTTTTTCTTTCTTTTTTTCTCTCTCTAGCCTAGGCTGACCTAGAATTCACTATGTAGTCTCAGGCTAGCCTCAAATTCATGGCAAACTTCCTGCCTCTGCCTCACAAGTGCTGGGACTAAAGGCGTGCGCCATCACACCTGGCCTTAAAAAATATTTTATTTATTTATTTGAAAGTGAAAGAGGCAGATAGACAGAGAATGGGCAGACCTCTAGCCACTGTGAATGAACTTCAGATACATGTGCCTGAAGGACTCAGGAAGCCATGACAGGCCTCAGAATCATCAATAGGCCTAAGTTTCTGCTTCCCAGCAAGGTCAGCTTCCTGATAAGGGGGAATAGACTGCACCATGCGTTTCTGTGGTCATAGATAAAGTTTGCTTAAAATTAGTTTGTTTAAAGTTCTTCAAATACACATAGCCAATCACAATAAAGGTTACCTAATCTGCTTGGAATCCCCCTAGCCCCCTGCCCACCAGCTTTGCCCACCAGCATCCTAAGCCTATCAGAAGAATACAAGTGCAGTTACTGCTTAAATCAACCAATCATGTACCCGTTCCCCTACTTCTTTGTTCAAATCCCTATAAAAACCCTACCCTCCTGCTATCTGGGGGCCCTTGTACAGATCCACTGCGCTGGTGAAGAGTCCATGCTTAAGCCCGAAATAAAGCTCCTTGCCTTTGCATGCGTGTTTGGTTCTCCTTGGTGGTTACTGGGGGGCCGAGAACTGGGCATAGCAGTGCCACCTTGCGCATCTGGTTTACGTGCGTCCTGGGGAATCGAACCTGTGTCCTTAAGATTTGCAGATGAGCGCCTTAACCGCTAAGCCATCTCTTCAGCCCTGTAATTATTAATTTTGATTGCAACTAGTTATGAAACCAAGTTACCAATGATAATCCTGAAATAAAGAATATGGCCAACACTGCCATATCTCTAAGAGGTCATGAGGCAGTAGTTAGTAACTTATGTTCCATGATTTACCTCACCCTAGATGGTGTTGTAGCGAGTCCCAGACCAGAAATGAACAGAAGACCATCCTAATAAAAATTAAAAAAGACCGGGTGTGGTGGTGTATACCTTTAATTCTAGCACTCTGGAGGCAGAGGTAGGAGGATTGCTGTGAGTTCAAGGCCACCCTTAGACTATGTAATGAATTTCAGGTCAGCCTGGGCTAGAATGAGCCTCTGCCCCCCCCCCAAAAAAAAGCCGGGCGTGATGGCGCACACCTTTAATCCCAGCACTTGGGAGGCAGAGGTAGGACAATCACCATGAGTTCACGGCCACCCTGAGACTCCATAGTGAATTCCAGGTCAGCCTGAGCTACAGTGTAACCCTACCTCGAAAATCAAAAAAATAAAAAAATTAAAAGGAGAGTCTTTATTAAGCCGGCTGCCGTCTGCCCCTCACAGCAAGGAGGAAAGCAGCCCCATCCTACTTTTACAGTGACTTTGTAAAGGCAAAACCCACATTTTACAATGACCTACCCCTCATTCTTCAGTCATCTCCCCCGCCCCCCATTAATCTTTTGCAAGAGCAAGCAAGCACAATTTACCAAAGCAGAACGTGGGCAGAGGGAGCTCCAGATAAGGGTGAGACCAAGCCCCAGGTGAAGCTTGCATGGAGAACCAGGCCACCTCGACCTCAGGGCAAGAATAACCTCAGGTGTCTTTACTGGACTCCTGCCATCGGGCTTGTAGCTACTGCCCTGCGTTAATCTTTACTCTCTTATGGCTCCTTGAGAATGTCAAGATGGCTGAGTGGCCTAAGATGGCTTCCCTTAGGTCTGCTCCCCAGAGGTCGTTTCAGGATACCTTGCCACCTGGTGAACCTTTAAACTTACCTGATTTTACTCTGCTCCTTTGAGTCCCTTGCATCTCTTACTCACCCCAAACCCAATGCAGTGACTTAAACCTCCAGTGCATTTGTTGATGAGTCACCTGTCATACTTGCATGTATGTCTTTGACGCTCTGACACAAGTAGATGATTGTAACAGACGATGATCACCAGAGTTCCGCAGAATTCTTGCCATACTTTTCCCTTGTCCTAAATAATCAAGATACACCCAAAGTCAGCATATTCTTTTTTTTTTTTTTTTTTTTTTTTGGTTTTTCGAGGTAGGGTAGGGTCTCACTCTAGTCCAGGCTGACCCATAATTCACTATATATATAGTCTCAGAGTGGCCTTGAACTCATAGCAGTCCTCCTACCTCTGCCTCCTGAGAGCTGGGATTAAAGGCGTGCGCCACAACGCCCAGCTCAAAGTTAACATAGTCTCTTTTGCCTTTTGCTTTGATGGCATAAGAAACCTAAAATAGATGGCTCTATGTCATACTTCTTTCTATGATTACCACATTCCATTTCCTTTGGGAGCTGAGGTTTAGAGTTAAAAACTCAATACTTAAGCCAAAGGAAGGATAGGACTCCTTACAGTGCACTCTTCCAGATGCAAAATGGCCTGGATATCCATGACCTCACAGTGCCTGGCACTGCCTACACAAGACCACCATAATAGGAGGAAAAGATGATGACATCAAAATAAAAGAGAGACTGATTGAGAGGGGGAGGGGACATAAGGGAGAGTGGAGTTTCAAAGGGGAAAGTTGGGGGAGAGGCAATTATCATGGTTTATTGTCTATAATTATGGAACTTGTGTATAATTTTTAAAAAGTTTTAAAAAATAAATAAATAAAAGCCAGGCATCATGGTGCACACCTTTAATCCCAGCACTTAGGAGGCAGAGGTAGGAGGATTGCTGACAGTTTGAGGCCACACTGAGAATGCAGCCTGAGCTAGTTCAAGACTACCTCAGAAAACCAAAAATAAATTAATTAATTAATAATTTAAAAAATGAAATGTTATTGTGTATGTGTAAGTAGAGGAACAGATAATGGGGGTAGAAAGGCCTAGATGAGCTCATGTCAGGGGAAGAGATTGGGTAAAGGAAACGTGAGGGCTAATGAAAATCTGAGAGGGTATAAATAAGTCATATGGAAACCTACGTTTTTGGAAAATGGAACAGACAAAAGCCATAGATTGTTACTAGAAAATTTTCAGTGCCAGGAATGGGATACCTTCCAGGGAGTTGTTGGCCAGGGAGGTCCCTGATGCCCCCAAAACATTACAGGCTATTGCCGAGGCCCTTGGTTTCCCACCAGGAATAAATGGTAAGACCCTATTGCTGAAGAGTTCACATGCTTGGGCTGCAAGGCCACTGAGAAATCCTGCTAGAGCTGAGCTGAAAACCTCCTCCATGTAGACCAGCTGACAGAAAGCTGGAAAAAGCCACGCTGCATGCAGTTCAATGGGAGAAAGAGAGAAATCACCAGTGGAGCTACTCAACAAGCCTTAAATTTGACTAGTCAGGCCAAATGAGCCAACAGGTACAATAGTGACACGTCTGTTATGTGGGAAACCAACCACTCTCTAATTGGACTGGAGGCCTGCTCCATGGGAGGGAATACATGCTTGATACTGAAAACCTATAAAGGGGTTGTCATGAACCCTAGGGGTATAACGTCTGCTGCTGTCTGGCTGAATACTATGCTCACCAAACTGCCCAGTAAACACTCCTCTTAATGTTCATATCCATATGTTAACACTACTCTCACTTTTGGTTAGAGAAGCTTCTCTTTTCAGATGGCAGTGACCTTCGGATGACTTAGAAGGCACCATGGTGCTGAGAAGAAGTGACAGAGGAGTGCTCAGCACTGCAATATCTCTATCACACTTTCCAAGGCTCAGGGTCCATTGCGGAAGAGGTGGCGGAAAGAATGTTAAGAGCCAAAGGAAGAGTAGGACTCCTTACAACACGCTCTTCCAGACACAAAATGGCCTGGATATCCATGACCTCTCATTTCCTGGCACTACCTACACAAGACCATCATAATAGGAGGAAAAGATGATGACATCAAAATAAAAGAGAGACTGATAGAGAGGGGAATGGAGTATGATGGAGAGTGGAGTTGCAAAGGAGTAGGAGGAGGGAGGGAATTACCATGGGCTGTTGCCTATAATTATAGAAATTGTCAATAAAAAATAAATTAAAAAATATAAAAATAAATAAATAGTCTAACAATAATAAATAGTTAATGGGGCATGGAGGCGTATACCTTTAATGCCAAAACTCAGGATGTAAAGGTAGGAGGATCATTGAATTTGAGGCCACCTGAGACTACATAGTGAATTCCAGGTCTGCCTGGGCTAGATAGAGCAAGATATTACCTCGAAAAGAAAAAGAAAAAAAAAGTCAGTAGTTATAAATTCAGAAAACCAAACTAAAATCATCTTGTAAGGTTTGATCATGAGTAGTATAATTCCTAGACTCTTATTCCTTACTAGAGAAGAGAAATTTGCTGGTCACTGATTCTGGACATGTATCACATACTGCAAGATGGGCCTATTACTTTACAAAAATGTTTCCAAGCTGGGCATGATGGTGCACGCCTTTAATCCCAGCTCTTGGGCTTTCCACAAACAAGAACAATAACTAGGTGTTCTGAAGCTGATAGTGGTGGCACACACACCTTTAATGTCACCACTCAGAAGTTTGAGGTAGCCTGGGGCCACAGAGTGAACTCCAGATCAGCCTGGGCTAGAGTGAGAGAAGCCAAAAGAAAACAAAAAGTTAACAATCTGATAACTCTTCTTCTGTTTTCAATAAAGTGTTCTACTTTCTTATGTGGCTGACTTGTGGGCAAGCACCTATCATAATGATAAACTATGGCTTCAGGCTTGCTTCTTTTGCAATGAAGAATGGCTTGAGGCAATGTCAGTGCAATGTCAGAGTGGTGTGTGGTGCGCTCATTAAGCTTATAGATGATGGCTCTCTCACTATGGAGATGAATACAGAACCAGAGGGGATTGAAGGAAGGAGAAAACAATGACCTCTATCTGGCAGCAGGGAGCCCTAGGAAGTTATATGGGTGGCATTCTTTCAAAAAGAATTAGATGGATTTTTTTTTGCTGTTGTTCATTTATCATAGTACCTTGCCAGTTAAAGCAATGGAGACAAGCCCAATAAAGTGAACTCAAGGGAGCAAAAAATGGCAGAAAGAAGCTGAGCGTGGTAGCTCACACCTTTACCTCCAGCACTTGGGAGGTTGAGAAACAAGGATGGCCGCGAGTTTGAGGCCAGTCTGGGCTATAGAGTGAGTTCCAGGTCACCCTGGGCCACAGTGAGACTCCTAGAAAGAAAGAAAGAAAATCCGGGTGTGGTGGCGCACTCCTTTAATCCCAGCACTTGGAAGGCAGAGGTAGGAGGATTACCATGAGTTCAAGGCCATCCTGAAGAAACATAGTGAATTACAGGTTAGCCTGGGCTAGAGTAAAACCCTGCCTCAAAAAATAAAAAAGGAAGGAAGGGAAGGAGGGAGGGAGGGAGGGAGGGAGGGAGGGAGGGAGGGAGGGAGAGAGGGAGG
Source organism: Dipus sagitta (assembly GCA_036346955.1). Lineage (NCBI taxonomy): Eukaryota > Metazoa > Chordata > Mammalia > Rodentia > Dipodidae > Dipus > Dipus sagitta. The sequence goes on from CM070789.1 coordinate 14,924,714, forward strand.
GAGGAAGGAAGGAAGGGAGGAAGGGAGGAAGGAAAGGAGAGAGAAGGAAGAAGGGTGGGCTGGAAAGATGGCTCACTAATTAATGCACTTGCCTGGAAAGCCTAACAACCTGGGTCCAACTCCCCAGTACCCATGTAAAGCCAGATGCACAAAGTGGTGCATGTATCTAGAGTTAGTTTTCAGCAGATGGAGGCCCTGTTGAGACCATTCTTTCTCTATCCTTCCAAATAATATATACATGTTTTTCGAGGTAGGGTTTCACTCTAGTCTAGGATGACCTGAAATTCACTATGTAGTCTCAGGGTGGCTTCGAACTGACGGTGATCCTCCTACCTCTGCCTCCCGAGTGCTGCAATTAAAGGCATGTGCCACCATGCCTGGCTAAATGCATACATATACATACATATACATATACACACATACATATATATATATATATATATTTATTTATTTAAAGGCAGAAACCTCCTTCACTGTCACCTTGGTTCTGTTGAGCAGAACAGGGCCAATGATGACTAAAGAGCACAGTGTAGGTTGCACCATCCAATGTGTCAGCCATCATGTTTCAGCAAATACTATGTGAAATCTCAGGTTGAGTTCAGGTTCTGACTGGGCCAGCGGAGCAACCAATTCACATTAGAATCCAGGCTGTCTATGGTGTCTCAAAGCCCATTTGGTTACTAGTGGAATAAATGGGTACTAAGTCTTGCAGACTTGGTATATTAGATCACATTCACTATCAAATAACCTACAAAAAGATCTTGCCATCTCCCAGTATATGTTATTATGTCTTTCTTTCTGTGGAGTGTCAGGAACGGGCAGCTCCAGGGGAACTCATGGAGGGAGTGAGCCTAGCTGGAAGAAGACGGGGCACTAGACATTTGCAGACACCAGTTGCAATGTAAAGCAGGGCAGAGCAGAGCACTTTATTCCAGTCACAGGGTGCTTATATAGGGAGTGCTCTCGCAGGTGCACTCCATGCAGTGATCTTCTCTACACAGGAGTGGTGAATCACAGCTATGTTATCAGCTTTGGCCATTTTGTAGGCTTTGCCAGAAGTCAAGCTTATTAAACATATTTGCCATGTACAGGGTTCTCCATCTTCTATCCACTTAAATAGTGCACATTTCTAATCTTATTTCTGCCAGAGAACAGCCTAAGAGCCTGTTATTCTACAAAGAGAGATGTTCTACACAGATCTCTGTTATAAATGCTTCCCGAAATATGTATTAAACAATATTGTAGGGCTGGATGGATGACTCAGTGGTTAAGGGGTTTAACCTACAAAGCCTAATGACTTGGGTTCAATTCCCCAGTACCCACTTAAAGCCAGATGTGCAAAGTAGTACATGGATCTGGAGTTCATTTGTAGCAGCTAGAGGCCCTGGCAGCATGCCTCATTCATATTCTCTCTCAATTTGCAAAATAAATAAATAAATATATACATATATATATATAATATTTATTATATATTATATATATTTATATATAATATATATGTATATATATTATATACATACATACACACACAAAAAACATTGTATTAGTTACTTTCCTCCATGATGAAAAGCAACTTCAGGGAGAAAGAGTTTATTTTTGGCTTACAGTTCAGAGTCCGTCATGGAGGGCTGAGGTGTGGCAACAGGAGAAGCTTGATCCATTGCCAGCACCCGGAAGCAGAGAAAGGAGAAAGCCAGTGCGCAGCTTGCTTTCCTTTTCCTTTTTTAATTTTCCAAGGCAGGGTTTTGCTCTAGTCTCAGGGTGGCCTCGAACTCATAGTGATCTTTCTACCTCTGTCTCCTGAGTGCTGGAATTAAAGGTGTGTGCCATCAAGCCCGGCTGTTTTTTTGTTTGTTTGTTTGTTTGTTTTCTCTTTTTAAAAAATATTTTATTTTTATTTATTTATTTGAGAGACAGAGGCAGAGTGAATGAGAGAGAGAGAATAGGCGTCCCAGGGCTTCCAGCCACTGTGAAAGAACTCCAGACACGTGTGCCCCCTTATGCATCTGACTTTATGTGGGTACTGGGGAATTGAACCTGGATCCTTGGGCTTAGCATGCAAGTGCCTTAACTGCTGAGCCATCTCTCCAGTCCCTACATATCTTATCTTCTATAAACTTTTTTATTTCAGCTAAACATAGCACTTATTTCATTTTTAGCAATTTGTCATATGTTTTGAGAAATGACTCATCTGAAATTGCTTTCTCTGTCCTTTTCTCCTCTTAGAATTTTTTTCTTTCTAGCCAAGTATGGAAGGAAGACCATGCCTGTAATCCCTCTACAAGGGAAGCCAAATCTACAGGATTATCATGAGTTCAAAGCCAGTCTGGGCTATATGGTTGGTTCTGTGCTAGCCTGGACTATAGAGTGAGACCCTGTCTCAAAAAAAAGCTGGGCATGGTGGCACACACCTTTAATCCAAGCACTCAGGAGGCAGAGGTAGGAGGATCACCATGTGAGTTGGAGGCCATCCTGAGGCTGCATAGTTAATTCCAGGTCAGCCTGGGCTAGAGTGAGACCCTACCTTGAAAAACAAACAAACAAAAAGAAGATAGGGCATAATGAAGAATGTATCTGATATTTGTTTTCATTTCCTGGCACAGAGATATCAAAAAAAAAAAAAAGAGGGGGAAGGTGGATTTGTGAGGGGAAAAGTGAGGGTGGGGAGGGAATTACCAAGGTTTATTGTCTACAATTATGGGTGCTGTCAATAAAAAGTTTAAAAGGGGGGAAAACCCCCTTTGAACTCTTTTTTTTTTTTTTTCGAGGTAGGGTCTCACTCTGGCCCAGGCTGACCTGGAATTAACTATGCAGCCTCAGGATGGCCTCCAACTCACACGGTGATCCTCCTACCTCTGCCTCCCGAGTGCTGGGATTAAAGGTGTGCACCACCATGCCCGACTCCCTTTGAACTCTTTGGCTGAGATATGTATCTTTCTTATGACAATGGGGTGACTTATTGTGGGCCCCATAATAGCTGGCCATGGTTGGTCAACAGGAAGACCAACCAGACATGAGATTATATTATTAGACGGCTTGGACTCTGAGTCACGCTAACCACTGGAGAGGTGAAGGGGGCTGGACACTGGGTTTAATCATGTGGTCAGTGATATAATCAGACATGCCTATATAGGGGGTAGCATTTCTTAAAAATATATCTATTTATTGGGCTGGAGAGATGGCTTAGCAGTTAAGGCGTTTGCCTGCAGAGCTAAAAGGCCTTGGTTTGATTCCCAGGACCCACGTAAGCCAGATGCATAGGTGGCATATGTGTCTGAAGTTCATTTGCAGTGGCTGGCTGCCCTGGTGCACCCATTCATCTCTCTCTCTCTCTCTCTCTGCCTCTTTCTCTCAAATAAATTAATTAAATTTAAAAACATTAAGAAAAAAACATATCTATTTATTTATTTTCAAATGGAGAACGAGACAGAGAGAGGGAATGGGCATGCCGGGAATCCCAGCCACTGCAAATGAACTCCAGATGCATGTGCCACTTTGTTCATCTGGCTTTACTTGGGTACTGGGGAATCAAACCCAGGCCATCATGTTTTGCAAGCAAATGCCTTAACCATGGAGCTATCTCTCCAGCCCCTTTTTCTGAGTTTTTTGAGGTAATGTCTTGCTCTAGCCCAGGCTGACCTGGAATTCACTATGCAGCCTCAAGATGGCCTTGAACTCATGGTGATCCTACTACCTCTGCCTCTCGAGTTCTGGGATTAAAGGCGTGCGCCACCACACCTGGCTTCATTTTCTTGAGCATTCTAATGATTTACCAACCCCAAGGTGGTTATGAGACCTTTGAATTTATAGTCAGGTGGGTCAGAGGTGGAAGCAGCAGGGCTGGGTTAGGGACACATCTGGAATTATTGGCTGATATCTCAAGTGAAGGAAGTCTTGTGGAGGAGTGAGCCTTGAACCTGTGGCATCAGCATTAACTCCAGGTGGTTGGTATGAGAATTTCCCCCTCAGATGGTGTGTGAGGCAAGTGTGATAACCAAAAACCCACAGCAGAGCATGCATGTAAACAAATGATGTTAGCAGTTTTCATTTTGAGTGGAGAAAACATGCTGTATCCCATGTTTGCTTTGTCCAGTCATTTCTTTTTTTCTTTTTTCTTTTTCTGAGGTAGGGTCTTTCTCTAGCCCAGGCAGACCGGGAAATCACTCTGTAGTCCCAGGCTGGCCCCAAACTCATAGTGATCCTCCTACCTCTGCCTCCTAAGTGCTGTCTGGGGTCAAAGCCATGCACAACCATGCCCTGCTTGTCCAGCCATCTCTTCTGCAGCAGTGAAACTGTGATTTGGGGCTGGAGAGATGGCTTAGCAGTTAAGGTGCTTACCTGCAAAGCCAAAGGACCCAGGTTCAATTCCCTAGGATCCACATAAGCCAAATGCACGGGGTGGCGCATGCATCTGGAATTCGTTTGCAGTGGCTAGAGGCCCTGGCATGCCCAGTCTCTCTCCTAAGTAAATAAATATATTGAAAAAAACTGTGATTTTTTTTTTTTGGTGAGAGGGGAGTTCGAGGTAGGGTCTCACTTTAGCCCAGGCTGGAATTCACCATTTCACCATGTAGTCTCAGGCTGGCCTTGAACTCACAGCGATCCTCCTACCTCTACCACCCAAGTGCTGGGATTAAATGTGAGCGCCACCACGCCTGGCTCTATGTGATTTTTTTGTTGTTGTTGTTCATTTTTATTTATTTATTTGAGAGCAACAGACACAGAGAGAAAGAGGCAAGCAGGAGGGAGGGAGAGAGAGAGAGAGAGAAAGAAAGAATGGACGCGCCAGGGCCTCCAGCCACTGCAAACGAACTCCAGACAGGTGCGCCCCTTTGTGCATCTGGCTAACGTGGGTTCTGGGGAATCGAGCCTCGAACCGGGGTCCTTAGGCTTCACAGGCAAGCGCTTAACCACTAAGCCATCTCTCCAGCCCTCTATGTGATTGATTGTTTTTTGTTTTTTTTTTCTCCCTAAAATATCCAGTAATGCACTGCGTGGACACGTGACCTGGGTGAGCCACGGGCCAATAAGATTCTGCCTTCTAGGAATCTGTATGGGAAGCCATTGGGTGGCGGTACCAGGATAGGAAGTATCTGGCATAGTAAACACCCAACAGATGTTTGTGGAATGAATAAATGAAAGAAATTCCCATAACGTCAGGGCTGTGGTGGCCGTTCTTACATACACACAGAAAAGCGAGGACATTAGATGTCTGAAGGAGAGGCAGAAGATGCACGCTATGGTCGGAATGTTTGCTCCCATCCGCATTCATATGCTGGAACCTAGTTGCTAGTACAATAATGTCAACCAGTGGGCCTATAGGAGGTGATAAGGGTCTCTTATAAATGAGGCGCTGTGGTAGTTTGAATATCTGACCCCGTAGGCTCAAGTGTTTTATTAAAATTGAGTTTGCAGGTTCTATTCCCCAGGACCATATAAACCAGATGCACAAGGTAGCACACACATCTGGAATTCATTTGCAGTGGCTGGAGGCTCTGGCACGCCCATTCCCTGCCCCCCCCCCCCCCCCCCCCGTTTCTCTTTCCTTCTCTCTCTGTCTCTAATAAATGGATAAAAATATTTTTTTTAATTGATTTGCAGCATCAGCCCCTGGCAAGCAGATTTCTGCTACCGGAGGTGGGTCACTGGGGGCGGATCTGAATTCCATCCAAAGAGGTGCTCAGAGGTTTGAGCTCCGGTGCAGTCCCTGCTTGCTGTTCTTTGGTGTTTGCTGGCTGTTTGGTGGTTTCTCTCTGCTTGGATCTGTGAAACGGAGCCAGCTTCTTCTGCCACTAATGGAACTTTCCCTGTATCTGTAGACTTGAAATAAATCCCTTCCCCCCATGAAACTATGTTAGGTTGGATGCTCATCTCAGCATTGTTTGTTTTGTTTCTCGAGGTAGGGTCTTGCTCTGGCCCAGGTTGACCTGAAATTCACTATGTAGTCTCAGGGTGACCTTGAACTCATGGGGATCCTCCTACCTGTGCCTCTCAAGTACTGGAATGAAAGGCATGCACAACCATGCCCGGCTTATTTATTATTTTTTATTTAAGAGAGAGACAGAGAGAGGACAAGAACGAGCACCAGGGCCTCCAGCCACTGCAAACGAACTCCAGATGCATGTGCCACCTTGTGCATCTGGTTTATACAGTCCTGGGGAATCGAACCTGGGTTCTTTAGCTTTGCAGGCAAGCACCTTAACTCCTAAGCCATCTCTCCAGACCAGTTTTTGAAGCATAACCCCCACTTTTTTTTTTTTTTTTCAAAGAAAATATCTTTTCACGTTTTTTTCAGGGTTTGGAGTTTAAGGACTTTTCCTGAACCTCAAAAACTCCACTACAATACCAAGACATAAAGAGCATGTGTCAAAGATTTTACTCTCTATAAGGCATGGTGGCACATGCCTTTATTCCCAGCACTCAGGAGACTTGAGGTAGCAGGATTGCCATGAATTTGAGGTCAACCTAACCTACAGAGTGATTTCCAGCTCAGCCTGGGCTAGAGTGAGACCCTGCCTAGAAAACAATCAAATAAACTAAAGATTTCACTCGATTGAATGAGAACAGCAGGATAGAATTAGGTGCACATGGATCTGTCAGTATCTCATCATTGATGAGGAAGGGTTTACAAGACCCCACACCTCCCAGAGTAAATGTGGAAACTGGTAATTCCTGGGTGAGGAGAGTCATACCCTTCAGTGGTATAGCCACTGGAGGCTTGCCCATTTGCCAGTAAATAACCCTGCCCATGAACATACGAGTGACCATATTTAAATCTGTGGGTCAAAAGTAGTAATAAATAGCCAGGCGTGGTGGCGCATGCCTTTAATCCCAGCACTTGGGAGGCAGAGGTAGGAGGGTCACCGTGAGTACAAGGCCACCCTGAGACTACATAGTGAATTCCAGGTCAGCCTGGCCTAGAGTGAAACTTTACCTGGAAAAACAACAACAACAAAAAAGAACAGCCGGACATGGTGGTGCATGGCTTTAATCCCAGCACTCGGGAGGCAGAGGTAGGAGGAGAGCTGTGAGTTCAAGGCCACCCTGAGACTACATAGTGAATTCCAGGTCGGCCTGAGATAGACTGAAACCCTACCTCGAAAAACAAAAACAAACAAACAAAAAAAAAAAAAAAAAGAAGAAGAAGAAGAAAGAGAGAGAGAGAGAGAAATGTGGAATTTGCATGTATAAAATGTTAAGGGAGGGGGCTGGAAGGATGTCTTAGCAGTTAAAGTGTTTGCCTGCAAAGCCAAAGGACCCAGGTTCGATTCCCCAGGACCCACGTTAGCCAGATGCACAAGGAGGCACATGTGTCTGAAGTTTGTTGGCAGTAGCTGGAGGCCCTGGTGTGCCCATTCTCTCTCTCTCTCCCCCTCTTTCTCTGTCAAATAAATAAAGAAATAAATAAATAAAAATATTAAATAAATAAATAAAATGTTAAGGGAAAAGTATGGGTCTTCCAGTCTGTCCTCACACATCACCATGAAACTTCTGTAAATATGAAAGGATGAAAGGCCAGAACTGTAGTTCACTTGATAGTGGGCTTGCCAAATGTGCACAAGGCGTTGGATTCAATCTCTAGTGTCATGTACGCCAAGTGTGGTGGCGCATGCTTTTAATTTAGCTATGTACTGGGTTTGAAGCCAGCCTTAGCTATATGAGAACCTCTCTCAATAAAATTTTTTAAAAAGAATGAAAAAGAAAGGAGGGGGACTGGAGAAATGGCTTAGCAGTTGAGGCACTTGCTTGTGAAGCCTAAGAACCCAGGTTTGATTCCCCAGGACCCACATAAGCCAGATGCACAAGGCGGCGCAGGCATCTGAAGTCTGTTTGCAGTGGCTGGAGACTCTGGCATTACCCTTCTCTCCTTCCCTCTCTCTCTCTCTCTCTCTCTCTCTCTCTGTCTGCCTATTATTCTCTCTCTAGTAAATTTTTTTTTTAAAGAAAGAAAGGAAAATAAAAAAAGTCATGGCAATGTCACTTTTCAAGGCCAATTTATACAGCTAATCAAGAGACCTTGATAAATGAGGGAGTTCTTCTTGGGAGTTGACTTAGAGGCAGGAAAGCATTTTCTCCACAGAGATTAGGTGGCCTAGTTTGAGCAAGGGGGCGGCGGGCACCAGCCTTAGTTCCCACACTCTCCGCTGCGTGAGTGCGCCTGCTTGAAGGGATGAACGTCAGGCTGAGCGTCACAGAGGAGAATCCCGCCACAGCAGCTCACACCGTAATGCCAGCACTTTGGAACCGAGCAGGTACTTGGCTGTGAGTTTGAGGCAAGCATGGACTACACTGTGTATCTGAGGCCAGCCTGGCCACATTGGGAGACCTTATCTAAAAACAAAACTCAGGCTGGAGGATGGCTTAGTGGTTAAGGTACTTGCCTGAGCAGCCTAAGGACCCAGGTTCAAACCCCCAGGACTCACATAAGCCAAATGCACAAGGTGGCACTTGTGTCTGGAGTTCAGTTGCACTGGCTAGAGGGCCTGGAACACCCATTTTCTCTCGACCTATCTCTCTCTCTCTCTCAAATAAATAAAATATTCAAAATGAAACTCGGAATTTTTTTATACTTTCCCCCCCACCCAAGGTAGGGTTTCACTCTAGCTCAGACTGACCTGGCATTCACTATGTAGTCTCAGGGTGGCCTCGAACTCGTAGCAATCCTCCTGCCTCTGCCTCCCAAATTGGTGGGATTAAAGGCGTGCGCCACCATGCCTGGCTAGAAAGTTTTGTTTTGTTTTGTTTTTGAGAGAGAGAGAGAAAGAGAATGGGTGCCCCAGGCTTCCAGCCGCTGCAAACTAAATCCAGACAGCATGTGCCACCTTGTGCATCTGGCTTACATGGGTCCTGAGGAACTGAACTGAGGTCTTTTGGCTTTGCAGGCAAACACCTTAACCGCTAAGCCCCAAACTCAGCATGCTTTAACATGCTGCTTGAGGACCGCGCGGGCCTTGGGCCTGCCCAGCCAAGGGCCCGGCTTGGGCAGAGCCGTGGCCTCCTCCTCCTCCTCCTCCTCCTGCAGCCTTCTTCTCACCTTCAGCTGCCGCCACTCCCTGCACAGCTCCTGGTGCTTTTCTCTTCCGGACCGAACACTCTCCCAGAAGAAACTAGAATGTGTTGCTCTAAAAAATATGCTTTCAATCTGTCATGGTGGAAACCAACTGCCCTCTAATTGGACTGGAGGCCGATCCATGAGAGGGAATACATCCCTGATACTGAAAACCTACAACAAGGCTGGGCTGGAGAGATGGCTTAGCGGTTAAGCGCTTGCCTGTGAAGCCTAAGGACCCCGGTTCGAGGCTCGACTCCCCAGCATCCACGTTAGCCAGATGCACAAGGGGGTGCATGTGTCTGGAGTTCGTTTACAGTGGTTAGAAGCCCTGGCGCACCCATTCTCTCTCCTTCTCTCTATCTGCCTCTTTCTCTCTCTGTCTGTCGCTCTCAAATAAATAAATAAAAATAACAACAAAAAAATTTTAAAAAAAACCTACAACAGGGGTTGTCATGAGCGCTAGGGGTGTAACATCTGCTGATGTCTGGCTAAATGTATATACTATGCTCACCAAACTGCCCAGTAAGCACTTCTCTTAATATTCATACCCATATGTTAATGCTACTCTCACTTTTAGTAGAGAACCTTCTCTTTTCAGGTGGCAGTGACCCTGGGATGACTCAGAAGGCATCACGATGCTGGGAAGAAGTGACAGGAGTGCTCAGTACTGCAGTATTTCTGTCACACCTGCCAAGGCTCAGGGTCTAATGCGGAAGAGGTGGCGGAAAGAATGTAAGAGACAAAGGAAGGGTAGGACTCCTTACAACGTGCTCCCTCCAGACATAAAATGGCCTGGATATCCATGACCTCATAGTGCCTGACACTACTTACACAAGACCATCATAATAGGAGGAAAAGATCATGACATCAAAATAAAAGAGAGACTGAGAGGGGGAGGGGATGTGATGGAGAGTGGCGTTTCAAAGGGGAAAGTGGGAGGCATTACCATGGGATATTTTTTACAGTCATGGAAGTTGTTAATAATAAAAAAAAATTTTTAAATAGGCTTTTGCAAAAGAAAAGCTAGATTTGAGTGGAAGGCCATTACGATGCAACAAAATTGAGGTGCCCGCTTTGTGTCACTTGCCCCTAGATGCCTGTCCCACTGCTAGACTCACCAGCACACAAGCAATTACAGATGAGAACCCTGGACCCTCCAGAGCATCTCAGAGCTCTCCTCACAGCAGCAGAAAACTGGATCATTCAATAAGGAAGTGACTCATGGCAGGAAGCTAGTAAGAGGATTAAACCTCACAAGAGGTTGCTCACAGCCTCGCAAATACCTTGGTTTCCACGTGATGAGACAGTCCTGAAATGAAGACGACTCGCTGTGTCAGATATGATTGACCCACACCTACTGTGAGATGATAAACTGTCATTGAGGAAGATGAAGGAGGTGAAAGAGTATCAGGAGGAGCAAATGAAAAAAATGAAGAAATAACTCTACCCTCCTGTTTGTGTGTGTGTGTGTGCCGTGCACGCACGCGCACATGCAAAGACGGCGGGGGGGGGGGACATCTCCTTGAAATTGGTAGCTCACATCTATTATACCAGTATTTGGAAGGCACAAGGAATGCTGGGAGTCCTAAGACAACTTGGACTGCAATTTGAGACCCTGTTGAAAATAAATAAGTAAATAAGGGTTAGAGAGATGGCTTAGCAGTTAGGTAGCTTGCCTGCAAAGCCAAGGGACCCAGGTTTGATTCCCCAGGACCCATGTAGGCCAAATGCACAAGGTAGCACATGCTTCTGGTGTTTGTTTGTAGTGGCTGGAGGTCCTGGTGCACCCATTCTCTCTTTCTCCTCCTTCCCCTCTCTCTCCCTCCCTCTTTTCTTCTCTCTCTCTCTCCCCTTTTTTCTCTCAAATAAATAAATATAAAATATTTTTTAAATTAAAAAAATTGAGACAATCTGTAGTTGTCAATTTGTCAGGATATGCCGGGCGTGGTGGCGCACGCCTTTAATTCCAGTACTCGGGAGGTAGAGGTAGGAGGATTGCTGTGAGTTCAAGGCCACCCTGAGACTACATAGTTAATTTCAGGTCAGCCTGGACCAGAATGAGACCCTACCTCGAAAAACCAAAAAAAAAAAAAAAAAAAAAAAAAAAAAAAAAAAAAAAATTTGTCAGGATTTGGTATCACCATGGAAGCAAACCCCTTTTCTTTTCTACAAGTCTATTATAGATTTTCTAGATTTGAGATGAAGAGATGGCTTAGTGGTGAAGGTGTTTGCCTGTGAAGCAAAGGACCCAGGTTTGATTCTCCAGAACCCATATAAGCCAAATGCATATGGTGGCACTTGCACCTGGAGTTCATTTGCAGTGGCGGGAGGCCCTGGTGTGCCCATTCTGTCTCTCTCTCTATTTTTCTCTCTATCTTCTTCTTTCATGGATAAATAAATGTAAAATTAAAATTAAATTCAAAGAGATTTTCTAGATTAATTGAGATAGGAAGACCCAGCCTAAATGTGGGCAGCACCATTCTGTGTGCCGTGGCTTTGGGTTGGATATAAAGAAGAAATCCAGGGAGTCACCAGCATTTATCGCTCTGCCCTGGCATCTCCCTGCTAATATGACCATGTGATGCCAGTTGCCTGTCCTACCATGCTTCTGCCACCTTGATGGGGTTTTCCCTCAAACCTGAAAGGACAAAACAAACCCTTACCTTCCTTAAGTTGTTCCTTGTCAGGTATTGTCCCAGCAACAAGAAGTTGACCAATACAGAAAACTGATACTGAGAAGTGAGACCACAGATACCATCAATCTGAACCTGTGGTTCTTTCTGTTTTGTTGATGGTTCAATAGAAAGAATGCAGAAGGATTTGAAACTTTGGACTTGAGAAGCTTTGCAAAGCTATAAACCAAGGTTAATAGGCCATTCTGGTGAGAACTGGGAAGAGTAGAAGGCCAAGAGAAATGTGGTTTATGGAGGGTCAGCTTATAAGGTTTCAGAGGGGAACAAGGACTCTATTGAGAACTGGGATAGAGGCAGTTCTTGTAATATTCTGACAAAGAAACTGGCTGCATTCTGCCCATGTCCTAAGAACTTGAACAAAGATGAATTTGAAAGGAATGGAGTAGGAATTGAGGAGATGCTATGCTTCAGAGGTTAAAGGTGCTTGCATGCAAAGTCTGCTGGTCCAGGTTCAGTTCCACAGTACCCACGTAAAGCCAGAAACACAAAATGGCACATGTTTCTGGAGTTCACTTGCAGCTCCAAGAGGCCCTGATATGTTCATCTCTCTCTCTCTCTCTCTCTCTCTCTCTGTCTCTTTGTTTTGAGGTAGGGTCTCAGTCTACCCCAGGCTGACCTGGAATTCGCCTCAAAGTCATGGCGTTTTCCTGCTTGAATTCACAGTAACCCTCCCACCTCTGCCTCCCGAGTGCTGTATTAAAGGTGTGTGTCACCATGCCTGCTCTTCCTCTCTCTTAAATACAAACGAAAAAGAAGTAATGGACTCATTTAGTGTAGGAAATTTGAAAATTTCAAGGCAGAAAAGCACTGGTCTGTAGTTTGATTTCTCTTTGCTGCCTTGACTCAGGTTTACAATGAGAAAGAGGGAAATAAAGGCAGAAAGATGTGAAAAACAAGGCTGGAGAGCCATATGGATTAGCAGATAAGGCACATGCCTACAAAGCAAAAGGACCCATATTTGATTCCCCAGGACCCACATAAGCCAAATGCATAAGGTAGCACATGTATCTGGAGTTTGTTTGCAGTGGCTGAAGGCCCTGGTGCACCCATTCTATCTGCCTCTAACTTTTTATTTCAAATAAATAAAAATAAATTACAATAAAAACATTTTTAAAAGATGTAAAACATATAAAGTTGGACACAGAAAGAAATGTAATCTCATATAAAGTCAAAGGTCCAAAGACTGATCATGCTTTGGCTGCAATTATTAAACAGCTTACCACCATTAAATGGAAAACTACTGCGCTGAACAGTGCCAATAGCAATGGTACCATGGGGGCAAGACCCAAACCACTGAAGACTCTCAAGACAACAAGAATACAAATTCTTTTTTAAAGGAAAAGGCTTGAGAAAAGAATGCTGAAGAAGGGCTGGAGAGGGCTGGAGAGATGGCATAGCAGTTAAGGCACTTGCCTGCAAAGCCAAAGGATCCAGGTTCAGTTCCCCAGTACTCATGTAAAGCCAGATGTAGAAAGTGGCACATGTGTCTAGAGCTCATTTGCAGCAGCTAGAGACCTTACTATGCCCATTCTTTCTTCTCTCTCTCTCTCTCTCTCCTTGCAAATAAATAAAAAAATATATTTTTAAAGTGCTGGAGAGATGGCTCAGTGAGCAAGGCACTTGCCTAAAATGCCTAAGGACCAGAGTTTGATTCACCAGGACTCACATAAAAGCCAGATGCATAGGTGGCACATGCGTCTGGAGTTGGTTTGCAGTGGGTAGAGGCCCTGGTGTGCGCCTATTCTCTCACTCTCTTTCTCTCTCTCTTTCTATGTCAAATAAATAAACAAATAAAATATTTTTAAAGAATGCTAAAGAAGGTCACTGCTTCTCAAGGTCAGCACGCAAAGGCTGCTGCAGTTGTGTGCCGTGAGTTCCAAGTTTAATCCCAATATGACAGCAGAATTTGGAAGCATGGTACCAGGACAAGGTACAGAGTCAGGTGCTCACCTTTAATCCAAGCATTCAGGAAGATTGCTGTGAGTTTGAGGCCAGCCAGGAATTACAGAGTGGCTTTCAGGTCAGCCTAGGCTAGAGTAAGACCCTACCTGAAAAAACTTAAAAAAACAGAACATGGTCCTGAATTTGGAAGTGTGGAAGACATACGGTCGAGGAGATGCTGGAGCATTGCACCACACTTCCAGAGATCTGACGAGGCTAAGCAATGTGAGGCAAGAGCACATTCCTTGCAAGAAGCCTCTGTTGTAAGCTGCGAAGGTGATCCTTATGTTGCAGTGAAGACCTTGAAATGTTAGAGATGACAGGAGCATGGGACACCTGCCACAGAAAGCTATTGGTTTGTGGCATATCTTGCCCATGATCAGGCTACAGGCAGCCCAGCTGGGGAGGCGGAGTGGTGTAAGGTACCTTTTGGAACCCAGAGGATACTACCATGAGTTCCAGGTACGAAACACGGAGCTTGCCCTGATAGCCTTCGGTCTTGCTTGGGACTCATTCCTGGCTTTTAGATAGGGAATATCTACCTGTTCTGTGCCATGTTACATGCTGGAAGTGTGTAGCATGTGATTTGATTTTACAGAGCTCACAGTTAAGAGATGGGCCTGCGTCTCAGAAGAGACCCATCTTACAGTTTTGAATAGTGTTGAGACTGTTAAAGACTACGGGGATGTTTGAAATTGAAATGCATTTTGCATTATGAGATGACCATGAGCCTATGTGAACAAGGGGTAAAAAGAAGGTAATGGCTTAGCTGGGCATGGTGGCACATGCCTTTAGTCCCAGCAATCAGGAGGCAGAGGTAGGAGGTCTCCATGATTTCAAGGCCACCCTGAGACTACATAATAGTTGAATTCCAGGTCAGCCTGGGCTGAAGCCTAAAAAAAAAAGAAGTTGGGAGTGGTGTCACCCGCCTTTAATCCCAGCACGGGGTGGAGGGGGGGGTGCGGAGCGGGGGGCGGGGGGAGGGGCAGAGATAGGAGGATTACCATGAGTTCAAGACCACCCTGAGACTACATAGTGAATTCCAGGTCAGCCTGGGCTAGAGAGAATACATTGAAAAATAAAAAATAATAATAAAAAGATTGCAGTTTCTTTAATCTCGATCGAACAGAAGTGTTTGGGAACTCAGGGAAAAACAGAGAAGTCCGCATCCTTTTCCACTAGCAAAGGCGAACAGAAAAACCGTACTAAGGGCGGGGGTGGGGGGGGCTCCTCCCTCATCTGAAGTTCCCTGGGTCTCACAGAGCTTTGCCCTCACGGCAGAGATCCTTCTACAGAAAGATGGGGAAGTCTCTCCACTCCCTAAACACAGGCCACATACCTTCCTTCCTCACAACCGGTCAGACCGGTTATTTGTTTGTTTTTAACTTTCTGTCTCAGCCTTCTGGGCTCCTCTCTGGTTTCGTAATGTATGGTAATGTATGCGTTAACAGCTGGTTCCGGTTAGTGTCGGCCAATGGAAGATCAAAGGGCAAAAGGAAACATGATTTGGGCTTTTTAGTTCTCAACCATTGAAACAGCAGTTGTTTCCAACAACTGAAGCAAGAAAGACAGTACCGAGTGTCCTGGCTCCCTCGTGTAATCCCTGCACTGAGGAGACAGAGGCAGGAGCTCAGGAGCTCAAGTTCATGCTCAGTTACGGAGTGTAAGGACAGCCTGGGCTAGTTTACACCCTGTCTCAAAAATAAGCCGGGGGCTGGAGAGATGGCTTAGCGGTTAAGCGCGTGCCAGTGAAGCCTAAGGACCCTGGTTTGAGGCTGTATTCCCCAGCACCCACATAAACTAGAGGTGGCGCATGCATCCGGAGTTCATTTGCAGTGGCTGGAGGCCCTGGTGCACCCATTCTCTCTCTACCTGCCTCTTTCTCTCTCTGTCTGTCATTCTCATCTAAATAGTAAATAAATAAATAAGAAAATAAAAAGCCGGGTGTGGTGGCGCATGCCTTTTATCTCAGCACTCGGGGGTACAGGTAGAAGGATTGCCATGGTGAGTTCAAGGCCAGCCTGAGACTACATAATAAATTCTAGATCAGCCTGGGCTAGAGTGAGACCCTACCTCAAAAAAGGGGGGGGGGGCTGGAGAGATGGCTTAGTGCTTAAGGCATTTGCCTATGAAGCCAAAGGACCCAGGTTCAGTTCCCCAGGACCCACCTAAGTCAGATGCACAAGGGGCACATGCGTCTGAAGTTCTTTTGCAGTGGCTGGAGACCCTGGTTTGCCCATTTTCTCTCTGTCTCTCTTCTCTCTATCTCTCTCTGCTTATAAATAAATAAATAAAATTTTTTTAAAAAAAGAGCCAGTCATGGTGGCACACGCCTTTAATTCCATTACTTCTATCTATACTTACAACAATAACCCACAATAATTCCCTCCCCTCCCCCACTTTCCCCTTCACAACTTAACTCTCCATCATATTCCCTCCCTCTCTCCATTAGTCTCTCTTTTATTTTGATGTCATTATCTTTTTCTCCTATTATGAGGGTCTTGCGTAGGTATTGCTAGGCACTGTGAGGTCGTGGATATCAAGGGCAATTTCTGTCTGGACAGTTGTATTGTAAGGGTGGTGCCCTTCCTTTGGCTCTTACATTTTTTCCACCACCTCTTCCACAATGGACCCTGAGCCTTGAAGGGTGTGATAGAGATGTTTCACTGCTGAGCACTCCTGTCACTTCTTCTCAGCACTATGTTGCCTTTTGGGTCATCCCAGTGGTTACCACCATCTGAAAAGAGAAGCTTCTCTAACCAAAAATGAGAGTAGCATTAATATATGATTATGAACATTAAGTGTAGTGCTTACTGGGCAGTTTGGTGAGAATAATAAATGCAATTATCCAGACAAGAACAGGCTTTATACCCCTAAGGCACATGACCACCCCTGCCATAGGCTTTTGATTGGGTTTTCAGTACCAGGTATGTATTCCCTCCCATAGAGTGGGCCTTCAGTCCAATTAGAGAGAAGTTGGTTTCCCCTAGAGCAGACATGCCACTATTGCACCCATTTGGTCATTCAGCCTGTCTGGGCAAACTTGAGGCTTCCATTGTCCACTGTTTTCACTGCTGATGACTTCTGTCTCCCATAGGGCTGCATGCAGTGCGGCTTTTTCCAGCTTTCAGTCCACTGGTCTATGGAGGAGGTTTTCAGCTCAGCCCCAGCTTGATTTCTCAGTGATCTTGCTGCCCCCACATGTGAAGCCTTCAGCAATAGGGTCTGACCATCTGTTACTGCTGGGCCACCAAGGGCCTTGGCAAAAGCCTGTAATGTTTTGGTGGCAACAGGGACCTCCCTGGCCAACAACTCACTGGAAGGTATCCCATCCCTGGCACTGAAAAATTTCTAGTAGCAATCTATGAATTCTGGATATGCTGTTATCCAAAGAAGTAGGCTTTCATATGTCTTTTTCAGAACATCTTGAATTTTGATTGACCCTCCCCCCCCCCCTTCTGTTACTCAGTCTCTTCCCCTGGCTTCACTACGGCCACTCCACTCCCTGTAGTCTGTTCTTCTACTTACATATGTACAATACTGTCCCCTTAAGTCCTTCCTTCTCCTCCCTCCCTTTTAACCTTTTTCCAGCTTACTGGCCTCTGCTACCAACTTTATGGTTCCAGCTCACACACAAGTCTACACATTTGTAGCTAGGATCCACATATAACAGAGAACATGCTACATTTGGCTTTCTGGGTTTGGGTTACCTCACTTAGTATAATCCTTTCCAGATCCATCCATTTCCCAGCAAATTTCATAATTTCTTTTTTTTTTGTTTGTTTTTTTTCCCTGAGGTAGGGTCTCACTGTAGCTCAGGCTGACCTGGAATTCACTATGTTTTCTCAGGGTGGCCTCGAATTCATGGTGATCCTCCTACCTCTGCCTCCCAAGTGCTGGGATTAAAGGCGTGCACACCATGCCTGGCTTTTCTGATTGTTTTTGTTTTGTTTTGTTTTGTTTTGTTTTACCACTGAATAGAACTCCATTGTGTAGATGTACCACATCTTTATTATCCATTCATCTGATGAGGGACATCTAGGCTAGTTCCATTTCCTAGTTATTGTGAATAGAGCAGCAATAAACATGGTTGTGCAAGTATCTCTAAGGTAATGAGAAGAGTCATCAGTCATTAGGATATATGCCTAGGAGTGCTATAGGTGGATCATATGGAAAATCTATTTTTAGCTGTCTCAAAAATGGCTGTACCAGATTACATTCCCACCAACAGTGTAGAAGGGTTCCCCTTTTTCCACATCCTTTCCAACATTTAGTGTCATTTATTTTCTTGATGGCAGCCATTCTGACAGGAATGAGATGGAATCTCAAAGTAGTTTTAATTTGCATTTCCCTGATGGCTAATGATGTAGAACACTTTTTTAGATGTTTATATGCCATCTGTATTTCTTCTGTTGAGAACTCTCTATTTAGTTCCATAGCCCATTTATTTTCAAATTTTTATTAACAACTTCCATGATTATAAAAAATATCCCATGGTAATACCCTCCCTCCCCCCACTTTCCCCTTTGAAACTCCATTCTCCATCATATCCCCTCCCCATCTCAATCAGTCTCTCTTTTAGTTTGATGTCATGATCTTTTCCTCCTATTATGATGGTCTTGTGTAGGTAGTGTCAGGCACTGTGAGTCATGGATATCCAGGCCATTTTGTGTCTGGGGGAACATGTTGTAAGGAGTCCTACCCTTCCTTTGGCTCTTAAATTCTTTCCGCCACCTCCTCCGCAATGGACCCTGAGCCTTGGAAGGTGTGATAGAGATATTGCAGTACTGAGCACTGTGGTCACTTCTTTCCAGCACCATGATACCTTCTGAGTCATCCCAAGGTCACTGCCATGTGAAAAGAGAAGGTTCTCTACCAAAAGTGAGAGTAGCATTAATATAAGGGTATGAACAATAAGAGAAGTGCTTGCTGGGCAGTTTGACCTGGAATTCACTATGTAGTCTCAAGATGACCTCAAACTCATGGTGATCCTCCTACCTCTGCCTCCCAAGTGCTGGGATTAGAGACTTGCACCTCCATGCCCGGCACCCCACTGTTCTTGTTACTATGGTTTTGTAATATAGCTTAAAATTGGGTATGGTGGTACCACCTGCTTTGTTTTCGTTGCTCAAAATTGTTTTGGCTATTGGAGGCTTTTTGTTCTTCTAAATGAATTTTAGTATTATTTTTTCTATTTCTGCGAAGAAGAGGCTTATATATTCTTTAAAGTATGTCCTTATGATTTTCTGAATTTCTTTGGTAACTGTTATAATAGTGTCTTTTTCACGTCTAATTTTATTAATTTTTATCTCTTCTCTCTTTCTTCTGGTCAGATTTGCTATGGGTTTATCAATTTTGTTTATCCTTTCAAACAACCAACTCTTTGTTTCATTGATTCTTTGGATTTTTTTTTTTTTTTTTTGGTGTCTATTTCATTAATTTCTGCCCTAATCTTTATTATTTCTTCCTGTCTACTGATTTTTGGTTTGCCCTGTTCTTCTTTTTCCAAGGTCTTAGGTGAGGCATGAAATTGTTTACTTCTGAACTCTATAATTTCTTTCTTTCTTTCTTTCTTTTTCTTTTTTTGGTCTTTCTAGCCCAGGCTGGCCTGGAATTCCCTACAGAGTCTCAGGGTGGCCTCAAACTCAAAGCGATCCTCCTACCTCTGCCTCCCGAGTGCTGGTATTAGAGGTGTGTGCCACCACACCTGCTTCTAACTTCTTAATATAGGCACTTAGAGCTATCAGTTTCCCTCTTAGGACTGCCTTCATTGTGTCCCAAAGGGTTTGGTATGTTGTATTCTCATCATTTGATTCTATGAATTTACTGATTTCCTTTTTGATTTTTTTTGTTTTGTTTTTCTTTTTTTGTTGTTGTTGGTTTTTGTTTGTTTGTTTGTTTTTCAAAGTCAGTTTTCACTCTAGTCCAGGCTGACCTGGAATTCACTATTGTAGTCTCAGGCTGGCCTCGAACTCATGGTGATCCTCCTACCTCTGCCTCCATGCCTGGCCAGGTACCTGTATTTTAACTTTTATTTATTTATTTGCAAGCAGAGAGAGATAGAAGAGAGACAAAGAATGGGTGCACCAGGGCCTCCAGCCACTGCAAACGAACTCCAGATACATGTTCTCCTTGTGCATCTGGCTTATGTGGGTCCTGGAGAATCGAACTTGGGTCCTTTGGTTTTGCAGGCAAATGCCTTAACCGCTAAGCCATCTCTCCAGTCTCCTTTTTGTTTTCTTCAATGACCCACCCGTCATTCATTAGTGTACTGTTTAGTGTCCATGAATTTGTGAATGCTCTGTAGTTTTCCTTGTTGCTGATTTGTAGTTTAATCCCACTGTGGTCAGATAGAGCACAAGGAATTACTTCATTTTCCTGTATTTGTTAAGAGTTGCTTTGTGTCCTAATACATTGTTTATTTTGGAGAATGTTCCATGTGCTGCTGAGAAAAATGTATATTCTGTAGCATTTGGATGGAATGTTCTATAGATATCTGTTAGATCCATTTGTTCCATGACATCATTTAATCCAGATGTCTCTCTAATTTTTTTTTAGTTTGCCGGGATGACCTGTCAATTGATGAGAATGGAGTATTAAAAGTCACCTACTACAATTGTGTTTGGTACTATCCCTCTGACCTTAAGTCTAATAGTGTTTGTTTGATGAAACTGGGAACCCCCATGTTAGGTACATATACATTTAGGATTGTAATGTCCTCCTGCTGGAGAGTTCCTTTAACCAGTATAAAGTGACCTTCTTTATCTTTCCTAACTAATGTTGGGTTGAAGTCTACCTTGCCAGATATTAAGAGAGCAACCCCTGCTTGTTTCCTAGGCCCATTTGCTTGAAATACCATTTTCCATCCTTTCACCCTAAGACAGTGTCTATCTTTTATTGAGAGGTGAGTTTCCTGGAGGCAACAAACAGCAGGATCCTGTCTTTTAATCCAGTCTGCCAGCCTGTGTCTTTTGGTTGGGGCATTGAGGCCATTGATATTAACAGTTATTATTGAGGGCTGGAGAGAGATGGCTTAGCGGTTAAGGTGCATGCTTGTGAAGCCTAAGGACCCAGGTTTGATTCTCCAGGTCCCAAGTAAGCCAGATGCACATGGTGGCGCATGCGTCTGGAGTTCATTTGCAATGGCTAGAGGCCCTGGTGCGTTCACTCTCTCTCTCTCTCTCTCTCTCTCTTTCTCTCACTCAAATAAAAAATAAATAAATCTTGAAAAATAAAAAAAATCTTTAAAAAAGTTATTATTGAAAGGTATGTTTTTTTGTTTATTTTTATTTATTTATTTGAGAGCAGCAGAGAGAGAAAGAAAGGGGGAGAGAGAGAGAAAATGGGCACACCAGGGCCTCCAGCCACTGCAAATGAACTCCAGATGCGTGCACCCCCTTGTGCATCTGGCTAACGTGGGTCCTGGGGAATTGAGCTTCGAACCAGGGTCCTTAGGCTTCACAGGCAAACGCTTAACCACTAAGCCATCTCTCCAGCCCCTTGAAAGGTATGTTTTTATTCTTGCCATTCTTCTTGTTTTGAAGTGCTTCCTCATTTCCCTTTACTCTCTTTTAACCATTGTTTGAGTGTGGTTTGTTTTTCCTGTTTCCTCATGTGGGTGCTTTCCTTTCTCTTCAGCGTGGAAGGTCCCTTCAAGTATTTTCTGTAGAACTGGCTTAGTTGTCACAAATTCTTTTAGTTTGTTTTTGTTGAAGAATGTCCTTATTTCTCCTTCAATTTGGGTAGATAGCTTTGTGGGATAAAGTGATCTTGGTTGACAGTTGTTATCTTTCAGAACTTGGAATACATCACTCTAAACCCTTCTGGCTTTTAAAGTTTGTCTTGAGTAATCTGCTATGATCCTGATGGACTTGCCTTTATAGGTGACTTGCTTTTTCTAACTGCTTTCAACATGTTTTCTTCTATTTGCATGTTTAGTAGTTTAATTATAACATGGCAAGGAGAAGTTCTTTTCAGGTTTTGTCTGTTTGGTGTTCTAAAAGCTTCCTGTATCTGCATTGGTATTTCTTTCCCAACTTGGGGAAATTTTTCTTCTGTGATTTTGTTGAAAATGCCTTACTATGCATTTGGGTTGAAATTTTTCTCCCTCTACTACTACTATAGCCTGAATTCTTTTTTTTTTTTTTTTTTTTTTTTTTTTCGGTTTTTCGAGGTAGGGTCTCACTCTGGCCCAGGCTGACCTGGAATTAACTATGTAGCCTCAGAGTGGCCTTGAACTCATGGCGATCCTCCTATCTCTTCCTCCCAAGTGCTGGGAATAAAGGTATGCACCACCACGCCCGGCTTATAGCCTGAATTCTTATGTTTTATCTTTTCATAGTGTCCCAGATATCTTGAAATTCCCATTTATACCTTCCTATTAGCTTGTCTTTCTCTTTGTTGGACTGCATTAGATCTGCCACCTGGTCTTCTAGTTTAGATATTCTGTTCTCTCTTTCATTCTACTGGTGAGACTTTCCACAGAGTGTTTTATTTGACTGTGTTTTCCAGAGCTAGAATTTCTGCCTGGTTTTTCTTCAGTATTTCTATTTCCTTACTCATGTCTTTTAGTGACCTCCTTATTTCATTAAGCTGGTTTCCTGTGTTCTCTTGGAATTCCTTCTTTAATTTCTTTGTTTTCTTCTTTGATTCCTTTGATTTCTTTTTTAAAAATTTATTTATTTGAGAGTGACAGACAGACAGAGAAAGAGGGAGATAGAGAGAATGGGTGCACCAGGGCCTCCAGCCACTGCAAACAAACTCCAGACACGTGCACCCCCTTGTGCGTCTGGCTTACATGGGTCCTGGGGAATGGAGCCTCGAACCGGGGTCCTCAGGCTTCACAGGCAAGTGCTTAACCACTAAGGCATCTCTCCAGCCTTCCTTTGATTTCTTTTAAAATCTTTGTCAGGTATGTCATCTAAAACAGTCTCAGTTGGGCTCATTTCTGATATATTTATATTTTTTGGTGGGATTGTTTTGTCTTGATTCTTTGTGTTTCTTGTATTATAACAAAGAGATTCTTTACATCCTGAGTTGATTTGATGCTTGGGTTTTCTAATTATGTGCAGTGTTCTTAGACTTGGAAATCCAACTTTATGTACCTTCAGGGTAGGAGTTTAAGGTGCCAAGTGTAGCTCTTGTACTCTAATTCAGCCACAGAAGTAATCCTAGGTGTTGAGATTGCCTGCTACTCAAGTATTCTAGTGGGCTGGGTGGAGCAATTTACTGGCAAAATTCTAAAATTCAACTGAGCAATACACACATTCAATAAAAACCAGCACAGAGTATGAAAGTGTGGGGATTGAAACAGATAACCTTATAAAACCAAAATCCCTAAGGGTATGTGTTGCTCTGTAGCCTTAATCCTGTCATCTGGGAGGCTGAGATTTCTCTTCTGAAATGGGTTCCAGGTCAGCATGGGTCTGAATCAGACCCTGTCCCCAGTAATGACAGAAGAAAAAGACAAAAGCCTTATGGATCTGAAAGCACCAAAGGCAACAATATTCAACCCCAAATACAGCTTAACTGAAAATGGTAAAGCCAACCATGAATATGTAACCCATAACCTGCCCTGACATGGAAAGAGAGATTAGCATTTCCAGCGCAGGCCTATGTACTTGATTTTTTGTCAGTTGTTCTCATTTCCTTTTGGAGTGTCTTCCAATCTCACCAATGCTGGGTGCCCACCTCGATCCCTCCGTGTTGTGCTGTGGAGCTGCTGCTCTGATCAGCTGTGCTGGACGCCCTGCCACGGGGCGGGGGAGGGGGGCTGAGTGTGTTCTCCCAGGTTCGCGGTTCTGACCGTTGGGGGATGGGAGAGCGCCGGAAGCCTGGAGTTGTACCGGAAGTGCCCAGCTGGCCCCACCTGTACCCCTTTCAGCAGCTCCTTAGCTGATCTCTGCTGTCTCCCCTTCAGGTTTGATGAGGTTGGAAAAGTGTATCTTGCTGTGGTTTTGCTGAAATCCCTCCCTAGGCTGGTTTGGTGCGGCTCCTATGCAGCCATCTTACCTGGAAGTGCCCTCTTTATTTTATTTTTAATTTTTACTTATTTACTTGAGGAAGAGAAGGAGATGGGGGGGGGGAACAGAAAGAGAGAATGGGCATGTCAGGGCCTCCAGCCACTGCAAACAAACTGCAGATGCATGCACCACCTTGTGCATCTGGCTTATGTGGATAAGATTGTTTGCTTTGTTTTTATGAGACAGCATCTCACTATAGTCCAGGCTGACCTGGAACTCACTCTGTAGTTCAGGCTGGTGTCAAACCTCCCACTCAGTGCCTAAATGCTGGGGACTAAAGACATGCCCCACCACACCTGGCACAAATAATTCAATTTCAAATAATTCATTTTTCTTTTCTTCTTTTTTTATTTTATTTATTTATTTATTTTTATTTTATTTACTTATTTATTTTTATTTTATTTATTTATTTATTTTAGTTTTTTGAGGTAGGATTTCACTCTAGCCAAGGCTGACCTGGAACTCACTATGTAGTCAGGATGGCCTCGAACTCACAGAGATCCTCTTACCTCTGCCTCCCGAGTGCTGGAATTAAAGACATGCGCCACCAAGCGTGGCTAAATAATTCAATTTTTATCAGTGGAATGTTGCCAGGTGTGAACAAACACGCCTGTAATCCCACTTGGGAGGCAGAGGTAAGAGAATTGCTGCAAATTTGAGGCTAGGCCCATGCCCCCCACCCCGCCGAGGTAGGGTTTCACTCTAGCTCTGGCTGACCTGGAATTCACTCTGTATTCTCAGGGTGGCCTCGCAGTCAAGGCCATCCTCCTACCTCTGCCTCCCCGAGTGCTGGGATTAAAGGCATGCGCCACCACAACCCGGCCCTAAAACCATGCCTTTTGTTGAGAACAGGGAGTTTGCTATTAGCAGCTCAGAGTGGGGGCTTTGGGAAAGGGGGAGGGGCAAGGACCCCGGTGGATTGTAGTACCCAGAAGTGTGAGGCAGTGGATTGATTAGCAGAGGAGGAGGTGCTGGAAAGAGGGGTTTGAGCCTGGAGGAAGGGGAAGAGAGAAAACCTGAGTGAAAGAGGAAGGGTACGGGCGTGGCTATGTGGATAGAAAAGCAGATGGGGGCTGCGGCAGAGACAGAGGGGGAGATGCACGCCTTCAAGGAAGAGGGCGAGAGAGACAGAGACAGAGAGAGGTTTATGCTCAGGACCTTGGGAAGGGATGACTGCCTAGTGGAGGGAGAGCCTTGGGTGGTGCGGAGGCTGGGGTTGGGGGAAGTGACCTTCCCTCCTCGTAGCTAGGTGGTAAGAGAGACACAGAAGTGGATGAGAGAGGGCTCTGAGACTCCGACACTAGCGGTAAGGGAAATGCCAAGAACAAAACGGGCACTGTAGGCAGAGTGGAGAACTAGAATATTTATTTGTGTTTACACAGACTCGGCATAATTTCCAAAGCCCAAGCCCTAAGCCACAGTGGCTCAGGACCTTCATAGATAGTTTAGCGTCATTTCTGACTCTTTCTGTCATTGGTGGATTACATTTCCTGTTGGCATGACTAAGGGTCATTGTGAGAGGGAATTTTTAGCAGTAAGCATGTTTACAAAAGTGGAAAGGTGGGTTAGGCTCAGGAATTGTTTGTAAGCAGCTGTGCTGGAGATGAAACTATTTGGTTTAGACTTCCTGTCTCAAAAGTGAGTTCCAGGCCAGCAAGGACTACATCGTGGCAAAAAGTGATTGAGGGGTTGGAGAGATGGCTTAGCAGTTAAGGCACTTGCCTGCGAAGCCTAAGGACCCAGGTTCAATCCCCCAGTACCTACATAAGCCAGATGCACAAGGTGGCACATGTGTCTGGACTTCCTTTGCAGTAGCTGGAGGCCCTGACGTGCCCATTCTCTGTATATATCTGCGTCTTTCTCTCTCTCTTTCTCTCAGATACATAGATAAATAAACACATATTTTAAAATTTTTTTAAATTTATTAAGCCCAGTATGGTGGTACATGCCTTTAATCTCAGACTCAGGAGACTGAAGTACTTGGATGGCTGTGAGTTCAAGTTCAGCTTTAAATAGGCCTGGCCTAAATTGAGTCTCTGCTTTAAAAAAAAAAGAAAAAAAAGCAGAAATAGGGAGACAGCTCAGTGGTTAAAGGTGCTTGCTCAGAAAAGCTTGCAGGCCTGAGTTTGGCCCACATTCAACCCCTCAGAACCCACATAAAGCCAGATGCACAAAGTGGTGCTGCAACTGGAGTGCATTTGCAACATCCAGGGCCGTAGTCCTCCCATGCTCCTTCTCTCTCTTCTTCCCTGCAAATAAATAAAAATATTTAAATAACAAAATTTAGAAGAGTGAGGTGGGTTCCCATGAGTGTCAAGTATTTTATTTCTGGGCTGGAGAGATGGCTTAGCAGTAAAGGCACTTGTCTGCAAA
The DNA here is from genome assembly GCA_036346955.1 of Dipus sagitta. Lineage (NCBI taxonomy): Eukaryota > Metazoa > Chordata > Mammalia > Rodentia > Dipodidae > Dipus > Dipus sagitta. The sequence goes on from CM070789.1 coordinate 14,950,795, forward strand.
GCCAAAGGACCCAGGTTCAATTCCCCAGGACCCACATAAGCCAGATGCACAAGGTGGCACACGCAACCAGAGTTGGTTTGCAGTGGCTGGAAGCTCTGATATGCTCATTCTCTCTCTATCTGCCTCTCTCTCTCTCTCTCTCTGCTTCTTTCTCTTTCTCTTAAATAAGTAAATAAAAATAAAATATTAGAAAACATATTTTATTTCTTTGATTTTGAGGGAGAGAGGGAGGCATAGAGAGAGAGGAGAGATAGAATGGGCTCACCAGGGATCGTTGCAAATGAACAACTCCAGAGACACGTGCCACCTTGTGCATCTGGCTTACATGGAGTCTGGGGAATTGAACCTGAGTCTTTTGGCTTTGCAGGCAAGCACCTTAACTGCTAAGCCATATCTCCAGCCCTGAGTATATTAGCTCTTTTTTTTCTTTTTTCCAAAGTAGGGTTTCACTCTAGTCCAGGCTGACCTGGAATTCACTATGTAGTCTCAGGGTGGCCTTGAACTCACGGTGATCCTTCTACTGCCTCCTGAGTGCTGGGATTAAAGGCGAGCCCCACCTGTATTAGCTTTGAAGTGAGTGCTTGATATAAAGCCGGGCTTGGCTTATGTGGGCGCTGCTTTTGCCTGCCACAGGGGTTCCCTTCTGCCTCCCGCCATGCTGTGTTACAACCAGAGCGCTGCTGTTAGAAGATTCGATCTACTCACTACTGGAAAGCCAATACTTGAGAGACAAGATTCAGGAAGGAAATGAAGTTTGGCTGAGAGTTGGCACCCAGAGAAGATGTGGGGACCTGTCATCCTCCATCCTCAGTTACAACAGAGGACTGTGTGAAAGGAGGTAAGAGGATCTGCAATGGGACACAGGCAGAGTGGGAGGCTTGTTTTTATTATTATTCTTTTATTTTTATTTATTTATTTGAGAGTGACAGATAGAGAGAGAAAGAGGGAGAGGGAGAGAGAGAGAGAGAATGGGCGCGCCAGGGCCTCCAGCCACTGCAGACGAACTCCAGACGCGTGCGCCCCCTTGTGCATCTGGCTAACGTGGGTCCTGGGGAATCGAGCCTCGAACTGGGGTCCTTAGGCTTCACAGGCAAGCGCTGAAACACTAAGCCATCTCTCCAGCCCCAGAGTGGGAGTTTTTGTCAACATGGTGCCTCCCCTCACCCCGCTCTTGCCTGGACATTGCCATTGACTTCAAACCTCCTCCCTGGGACTAGCGCCTGTAACTCTCTAGACAAACATATTGGTGTTTTGCAAGTTAAGCACCATAGCAAGTTACAAGCTTTGTGTTTGCTGATGCACAAGGTTAGAGAACAAGAGGTGGAGCTAGGGAAATGGCTCAGTGGTTAAAGGCACTTTGGCTTGCAAAGCCTGATGGCCTGAGTTGGCCCCGACATTTGATTCCAGAGTACCCACGTAAAGCCAGATGCACAAAGTGGCGCATGTGCCTGAAGTTCATCTGCATTGGCAAGAGACCCTAGCGTGACCATATTCCCTCTCTCTTTCTCTTTCCCAACTTGCAAATAAATAAAAATATTAAAAAATGAGCCGAGCATGGTGGCTCACACCTTTAATCCCAGCACTTGGGAGGCAGAGGTAGGAGGATTACTGTGAGTTTGAAACCACCCTGAGACTACATAGTGAATTCCAGGCCAGCCTGGGCTAGAGTGAAACCCCACCTCAAAAAACCAAAAAAAAATTTTTTTAATTAAAAAAAAAGAAAGAACAAGGGTGGTATATTACACATTCTGGTGCTATCTGAATTTCACCATGCCACTGTAGGTTTTATAAACCCAAATAATAACATCTTGATCACTTATGTATAGCTTTTCTTCAGAGTTTAAAATGCTTGTATATTATTCTCACCAAACTGCCCCGAAAGCACTACACTTAATGTTAATACCCATATATTAATGCTACTCTCACTTTTGGTTAGAGAAGTTTCTCTTTTCAGATGGCGGTGACCACTGGGATGACCCAAAAGACACCACAGGGCTGAGAAGACGTGATGGAGCAATGCTCAGCGTGAAACATCTCTATCACACCTCCAAGGCTCAGGGTCCACTGCGGAAGAGGTGGTGGAAAGAATGTAAGAGCTGAAGGAAGGGTAGGACTCCTTACAATGCAATCATCCAGACAGAAATTGGCCTTGATATCTGTGACCTCGCAGTGCCTAGCACTACCTTCACAAGACCCTCATAATAGGAGATAAAGATGATGACATCAAAAAGAGAGAGAGAGAGAGAGAGAATAATGGGGGGGGGGTTGAGGGAGAGCAGAGTTGTGAAGGGGAAAATGGAGGGGAGGAATATCATGGATTATTGTCTGTAAGTATAAAAATTGTCAGTAAAAAATTTAAAAATGCTGAACTAAGGGAGTAGAAGCAAAAGTAAGTGCTGCCAGTGTGGTGGTGGGTGTGCTGGTGTATGCCTTTAATTCCAACAGGATCACCATGAGTTCAAGACCACCCTGAGACTACATAGTGAATTCCAGGTCAGCCTGGGTTAGAGTGAGACCCTACCTCAGAAAACAAACAACAAAAACAAAATATATAAATAAATAAATAGTAACTCTGCAAAAGACAAGTTGCAAAGGATCAAGCAATGTCACTGTTACAAGAGGACCCTTGCCAGGTCACTGGCACGGTGATTTAGACCTTACAGCTCCCTGAATCCTAAAGTAAATGAAATTTCTTACTTTTTTCCCTTTTTTCCTGTGACATGGCTTCCTGTAACCCAGGCTGACTGCTTTAACTTGCTGGGCGTTAAGAGTCTCAGCGCTGTACCCATCCTGCCCTCTCCTCTACCTCTGGCCAGTGCTGACTCTGGGACTGCCTCTTCGCATGGTAGAGGAAGAAAGCTTGGGTTTAGAGGAGGAAACAAGGCCTTCCCGTGCCCTGCTGCTGCGACCACTCAAGGTCCCTCCCTCACAAAGCAGTTTCTCTCCTCTCCATAAAACCCTCTCTCTGGCCCTCTTTCTTTTTGGCTCTCCTACTCCAGAAACATGCATTCCCCCTATTTCTTCTCCCTCTCTATCCTTCCTTCCTCCCTCCCTCCCTCCCTCCCCTGCTGCACACATCCCCTTTCTCAAGTCTTCTTTTTTTTAAAATGGATTTTATTTATTTATTTTGAGAAAGAAAGAGACGGGGAGAGAGAGGTAGCATGCCAGGGCCTCGAGCCACTGCAAATGAACTCCAGATGCATGCACCACCCTGTGCATCTGGCTTATGTGGGTCCTGAGGAATTGAACCTGGATCTTTAGGCTTCTCAGGCAAGGGCCTTAACTGCTAAGCCATCTCCGCAGCCCCCCCCCCCTTTCTTGTCTCTCTGTCTTTGCCCCTCTTCTCCCTCTCCGCCATTACAATATAGTCAGATTGGAGAAACTATCCTCCATTGCAAACCCTGAACTTCGACCATGAGTTGTGACCTTGGACATCTGATCCTATTGCATATAAATTTCTCTGGGAGGAGCAGTTTTCACGAGCCCCTCCTCTCTCAGCTCTTCCGTGGTCTCATCCTGATGTAAGTCGCACACTTTCCTAGAGTTCAAGAGGGCAGTGACCATGTCCTGCCCAAAGGTCAGTGTTCCACAAAAGCAACACAAACAAACCGTGATGGGGAGGAAAGCGGGGTTTGCCCAACTTGGCTTGTTACGAGACCCAAAGTTGGTGTAATGTAACAGACCTTCCACACTCCACCTTCTACACGTCTCCGGACTTCCTGAGGAATTTCTCTTTTGTCCTCTAAGGCCTGAAGCGGTTGGATAGGTTATTACAGCACACAGTTCAGGGACAGGCCCCACTTAATTGCTGCTCTCGGTCTCAGCCTAACAAGTACGGGCAGATCTTAGCAGGTTCCTCAGAAACGTCAGAGAAAACATGAGCACTGATTCAGCCTCACAAGTCTCACTGCAGATCTGGAATTAGGCGGGCCCAATAATGTGCTTTTGCTAAGAACCAAAGCTTGTGAATACTCGACTGAAATTCTAAAGTGGTTTGGATTATGAAATACATGTCAGACTGCTGGGGGCAGAAGGATGCATGGTGGGAAGGGATGAGGGAGAGGAGTTTGGGAGGCGGTTCAAGCAAAACAAAGTCTGTTTACTTTGTATTCTGGGTTTTTTTTTTTTTTTAAAGGAGCCAGGCATGGTGGTGAAAAAGCCAAAAGAAATTTTAAAATAAATACATAATAAGGGATTAAGGGGATGGAAATATATGTATGTCAGATGAACAGATTACTGGGAATGGAAAGGCCTAAGTAGGGTAGAAGAAGAGATTGAGTAAAAGAAGGGTGGGCAGAGGGTTAATCAAAATCTAACAGGGTATGAATAAGTCAAATGGAAACCTACTTTTTTTTGACAAGAGCATACCCAGAAGTTGTTAGTTGTTAACAATAGTTTGTTATTGTTTATGGAAAAATTTCAGTGCCAGGAATGGGATACCTTCCAGTGAGTTGTTGGCCAGGGAATTCCCTGATGCCCCCTAAAACATTACAGGCCATTGCCAAGGCCCTTGGTTTTCCACCAGGAATAGATGGTAAGACCCTGTTGCTGAAGACTTCATATGCTTGTGCTGCAAGGTCACTGAGAAATCCTAGTAGAGCTAAGCAGAAAACCTCCTCCATGTAGACCAACTGACAGAAAGCCGGAAAAAGCTAGGCTGGACGCAGGTCCATGGGAGAGAAATCACCACTGGAGATAAACAACAGTGGACACTGCAAGCCTTAAGTTTGGCCAGCCAAGCCAAATGAGCCAACGGGTACAATAGTGGCATTCTGTTATGGGGAAACCAACTGCCCTCTAATTGAACTGGAGGCCTGCTCCAAGGGAGGGAATATACACCTGATACTAAAAGCCTATGGGGCTGGAGATATGGCTTAGCGGTTAAGCCCTTGCCTGTGAAGCCTGAGGACCCCAGTTCAAGGCTTGATTCCCCAGGACTCATGTAAGCCAGATGTATAAGGTGGCACATGCATCTGGAGTTCATTTGCAGTGGCTGGAGGCTCTGGCGTGCCCATTCTCTCTCTCTCTCTCTCTCTTTCTCTCTCTCTCTCTCTCTCTGTCGCTCTCAAATAAATAAATACAAATAAACAAAAAAAAAAATTTTAAAGCCTATGACGAGGAGGTCATGAGCCCTTGGGGTGTAACGTCTGCTGGTGTCTGGATAAATGCATATGTTATGCTCACCAAACTGCCCAGTAAGCACTTTTCTTAATGTTCATACCCATATATTAATACTACTCTCACTTTTGCTAGAGAACCTTCTCTTTTCAGATGGCAGTGACCTCTAGGATGACCCAAAGGCACCATGGTTCTGACAAGAAGTGACAGAGGAGTGCTCAGCACTGCAATATCTCGATCACACCTTCCAAGGCTCAGGGTCCATTACGAAAGAGGTGGCGGAAAGAATGGAAGAGCCCAAAGAAGTGTAGGACTGCTTACAATGCACTCTTCCACACACAAAGTGATCTGGATATCCATGACCTCACAGTGCCTGACACTACCTACACAAGACCATCATAATTGGAGGAAAAGACGATGACATCAAAATAAAAGACTGATTGAGAGGGGGAGGGGATATGATGGAGTGTGGAGTTGTAAAGGGGAAATTTGGGGGGGAGGGAATTATCATGGCTTATTGTCTATAATTATGGAAGTTGTCAATAAAGAGATTTGAAAAGTTAAATAAAATAAGAAAGGAAAGTCTGCATGTGACGAGCTCACTGTTCCTCAGGATCATTCATGCTTGTGTGCTGGTACACACCTTCAATCCCAGCACTTGGGGGGCAGAGGCAGGAGGATTGCTGGAAGTTCAAGTTCAGCCTGAGACTACAGAGTGAATTCCAGGTCAGCCTGGGCTTAAAGAGAGAGCCTACCTCAAAAGAATTAAAGCAGATCAGTTGTAACTTCAATAGGTACATTGCACCTCTTGTCTGTAGAAGTTCCTGCAAAAAGGATGTTTGCTTTGCACTATCATGGTGATGATTCCTTCTTTTTTACTTTTTATTGTTTTAGTATTCTTGTTTTCATTGATTTATTTGCAACAGGATGGAGAGGTAATGAGAGTTGGCATGCCAGGGCCTCCAGCCACTGAAAACGAACTCCAGGCGCATGCGCCACCTTGTATAGCAGGCTTATGTGGGTCCTGGTTGAACCTGGGTCCTTTGACTTTTCAGTCAAATGCCTTAACTGCTAAGCCCCATCTTTCATTTTTTAAAAATATTTTATTTGGAAGCAGAGAGAGGGGAGTGGGAGGGGAAGAGAGGGAGATAGGGAGGGAGAGGTGTGTACCAGGGCCCTGGTCACTGCAAAATGAACTTCAGATGCATGTACCACTCTGCATCTGGCTTTATGTGGGAACTGAGGAACCAAATCCAGGCCCTCAGGCCCTGCAAACAAGTGCCCATCACTGCTGAGCCTTCTCCCTAGCCCCACTGTGATGATTTCATTTGTTTCTGATAATAGTTAACTTGTCAATAAAGCTGGAATGAAACAGTTTCTTTGATTCCTCACTCTAATATTATCCTAGCAAACTCCATCTCATTTCTTCCTTTCTTTCCAATTCAAGTGGTTTTCTGACCAAGTGTGGTGGCACATGCCTTTAATCCTAGCACTTGGGTGGCAGATGTAGGAAGATTGCTGAGAGTTCGAGGCCAGCCTGAGACTACATAGTGAATTCCAGGTCAGCCTGGGCTAGAGCGAGACCCTACCTCGACAAGAAAAAAAAAAAAAAAATCGGCGGGGGGAGGGAGGGAAAAAAAATCAAGTGTTTTTCTGGTTGCTTCACACTATGCTAACATTACTAGCTCTATTTTGTTTTCTTTTCTTTTTTGCTTGCCAGGTTGGCATCAAATTCACGATGTAATCGAGGATGGCCTTGAACTCCTGATCCTCCTTCCCCCGAGTGCTGGGATTACAGGCTTGCACCTCCTGACTGGCTTCTCACTGTCTGCTCTCTCTCTCTTTCTTCCTTTTTTTTTTTTTTTTTTTGTTTTTTGTTTTTTGTTTTTAGAGGTAGGGTCTCACTCTAGCCCAGGCTGACCTGGAATTCATTATGGAGTCTCAGGGTGGCCTCAAACTCACGGCAGTCCTCCTACCTCTGCCTCCCAAGTGCTGGGATTAAAGGCGTGTGCCACCACGCCCGGCTCTCTCTTTTCTTTTGAGAAAATGATATGGGAATTTTGGGGTTCCTCTGTCAATGTACCTTATACACCAATATACCAATTTGGAGGTGGTAGACCTCCGGAGACCAGGATCCTTGTCTTATAATTCAAAGAATGAAATTCACAGACCAGAGGGTAAGGTTCAGAAAGATTTCCTTACAGCTTAGAGCTTTAAGAGAAGATAGCTTAAGGGAAGGAAAGAATACATAGCTCTTGCCCATGGAGGCAAGAGGATGGTTTGAGAAGGCCACATTGAGAGTCAGGTTGGGTTCTCTTTTTGTTTGTTTTGGTTTTCAGGTAGGGTCTCATTCTAGCCCAGGCTGACCTGGAATTCACTATGTAGTCTCAGGGTGGCCTTGAGCTCACAGCAATCCTCCTGCCTCTTCCTCCTGAGTGCTGAGATTAAAGGAATGCGCCACAACATCCAACTAGTCAGGATTCTTTATGGGAAGAACTTCCAGAAATCTTATGTAGTGATCAGGGTGTCTGTCATTTAGGAAGTTTGTAAGCTTACTCTCAAATCTTTCTTGGAGGGTAACTTTCTAGGGAAGAAGGAGATTGTATGGGTCCAAAAATCGCTGAAGAAAGACCCGGGACTCAAATAGTATGTAAAAGCAAAGATCGTTTATTTTGCAGAAGCAGCCGGCATGCGGGGGTCAACCATTCATACAAAATGGTGGCCCCGAGAGGAGCACGCAGGCCCCTTTTAAGCACATCTAGGGGAATTCCTGGCGGGTTAGGTAATCTCTTAAGATGATTGGCTAGGCAAGCAGCAGTTACAGCTGTACATCTCTGATTGGTTGGGGCAAAGGCGCGAAAGGGGCATGTCTGGGCATGTTTGGACTTGTCTCCAGGAACTGACTCAGCCCCTGGGCGGCTATCTTCTCCGGCCACATGTCAGGGTCACTGTAGATGAACAGCCCGCCCTTTCCCAGAAGTCTTGCCTGCCTCTCCAGGAAACTGAAACTTCGGCCTAGTTAGGGTGGCACCTTACTGAAGCCTGTCTTGCAGTCAGTTTGGTCCCTTCAGGGATAAGGAATAAATCCAGGTTCTCCTTGTAGACTTAATGACATTTCCCTATTTTGGTGAAGGAAAAAAACCTTCACTTTCAGGGTTCTATTTCTGTCTTCTATGAACAGGGTCTCACTATGCAGCCCAAACTGGCCTTGAACTTGCAGTCCTGCCTCTCAGCTTCCCCAGTGCTGGGGTGCGGGGTGAGAGCCTGGATGGCCCTCCGCTGTTCTCCCACAGCACGTGGCCTTGCTCTATGAAACACGTGTGGCGTCCCACTGTCGGAGCTGACCTCCCGTACGTACTCTTCCCTGAGCTGGTTGAGCTCTTTGAAAGTGTGTTCCGCACACTTTGCCACTTCTGAAATTCACAAGTCTAGCACAGTGCAGAGTACTGCAATGCCTAGTTGCTAGGAAACATGCAGTGAATGTTGGATGCATTTCCAGCATTACAAGGATCGAACGTGAGGAGGAGTATATGCCACTTTCTGGTGGAACTTCCCAGGCCGTCGGAGTGTACAGTTTCACAACAGGGCTGCAGGGTGCTAACATTTCTCAACAGGTCACTCAGTAGAGAATGCTTGTCCAGCGTGCACGAGGCTCGGGCTGGATCCCCAGCGGCCGGGGTGTCGCTAATGCTTGTAGCGCTGTCATCACGTTGGGAGGTGGGAGCCTGGGTTACAAGAGACCCTGTCTCAAAACGTGCACCACCACCACCAACAGCACAACTCACTATCAAGATCCATTACTTACGACAAATCAGGTTTAAAGTCTGCATGGTTTTTAAAAATATTTTATTTTTATTTATTTGAGAGAGAAAGAGGCAGAGAGAGAGAGGTTAACTACCTATTCTAATATAAACTACTGTGGGAATAACAACATAGTTTTTTTCCCTTTTTTCTGAAACAAAGGCTGGCTCCATAGTCCAGGATTGCATAGCCCAGCCTTGCCTCGAAACTCCCCATCTCCCGGCTTCAGTCTCCTAAACGGTGAGATTACAGCTGTGAGCCACCATGGCTGGTTAAGGGGCCGGATTTTTATTCTTGTTATTTATTTACTTTTCTTCTTTTTCGAGGCAGGCCAAGCTGACCTGGAATTCACTATGTAGTCTCAGGGTGGCCTCGAACTCATGGTGATCCTCCTACCTCTACCTCCTGAGTGCTGGGATTAAAGGCGTGCGCCACCACGCCCGGCTAGGATTTTTATTATTATTATTATCATCATGAGTTTATTTGAAGCTTTAACCTTTCTGGTCCATATAACTGCTAAAAATGTTTTTGTAAATGTAGACAGTTATGGATAAATGTGTCCTTAGGTTTAATTGGCTGCTGGTGCCCGAGCTCTTCTGAGTGGTGACTTCCTGGGTGGCCCTATGTTCCATTGTAGGGAGGTCACATCCTGGCCCAGTACAGCTGGTGACAACCTTCATTGCACAGGGTGTAGTCATTTGGAGTACAGGCGTCCGTGGGTTGTCTTTTTTTTTTTCCAGGCAGGAGTGTCTGAGCAGGCAGGCTCCAAGGCCGGCAGGGCGGAGCTGGGCGGCTGCATTCCTCCTCCTCCTCCTCCTCCTCCTCTGCAGGTGGGGGATGGGCGCTGCGGGCGGGGCGGGGCGAGCGCGTGGCCAGGTCCAGAGAGAGCTAGAATTGCAGGCACGTGGGCACCCGCGGCTCTCCACCCCATCAGATACCATTTTAACAAAACAGACAAAGCCAGGGCCCCCTTCACAAAAAAAAAAAAAAAAGAACAGCTGTGGTTTTTATACAGTCATTTGTTTTCTTTTTACAGAAATGAGGTCCACTCATGTTCCTAATCTCTTTATCTGTAAAATGGGGACAAAAGAAAATATTACAATAATTACAAAAAGAGAGAGAGAGAGAGAGAGAGATGGGGGAGGCAGGCTTGCGGAACAGAGCCCGTTCGTCTCCTGCGCACGGCGGGCAGGAGCTGGGCTCAGCGCCCGGCTGGCTGGGGGTCGGCCCACGCGAGCCCGGGCCTGTGCGGCAAAGGCGTCGCTGTGTCCTGGGCGCGCATCCCCGGGGCGACCCCGAGCAGGGCTCTCTGCAAACCGAGCCTCGCGTAGAGAGACATTGTTCTGGAAACCGGCTGCGTTGCCATGGCGACGGCTGCCTGCCCGGGGCCTCGCCCGGCCCCTCCTCCGCCCTGCCCGGGGAGCTGGCCTCGTCGGACGGGTCACCCCTCCTCCACCCGCGCAGGACGGGGCAGTGGTAGGGAAATCGCTGAAGTACGCGTCCAGATGGCCCGGCAGGCTCGGGGCAGGGAGAGTAATCCTTTGTCAGGCTGAAGGAGCCCGAAGGGTCATTAGACTGGAAGCGCGCTGCAGGCAGCCGCTGGGCGTGGCTCCTCCACCCTGCAGGGCTGGAGAGCGTCTGCACTGACGCAGTGCAGGGCGGCAGTGTCATCCTAAAACGGGGACCTTGGGAGTCTTTCATAGTCGCCACTTGACAGATCCTTAGGAACTTCACTTTCCTCCTCTCTAAAATGGGGGCAGTAGCCGGGCGTGCTGGCGCAGGCCTTTAATCCCAGCACTCAAAGGCAGAAGTCGGAGCATTACTGTGAGTTCGAGGCCACCCTGAGACTGCACAGTGAATTTCTGGTCAGCCTGGGCTACAGGGAGACCTCCAAAAACAGCAAAAGCAGCTATGTATATATAATAGCGAGTGCAGGCACCTGGGAATGTAACTGTATCCGGGTTCTTGTCATTTCTCTTGTGCCTTATTACATCTTCACCACACTAGTACAGAAGTGCTTAGTAAGTTGTTGATTTGTGTCATAACCATGCTATAGAACATGTAGCCCGGTAACAAGTTCCGCGCCTGTTTGAACATCGACCTGAATAATACAAAGTGGGCTGAGTTCCAACAGCCCACCCATGTGTCTGCGGTGACCAATAAAACGGCTCTTGTCGTACCTGAGCTTAACCTGGGGCTCTCTTCCCCAGTCTCTCAGGGTATTTCTGAAATTTGCAGACCCGCCAGTCAGCTCCAGGATGGCCCTCCCTCACTCCCCACACCAGGCAGGCCAGGCAAGCTTCCAAGTGTGAGAAATCCTGGGGACAACACTTACCTGGTGATTCTGGAAGATTCTAAACATTTCTAGAACCGCTCAGAGCAGGCAGAATTCCAGTCCTTCCTCCCCTGACGCTGACCTGGACTTCGTCTAGAACTAGAAAACCTATGGAGGTGTAAACATGCTTAGGAGGCCTCGGAGCAGAACGTGGCCTCACGACGTGCACACCCAGCGCAGCAGGGGGACCACAGCTCAGACTTGGGAGACAGCTGACCCAAGAGGCCGCCCAGGGGGGACACATCAGATAACAGGCTCTCATAGAGTGAGGGCCAGGTAGGAGAGGGAGGGCCACGTTGTCATTTCAGCTTTACCCAACGCTGCTGCCTCATGTCCAGAAGGTACTGCTTGGAGGTTCTGAGACAGGGATGCAAAGATCATGTGGGCCGTGTTGGGCACACACATTCTCACTTACTGCACACGCAGGGCAGACTGCATGCCCATCGGATGTGCGAGAGCTGCTCCCAAGACACCCATGGGCTATGCTTTTTTTTTTTTTTTTTTAATGGAAGTTGAAAAATAATTGCAAACGAAGGTGTGGAAAGATGGTGTGAATTGCAGGGTGTGAAGTGTTCTTTCCTGTCCTTCAGACCCTCCGACGTCCCTCCCCAGCCCCACCCCACCCCCCAGCACACACTTCAAACTACACCCCAGGGACACAGAGTCCTCCCCTCCCCCCCAGGCCACAGCCAGGCACTCTCTGAAAACTGATACCCCTGAGGTCCTTTTTTCCCCTCACCAGCCACAATGAGGAGCAGTGAGAGGGAAAATGCGGACTGGATCTGGCTCAGGAGCGGGTCTGCGCAGCGGCTCCTTGGCTGGCAGGCCGGGCTCCGGCTCCGGGTCTTGCGTCTCACCTGACTTTGCCACTCCAGGAAGCAGCTTCAGGCGCCAGCGAGTTCCAGGCCAAGTTCAGTTCTGCCTTGTGAAATCCAGTTTGCATTTTCTGTCTCTCCCTCCTGCGGTGTCTTAGCCGCAGCTGTTGTTCTCAATCCAGCTCAGAAACTGGCTCAAACCGCCCTGAACTGGATTTGGTGACTAGTTGAGACACAGTTTCTGTCTCTTTTGTTAGGGCGGAACCCGCCTCCTTCAGCTTGCTTTCTCCTCCCTCCCCAGCTTGGCTTTGTCCCCCACCACCCTTCCATTCCCCATGAAGTAGTCTACATTTCCCTTATTAAAAACTACCCTTAGGTTTCTAAGCCTTTTGCTTTTAGTACATTAGCTGTTTAGCTCTGTTTTAATCAAGGTTGTTATCTATCCAGTTGACATGGTGCCCTTCAAAAAGCTTGGCTGTCAGATTCACCTAGAAAAATAAAATTTCCCAGCAGAATCCAGGGGTTTGGTGCAATGCGTGGCTCATCTCCGATTTGCAACCATAGTCTATTAATACGCTTTTTTCCTGAGGAATGACAACATGGAATTTGTAAACAGCCGTCCCATACTGACTGTCTTTTACAACTGTACGATGGCTAGAGGAAGAAGGGGTTGGGTGGTGGTGGTGGGGCTCGAACATGTGATTTGAACCTGGATCAGCTCTGTGAACTGCAATGAAGTTCACAGGAAGTGTGGGGAGTGAGCAAGTGGAGACTGTTCCTCGCCCCATGCAGCTGAAGGCAGGGCCGAGAACGTGCTGGGAAAGGTGGGAACCGGGCTGTGGCTTTCGTAGTCTCTTTTATAAAATGTAAGCATTTCTTAGTGTTTGGAACTAGGTAGGTCAGTTACATAACACGACGAATGGAATATAATGACACTAGTGTGTCCACGTGAACATGGCCAGTTGTATGTTCATTTGACTTTTACCTTAATTAAAAAAAAAAATGAGACTTTTTTTGACAGGAAGTTCTCATGTTGAGGTTTTGGAAAATTTTACATCAGAGACGCTTGCAGAATAAGCAACCATGACATGGGTGTGGCTCGGTGTGGAGCTTGACGACACCCTCGCCGCCCTCTGCTGGCCAAGTTTGGCAACAGTGTGAAGTGTGGAGGCCCAGCAGTCTCAAGGTTCTGTTCAGGCAGAGGACCAGGTCACCTTGCCAACCGTCATTCTCCCTCCTGTTTCATGTGCATTTTGTCTTACATAAATAGATAGAAAGGCGACTGCTTGAGGAGAGGTCTTCATTAAACAGTATTTTTAGCCGGGTGTGGTGGCTCACATCTTTAATCCCAGTACTGGGGAGGCAGAGGAAGGAGGATTACCGGGAGTTCGAGGCCACCCTGAGACTACAGAGTGAATTCCAGGTCAGCCTAGACTAGAGTGAAACCCTACCTCGAAAAAATAAAATGAAAAATTAAAAGAAGGCAAAAAGTAGCAAGGAGAAAGTAAAACTTTTTCTTTGTGAAGGCTCCCTGGGGCGGGGTGGGCGCATAAGGAGAGGCAGGCCCTGGTGCCACGGGCAGAGAAAGGGAATCATTCGTGCTTGTATCGCCTTCACGCCCCCTCCCCTCCCAAAGCGTTGGCTCTGAGGTGCTCTGCTAGCTCCATGCGCCTTACTAAGGGTGTAGATTGGATCCTGGACTCAGACCGCACAGGGGAACACTGGGAGGTGTTAACTTTCCGTGATGTCACTTTGGGGAAAAGAGAAACTTGTCCCTCAGGGGAAACAGGAATTTAGGACTACCATCCTAGGATGTTGTTCATTTTGGAACTCATGAAGACTTGGGTCATTGCTCTTAGGACCACAATTGATTTGCTTCTCTAGGGTTACATGCAAGTAACTATAAACTAAAGATTTAAAATTCAGTCCCCAATCCCCAGAGACAGCAACGTAGTCCTTTCTCCTCGGTTAAAAATTAGAATTGAAGCCAGGTATGACGGCACACGCCTTTAATCCGAGCACTTGTGAGTGGGAGACAGAGTTAGGAGGATCACTGTGAGTTCGAGGCTACCCTGAGACTATATAGTAAATTCCAGGTCAACCTGAGCTAGAGTGAGACCCTGCCTCAAAAAACCAAAACAACAACAACAGCAAAAGGAATTTAAGCAGGATGTGGTGACACATGCACTTGTGAGTGGGAGGCAGAGGTAAGATGATGGCTATGAGTTCGAGGAAAGCCTGAGACTACTTAGTGCATCCCAGGTCATCCTGGGCTAGAGTGAAACCCTACTTCAAAAAAAAAAAAAATTAGGGCTGGAGGGATGGCTTAGCGGTTAAGGCATTTGCCTGCAAAGCCAAAGACCCAGGTTCTATTCCCCAGGACCCATGTTAGCCACATGCACAAGGGGACACACACGTCTGAAAGTTCGTTTGCAGTGGTGGAGGCCCTGGCGTGCCCATTCTCTCCCTCCCTCTCTCTCTCTCTCCTTTTCTTTGTCAAATAAATAAATAAAAGTTAGAGTTGATCTCTCTCAGTCTGCACACCAGGTCTGAGCTGGAGGCTGTGTGCACCATCACAGGTCCCACGCAGAAGCTTCTCCACAGGCTTTTGTCGCCACTGGGGACTACAGCGGTCATCGCAGTCTGGGTGTTAAGTGCTCCAAGGAGGTAGCCACGGTCATCAGAGGGGCCAGTATCTTGGCCAAGCTCTCCATTGCGCTTGTCTGGAGAGACTACTGGGGGAACAAGATCGGCCAGCCCCACACAGTCCCCTGCAAGGTGACAGGCCATTGTGGCTCTGTGCTGGTGTGTCTTACCCCTGCCCCCAGTGCCCAAGATGCTGCCTCTGATGGCTGCCATTGTTGACTGCTACACTTCAGCCAGGGGCTGCCCTGCCCCCCGGACAACTTTGCTAAGGCAACCTTTGGCTTTGTTTATTTTATTTTATTTTATTTTGTTTTTCGAGGCAGGGTTTCACTCTAGCCAAGGCTGTCCTGGAATTCACTACATAGTCTCAGGGTGGCCTCGAACTCATAGCAATCCTCCTACCTCTGCCTCCCAAGTGCTGGGATCAAAGGCGTGTGCCACCACGCCGGCTTAAGGCCAGCTTTGATGCCATCTCTAAGATCTACAGCTACCTGACCCCTCAACCTCCAGAAAGAGACTGTGTTCCCCAAGTCTCCCTACCAGGAGTTCACTGACAACCTTGTGAAAACCCACACCCGAGTCTCAGTGCAGAGAACCCGGGCTCCAGCTGTGGCTACCACATAGGGGTTTATACAGAAAAATAAAAGTAAATTAACAACAAAAATTAGAGTTGAGGGATGGAGAAACGGCTTAGCGGTTAAGGTGTTTGTTTGCCTGTGAAGCCAAAGGACCCAAGTTCTATTCCCCAGGACCCACTTAAGCCAGCTGCACAAGGTGATGCATGTGTCTGGAGTTCATTTACAGCGGCTGAAGGCCCTGACTTGCCCATTCTCTCTCTCTCCCCTCTCTCTCTCCCCCTTTTTTTTGTTTTGTTTTTGGTTTTTGCAAGGTAGGGTCTCGCTCTAGCTCAGGCTGACCTGAAATTCACTATGTAGTCTCAGGGTGGCCTTGAACTCATGACAATTCTCCTACCTCTGCCTCCCGAGTGCTGGGATTAAAGGCGTGCACCACCATGCCCGGCTCCCCTCTGTCTCTTAAATAAATAAATAAATAAATAAATAGGATTGAGGGTTGGATGCATGCCTTTAATTTCAGCGCTGGGGAGGCTGAGGTGGGAGGATCCCAGGGAGTTTCAGTCCAGCCCATGCTACAGAATTCCAGGTCAGTTTGGGCTAGAGTGTGTGTGTGTGTGTGTGTGTGTGTGTAAAATCTGGGTGTGGTGATGCATGACTTTAATCCCAGCACTTGGGAAGCAGAGGTAGGAGGATCTTTCTGAGTTTGAGGCCACCCTGAGACTACATAGTAAATTCCAAGTCAGCTTGGGCTACAGTGAGACCCTACCTTGGAAAAACAAAACTAAACAAAGAAAAAAGAAAGAAAGGAAGGAAGGAAGGAAACAATAACAATAAAACATTAAGGTTGGGGCTGGGGAGATGATTGGGTGGATAACGCACTAGCTTTGCAATCTTTAGTACATGAATTCAGATCCCCAGGCCCTGTATAAAAGCTGAACACCCTGGCAGGTTCTGTAATACAAACAGCAAGAAGGGAGGCAGAGGCAGGCAGATCTCAGGGAAGCTTGCAGGCCAGCTAGCCTGGCAAACACAGAGCGAACAATAAGGAGAGTCCATGCCTCAAAACGATAGATGGCCAGAACGGAGCCTGACTTCCACACAATGCACAATGGCTCGCGTGCTAAGTAAATCCCAGGGCAGGCTAGCTGGAGAGACGAGTTAAACCAGTGAGTTCTGGGTCCCTGAGAGGTGACTGTCTCAATAAATAAGGTGAACAGTGACAGGAGCGAGCCAGCCTGCACTGACCTCTGGTCTTCATACACATGCATGCTTGCACACACATGGGTGACCACACACATGGGAACATATACTCAGACAGGCACACACACAAAAAAAACAAACACACTAAAACAAAAACAAACTCGACCTAAGCTGTTCACTGAAGTCATTTCCGTGCAGCATCATGTGCTGGAAAGATGGCTTAGTAGTTAAGGCGCTTGCCTGCAAAACCTAAGGTCCCATATTCGACTCTTCAGACCCTAAGTAAGCCAGACACACAAGGTGATGCAAGGGAGCGAGGTCACACATGTGCACAAGGTGGTGCACGCGTCTGGAGTGTGATTGCAGTAGCTGGAGGCCCTGGCACGTCAGTTCTCTCTCTCTCTCATAAAAAAAATACACACAAAAAAAGAAGGCAATTGTAGCTGTGGGTCTGGAGGAGCTCTTTTTCTATGCAACAGTGAAGGGGCTTTTGTCTTGAGAGTTCCTGCTGTTGGGAAGATTCCCGTGCCGTGGGTTTGTGGTTGTGCACACCAGAATGAAATGGCTGAGACAAGAGGATCAGAAAGATTCGGGTGCAGCTTAGGACTAAGGTAGTCTTCAACGTGAATGCAAGAAAGCGGTGAAGCCATCAGTTGAATTTGATTTTATGAGATTTAAGGATCATAAGCACAGCTGGGGAGATGGCTCAGTGGTTAAGGGTGCTTGCTTTCCAAGCCTACCTGCCCAGGTTCAGTTTCCCAGCACGCACATAAAGCCAGACTCACAAAGTGGCATATGTGTCCGGAGTTCACTTACAGTGGCAAGAGGTCCTGGCAGGCAGGCGTTCTGCCTCTTTTCCCTTGTCTGAAATAAATAAATAACATTTAAAAAATAATAATAATAAGTAATTATTGTGGGGAGGCACATGGTATGTATGTGTCATGTGGAGTTTTCCAGAATGTTAAACCTCCAAGGCAATTCAAGGTTGGAGGTTACAATCTCTTGACTGGCCTTCTCTTCCCATACCTGTTTCCTATACTTGAGATCCCTGCCCTGGCTTCATGGGGCTCAACCTTGGTTTCCTCAATCACCTCCTTAGGAAAGCCTTCCTGAACATTCAGTATACCTCAGTTTTTTATGTATTTTTCAATCTGTTACAGTACCACTACACATATATTTGTTTAGGTATAATTTCTCTTACACCTCCTACTTGTTTCTTAAATCCCTTAAAGCCATGCTTATCTGATCAAAATTGTATAGCCAGCTCTTGGCATAGTACCTGGCAAAAAGATACCAAGGAACAAATGGATGTTGAGCGGATGTGTTAAATTAGTTTACCGTTTCCCTGGCCCTGGTCCACTACTTCCTGGATTCTTCTCTCATACCGTGTGGCTCTTTGAACACTCCACCTGTTTACTTTTACCCTCGTGAGTGCTCAGTAATCACTGATTTATCTGAGGGTTCTCCTTCCATGGCCATGTGACTCTGATTATCCAGGTGGTACGGCCCCCTTTCAACACACACACACACACACACACACACACACACACTAAAACTTCCCTTGTCACGAAGGAGAAAAGATTCACTAATTCCTTCCAAGAAGTATTCCCCCTGCTGGCCAGAGACAGACTGGTCTATGCAAAGATTTGAATGTCCCAGAATTCCAAGTAGGTCATTGACACGCTCCAAAACCTTTAGACAGGATATCACTTCTGTGCTGGTCCTTAGCCACACCCAGGAGTAAATCTTTTGAGGCTTTTTTTTTTTTTTTTTTTTGAGAGAGAGAGAGAGAAAAATGGGTATACCAGGGCCTCCAGCCGCTGCAAATGAAGGCCAGATGCATGTGCCACCTTGTGCATCTGGCTGTGGCTTATGTGGGTACTGGGGAATCGAACTGAAAGGCTTGACCTACGTGAGGAACCAGATCAGTGCAGCCGGTTCAGGTTTCCTGGCTCGGCGAGGTTCACTGGTCCCAAGACGCGAGGCCAGAGGAGTCGCATCGGGACCTAAGGTGGAGGTCGTTTGAAGGACAGGGCGGGCTAGCTAGGAACCAGGGCCAGGCCGAGGAAAGTAACTCTTCAAGCACGGGAGGGCGCAGAGGTCTCCGTACAAGGTCCCAGCTAGGGAGGGACCAGCTGCTGGCCGGCAGGGGAGTCTTGAAACTGCCGGTCCCCGTGCCCGGAACGTGGGTGGCGGGGCTGTTGGAGGGTCGGCGGTCACCGTAGGTCCTTTGTTCTGAGCACGTCCCTCCTAACACACACCTGGGTCCTTACAGGCAAGTGCCTTGACCGTTAAGCCGTATCTCCAGGCCCCTGTTTCTTTCTTTCCTTTTTAAAAAATATTTTAGTTGGTCGTGGCGGCTCACACCTTTAAACCCAGCACTCGGGAGGCAGAGGTAGGAGGATTGCCATGAGTTCAAAACCACCCTGAGACTACAGAGTGAATTCCAGGTCAGCCTGGGCTAGAGTGAGAGCCTACCTCAAAAAAAAATAAAAAATCATTTATTTATTTGAGAGAGAGAGAGAGTGGGAAAGGCAGATAGACAATGGGTGCACCAGGGCCTCTGGCCACTGCAAACGAACTCCACATGGATGTGCCAGCATGTGCATCTGGTTTACGTGGGTTCTGGGGAATTGAATCTGGGTCTTTGGTTTTGCCTGCCGGCGCCATAATTGCTAAGCCATCTCTCCAGCCCTGCTCTATGTTTTCAACTGTGTTTATATCAGAGCTTTGTAAGATATGAAAATACCTCATTGGCTAATATTCTAAACTGAGGCTTTTGGGTTTTTTAAAATATTTTATTTATTTCTTTGAGAGAGAAAGAGGCACATAGAGAAAGAGAGAGAGAGAGGGAGCACCAGGGCTTCCAGTCACTGGAAATGAACTCCAGATGCGTGCACCCCTGTGCATCTGGCTTACATGGGTCCTATCTTAGAGACATGCATGTGTGAAAGAATGTGGGTGGCCTGATTTCATCATCTCAACCTTCACTTAGAGAAGACACCAGTGTTCTCATTTCATTTATGTGGAGACACAGAGAAATTAGTCAACTTGTCCAAAATCACACAGCTATAGCTTGCAGAACAGTCAAACCCAGACTTTTTTTAAATATTTTATTTTATTTTTTGTTTTTTTGAGGTAAGATATTGCTCTAGCCCAGGCTGAACTGGAATTCACTATGTAGTCTCAGGGTGGCCTTGAACTCCTGACATTCCTCCCACCTCTGCCTCCGGAGTGCTGAGATTAAAGGCGTGCATATTTTATCTTATTTTTTTTTAAGATTTATTTTATTTATTTATTTATTAGAGACAAAGAGGGAGAGAGAGTGTGAATGGGTGCGCCAGGGCCTCAAGCTACTGCAAATGAACTCCAGACACGTGTACCACCATGTGCATCTGGCTTACATGGGACCTAAAGAATCAAACCTAGGTCCTTAGGCTTCTCAGGCATGTGCCTTAGCCACTAAGCCATCTTTCAAGTCCTTTTATTTTATTTTTCAGGCAAGCCCAACAGAAGAGAGAGTGGAAGAGAGAGAGAGGCAGGGAAGGAGAAGGAAAGAGAATTGGCTCATCAGGGCCTCCAGTCATTGTAATTGAACTCCAGACACGTGCACCACCTTGTGCATATGTGTGACCTTGTGCATGTGTGACCTTGTGCATCTGGCTAATGTGGGATCTGGGGAGTCGAACATGGGTCCTTAGGCTTCACAGGCAAGCTCCTTAACTGCTAAGTCATCTCTCCCGCCCCATTTTATTTTTTTCAATTTATTTGAGAGAGAGAGAGAATATGGGTATGCCAGGGCCTCCAGCCACTGCAAATGTACTCTAGATGCATGTGCCACCTTGTGCTTATGTGGGTACTGGGGAATCGAACCTGGGTCCTTTGGCTTTGCCAGCAAGTGCATTAACTGTTCAGCCATCTCTTTAGCATCCCAAACTGTTTAAACACCGTTGTGCCATTAACCTGGCACATGCTGACTGTTGTTGAATATTATTCTTTTTATTTCTTACCTCACTTCTATGAAATTTAGTCATGACGTCCTCAGGAAATCTTGACACAAGACCATAGAAATTGAGCACCCGCCCAATTCCTCCCCGTTTCAGATGAGGAAATGGAAGTCCAGAGGGTGTGAGGCCTGGCTTGCTGGTTCTAGGCCAGCCTGGGCTACATAGTGAGATCCTGTCCCAAGCAGATAGACAGACAGACAGGCAAACAAAACCAAAAGGCGTCCTGGCCATCTGTGCTCTGTGGCTTTGTAGGGCTGGAAGCCAGCTTCCCCCACGTGTAGAGGGAGTCACGGTTTTGTTAGGAAAACCTTCCAGCTCTTTCCTTCCTTCAGTACTTTTCTTACCAATGTTGAAAAGAACAGAAAAAGATTTCTTTTACAAATCTCACTCCAGTCGCCCCATCTTGTTTTCTGCAATTAAATCACACGCTCTGAGCAGCAGACAGAACTAAGCAGAGTCTCTTCATCAGAACAAAATCAGAGCCAGCAAGAGTTTGGACAAAGCTGCATGGCCCGGTGGGAAAGCCGGGCTTGCTCACCTGTGTTTGTTGTTGTTGTTTTGGTTTTGCGAGGCAGGGTCTCACTCTAGGCCAGGCTGACCTGGAATTCACTCTGTAGTCTCAGGGTGGCCTCGAACTCACAGCGATCCTCCTACCTCTGCCTCCAAGCCGGGGGTTAAAGGCGAGCGCCACCACACCCGGCTTGTTTGGTTTTTTTGAGGCAGGGTTTCACTCTAGCCCAGGCTGACCTGGAACTCACTATGGTCCCAGGCTGGCCTCGAATTCATAGTAATCGTCTCTGGGTGCTGGGATTAAAGGCATGTGCCACCACGATCAGCTAAAATTTTAATTACTTATTTGTGTGTGAGCATGTGCCATTGGCATATGTGTGGGGGATGAGAGGTGTGTTTAATCCCAGCACTTGGGAAGCAGAGGTAGGAGGATCTTTCTGAGTTTGAGGCCACCCTGAGACTACATAGTAAATTCCAAGTCAGCTTGGGCTACAGTGAGACCCTACCTTGGAAAAACAAAACTAAACAAAGAAAAAAGAAAGAAAGGAAGGAAGGAAGGAAACAATAACAATAAAACATTAAGGTTGGGGCTGGGGAGATGATTGGGTGGATAACGCACTAGCTTTGCAATCTTTAGTACATGAATTCAGATCCCCAGGCCCTGTATAAAAGCTGAACACCCTGGCAGGTTCTGTAATACAAACAGCAAGAAGGGAGGCAGAGGCAGGCAGATCTCAGGGAAGCTTGCAGGCCAGCTAGCCTGGCAAACACAGAGCGAACAATAAGGAGAGTCCATGCCTCAAAACGATAGATGGCCAGAACGGAGCCTGACTTCCACACAATGCACAATGGCTCGCGTGCTAAGTAAATCCCAGGGCAGGCTAGCTGGAGAGACGAGTTAAACCAGTGAGTTCTGGGTCCCTGAGAGGTGACTGTCTCAATAAATAAGGTGAACAGTGACAGGAGCGAGCCAGCCTGCACTGACCTCTGGTCTTCATACACATGCATGCTTGCACACACATGGGTGACCACACACATGGGAACATATACTCAGACAGGCACACACACAAAAAAAACAAACACACTAAACAAAAACAAACTCGACCTAAGCTGTTCACTGAAGTCATTTCCGTGCAGCATCATGTGCTGGAAAGATGGCTTAGTAGTTAAGGCGCTTGCCTGCAAAACCTAAGGTCCCATGTTCGACTCTTCAGACCCTAAGTAAGCCAGACGCACAAGGTGATGCAAGGGAGCGAGGTCACACATGTGCACAAGGTGGTGCACGCGTCTGGAGTGTGATTGCAGTAGCTGGAGGCCCTGGCACGTCAGTTCTCTCTCTCTCTCATAAAAAAATACACACAAAAAAGAAGGCAATTGTAGCTGTGGGTCTGGAGGAGCTATTTTTCTATGCAACAGTGAAGGGGCTTTTGTCTTGAGAGTTCCTGCTGTTGGGAAGATTCCCGTGCCGTGGGTTTGTGGTAGTGCACACCAGAATGAAATGGCTGAGACAAGAGGATCAGAAAGATTCGGGTGCAGCTTAGGACTAAGGTAGTCTTCAACGTGAATGCAAGAAAGCGGTGAAGCCATCAGTTGAATTTGATTTTATGAGATTTAAGGATCATAAGCACAGCTGGGGAGATGGCTCAGTGGTTAAGGGTGCTTGCTTTCCAAGCCTACCTGCCCAGGTTCAGTTTCCCAGCACGCACATAAAGCCAGACTCACAAAGTGGCATATGTGTCCGGAGTTCACTTACAGTGGCAAGAGGTCCTGGCAGGCAGGCGTTCTGCCTCTTTTCCCTTGTCTGAAATAAATAAATAACATTTAAAAAATAATAATAATAAGTAATTATTGTGGGGAGGCACATGGTATGTATGTGTCATGTGGAGTTTTCCAGAATGTTAAACCTCCAAGGCAATTCAAGGTTGGAGGTTACAATCTCTTGACTGGCCTTCTCTTCCCATACCTGTTTCCTATACTTGAGATCCCTGCCCTGGCTTCATGGGGCTCAACCTTGGTTTCCTCAATCACCTCCTTAGGAAAGCCTTCCTGAACATTCAGTATACCTCAGTTTTTTATGTATTTTTCAATCTGTTACAGTACCACTACACATATATTTGTTTAGGTATAATTTCTCTTACACCTCCTACTTGTTTCTTAAATCCCTTAAAGCCATGCTTATCTGATCAAAATTGTATAGCCAGCTCTTGGCATAGTACCTGGCAAAAAGATACCAAGGAACAAATGGATGTTGAGCGGATGTGTTAAATTAGTTTACCGTTTCCCTGGCCCTGGTCCACTACTTCCTGGATTCTTCTCTCACACCGTGTGGCTCTTTGAACACTCCACCTGTTTACTTTTACCCTCGTGAGTGCTCAGTAATCACTGATTTATCTGAGGGTTCTCCTTCCATGGCCATGTGACTCTGATTATCCAGGTGGTACGGCCCCCTTTCAACACACACACACACACACACACACACACACAAACTTCCCTTGTCACGAAGGAGAAAAGATTCACTAATTCCTTCCAAGAAGTATTCCCCCTGCTGGCCAGAGACAGACTGGTCTATGCAAAGATTTGAATGTCCCAGAATTCCAAGTAGGTCATTGACACGCTCCAAAACCTTTAGACAGGATATCACTTCTGTGCTGGTCCTTAGCCACACCCAGGAGTAAATCTTTTGAGGCTTTTTTTTTTTTTTTTTTTTTGAGAGAGAGAGAGAGAAAAAATGGGTATACCAGGGCCTCCAGCCGCTGCAAATGAAGGCCAGATGCATGTGCCACCTTGTGCATCTGGCTGTGGCTTATGTGGGTACTGGGGAATCGAACTGAAAGGCTTGACCTACGTGAGGAACCAGATCAGTGCAGCCGGTTCAGGTTTCCTGGCTCGGCTCTCGGGCGAGGTTCATTGGTCCCAAGACGCGAGGCCAGAGGAGTCGCATCGGGACCTAAGGTGGAGGTCGTTTGAAGGACAGGGCGGGCTAGCTAGGAACCAGGGCCAGGCCGAGGAAAGTAACTCTTCAAGCACGGGAGGGCGCAGAGGTCTCCGTACAAGGTCCCAGCTAGGGAGGGACCAGCTGCTGGCCGGCAGGGGAGTCTTGAAACTGCCGGTCCCCCGTGCCCGGAACGTGGGTGGCGGGGCTGTTGGAGGGTCGGCGGTCACCGTAGGTCCTTTGTTCTGAGCACGTCCCTCCTAACACACACCTGGGTCCTTACAGGCAAGTGCCTTGACCGTTAAGCCGTATCTCCAGGCCCCTGTTTCTTTCTTTCCTTTTTAAAAAATATTTTAGTTGGTCGTGGCGGCTCACACCTTTAAACCCAGCACTCGGGAGGCAGAGGTAGGAGGATTGCCATGAGTTCAAAACCACCCTGAGACTACAGAGTGAATTCCAGGTCAGCCTGGGCTAGAGTGAGAGCCTACCTCAAAAAAAAATAAAAAATCATTTATTTATTTGAGAGAGAGAGAGAGTGGGAAAGGCAGATAGACAATGGGTGCACCAGGGCCTCTGGCCACTGCAAACGAACTCCACATGGATGTGCCAGCATGTGCATCTGGTTTACGTGGGTTCTGGGGAATTGAATCTGGGTCTTTGGTTTTGCCTGCCGGCGCCATAATTGCTAAGCCATCTCTCCAGCCCTGCTCTATGTTTTCAACTGTGTTTATATCAGAGCTTTGTAAGATATGAAAATACCTCATTGGCTAATATTCTAAACTGAGGCTTTTGGGTTTTTAAAATATTTTATTTATTTCTTTGAGAGAGAAAGAGGCACATAGAGAAAGAGAGAGAGAGAGGGAGCACCAGGGCTTCCAGTCACTGGAAATGAACTCCAGATGCGTGCACCCCTGTGCATCTGGCTTACATGGGTCCTATCTTAGAGACATGCATGTGTGAAAGAATGTGGGTGGCCTGATTTCATCATCTCAACCTTCACTTAGAGAAGACACCAGTGTTCTCATTTCATTTATGTGGAGACACAGAGAAATTAGTCAACTTGTCCAAAATCACACAGCTATAGCTTGCAGAACAGTCAAACCCAGACTTTTTTTTAAATATTTTATTTTATTTTTTGTTTTTTTGAGGTAAGATATTGCTCTAGCCCAGGCTGAACTGGAATTCACTATGTAGTCTCAGGGTGGCCTTGAACTCCTGACATTCCTCCCACCTCTGCCTCCGGAGTGCTGAGATTAAAGGCGTGCATATTTTATCTTATTTTTTTTTAAGATTTATTTTATTTATTTATTTATTAGAGACAAAGAGGGAGAGAGAGTGTGAATGGGTGCGCCAGGGCCTCAAGCTACTGCAAATGAACTCCAGACACGTGTACCACCATGTGCATCTGGCTTACATGGGACCTAAAGAATCAAACCTAGGTCCTTAGGCTTCTCAGGCATGTGCCTTAGCCACTAAGCCATCTTTCAAGTCCTTTTATTTTATTTTTCAGGCAAGCCCAACAGAAGAGAGAGTGGAAGAGAGAGAGAGGCAGGGAAGGAGAAGGAAAGAGAATTGGCTCATCAGGGCCTCCAGTCATTGTAATTGAACTCCAGACACGTGCACCACCTTGTGCATATGTGTGACCTTGTGCATGTGTGACCTTGTGCATCTGGCTAATGTGGGATCTGGGGAGTCGAACATGGGTCCTTAGGCTTCACAGGCAAGCTCCTTAACTGCTAAGTCATCTCTCCCGCCCCATTTTATTTTTTTCAATTTATTTGAGAGAGAGAGAGAATATGGGTATGCCAGGGCCTCCAGCCACTGCAAATGTACTCTAGATGCATGTGCCACCTTGTGCTTATGTGGGTACTGGGGAATCGAACCTGGGTCCTTTGGCTTTGCCAGCAAGTGCATTAACTGTTCAGCCATCTCTTTAGCATCCCAAACTGTTTAAACACCGTTGTGCCATTAACCTGGCACATGCTGACTGTTGTTGAATATTATTCTTTTTATTTCTTACCTCACTTCTATGAAATTTAGTCATGACGTCCTCAGGAAATCTTGACACAAGACCATAGAAATTGAGCACCCGCCCAATTCCTCCCCGTTTCAGATGAGGAAATGGAAGTCCAGAGGGTGTGAGGCCTGGCTTGCTGGTTCTAGGCCAGCCTGGGCTACATAGTGAGATCCTGTCCCAAGCAGATAGACAGACAGACAGGCAAACAAAACCAAAAGGCGTCCTGGCCATCTGTGCTCTGTGGCTTTGTAGGGCTGGAAGCCAGCTTCCCCCACGTGTAGAGGGAGTCACGGTTTTGTTAGGAAAACCTTCCAGCTCTTTCCTTCCTTCAGTACTTTTCTTACCAATGTTGAAAAGAACAGAAAAAGATTTCTTTTACAAATCTCACTCCAGTCGCCCCATCTTGTTTTCTGCAATTAAATCACACGCTCTGAGCAGCAGACAGAACTAAGCAGAGTCTCTTCATCAGAACAAAATCAGAGCCAGCAAGAGTTTGGACAAAGCTGCATGGCCCGGTGGGAAAGCCGGGCTTGCTCACCTGTGTTTGTTGTTGTTGTTTTGGTTTTGCGAGGCAGGGTCTCACTCTAGGCCAGGCTGACCTGGAATTCACTCTGTAGTCTCAGGGTGGCCTCGAACTCACAGCGATCCTCCTACCTCTGCCTCCAAGCCGGGGGTTAAAGGCGAGCGCCACCACACCCGGCTTGTTTGGTTTTTTTGAGGCAGGGTTTCACTCTAGCCCAGGCTGACCTGGAACTCACTATGGTCCCAGGCTGGCCTCGAATTCATAGTAATCGTCTCTGGGTGCTGGGATTAAAGGCATGTGCCACCACGATCAGCTAAAATTTTAATTACTTATTTGTGTGTGAGCATGTGCCATTGGCATATGTGTGGGGATGAGAGGTGTGTGTACTCCATCTTCTTTGAGGCAGGGTTAGTTATTTATCTTTTTTCAAGGTAGGGTCTCACTCTAGCCCAGGCTGACCTGGAATTCACTATGTGGTCCCAAACTGGCTTGAACTCATGGCTGTCCTCCTACCTCTGTTTCCCGAGTACTGAGAGTAAAGGCGTGCGCCACCATGCCCAGCCGAGACAGGATTATTTTAGATAACCCATGTAGACATAATTTTCTCACCTTTGTATGTAATATTATCTGTTCTCCAAAATTTTTGGCTTGTCCATGAAAAAGTACTATGACAAACTCAAGGGATCATAGTTTTCTTTTTTTTTCTTCTTCTTCTTCCTTTTTTCTTTATTTAGCTTGGCTTAAAGCAAAGTTCTGAGTTCAGAAATTCAGAAAGTTATCACATATATGTATACTAATTCACAAGAACAGCATAGCTTTACAATCTTTAAACTGATTTTAAAAGGTCACAATATGTAGTGTTGGGCTATAAACACACAGAAGATAAGCTTCAAAGGAATTTATGTTTTTATTATCTCTAAAGAGGAAATTTAGTTCCCTTATAGAAGAACTCCAGTTAGGAACTTAGTGTTTTTTTTTTTGTTGTTGTTGTTTTTGGTTCTCTGAGGTAGGGACTCAGGCTGACCTGGAATTCACTAAGTAGTGTCAGGGTGGCCTTGAACTCTTGGCAATCCTCCTACTGCTGGTGGGATTAAAGGCGTGCGCCACCATGCCCAGCAAGAACTCAATGGTTTTATTTATTTATTTATTTTATTATTATTATTTTTTT
Organism: Dipus sagitta; assembly: GCA_036346955.1. Lineage (NCBI taxonomy): Eukaryota > Metazoa > Chordata > Mammalia > Rodentia > Dipodidae > Dipus > Dipus sagitta. Next base: position 14,978,442 of record CM070789.1, read on the forward strand.
GTTTTTGTTTTTTTGAGGTAGGGTTTCACTCTAGCCCAGGCTGACCTGGAATTCACTATGGAGTCTCAGGGTGGCCTTGAACTCATGGCAATCCTCCTACCTCTGCCTCCTGAGTGCTGGGATTAAAGGGGTGCGCCACCACGCCCGGCAAGAACTCAGTGGTTTTATATGAAGTGACCTTGAAGATGTGAAGAGAAGCCAGGCATGGTGGGGCACACCTGTTAACCCCAGCACTCAGGACACTGAGGTAAGAGGGTCAACCTGAGTTTGAGGACAGCTTGGATTACAGAGTGAGTTCTAGGTTAGCCTGGACTAGTGTGAGACCTCGCCATAAACAGACATATAAAAAGGGAAAGGGGGGATGGAGAGATGGCTTAGTAGTTAAGGCACTTGCCTGTGAAGCCTAAGGACCCAGGTTCGATTCTCCAGGTCCCACATGGTGCACATGTCTGGAGTTTGCAGTGGCTAGAGGCCCTGGCATGCCCATTCTCTCTCTCTCCTCCTTTCTGTCTCTAATAAATAAATAAATAAAAATAACTTTTTTTTTTTTAAAGGGAAAGGAACGGTATGGCTGGATATTAATTCATGGAGAGTAACAGTGAGTAAAAGTCTGAAAGTGTAGCTTAGGTCTAGATAGTGGACACTGCCCGCTTTAACAGTTTTTTGTTTGTTTGTTTGTTTGGTTGGTGTTTTGAGGTAGGGTCTCACTCTAGCCCAGGCTGACCTGGAATTCACTATGTAATCTCAGGGTGGCCTCGGACTCATGGCAATCCCCCTGCCTCTGTCTCCTGTGTTCTGGGATTAAAGGCATGTGCCACCATGCCTGGCTATTTTGCTTTTAGAGACAGAGCTTTGCCATATATCCCAAATTGACCTAGAACACACCAGGTAACCCAGGTTGATCTTGAACTTACTGGGTAACTCAGAGTGGCCTCAGGCTCATAGACATCTTCCTGCCTTAGCTCCTGAGGGCTGAGAGTATAGGCATGAGCAACCACTCCCAACCAGGCCTGGTTTCTGACAGAGTGCTTCTTAAAAAAAAATGCCCCAGGCTGGAGAGATGGCTTAGCGGTTAAGCTCTTGCCTGTGAAGCCTAAGGAGCCCTGGTTCGAGGCTCGATTTCCCAGGACCCATGTTATCCAGATGCACAAGGGGGTATACATGTCTGGAGTTCATTTGCAGTGGCTGGAAGCCCTGGTGTGCCCATTCTCTCTCTCTCTCTCTCTCTCTCTGCCCCCTTCTTTCTCTCTGTCGCTCTCAAATAAATAAATAAAAATAAGCAAAAGAAAAATTTTTAAAAATGCCCCAATCACCTGCTCATCTTCTCCCTCACCTAACTTCTTCACTAATGACACATTCTCATAAAACACACCAGTGATGTATGTGTTTCTTAAACTTAAATAAATGATGTGTAAAAAAAAACGGACATTTTGTAGAATTCCAATACATCTATTTATAGGAGCCACATATGCATACCCATGATCTCATGCCCACTAGGTGGCACAAGTGTCTGGAGTTCAATTGAAGGAGCTGAGGCCCTTGTGCACCAATTCTTTCTCTCCTCCTCTCAAATAAAAAATTAAAATTAAAAAAAAAAAAAAGAAAAAGAAAAGAAACCAGGAAAACTTGAGCTGGAAAGGTGGCTCAGCTGTTAAGAAAACAAGGAAATTGGCACAGGCTCTTGTGTCCTGGATGTTCAAGGAACTGCAGAAGCCTGGGTGGCTGCAGTGTGGTAAGAAAGAGAAGGCAAGCTGGAGAGATGGCTCAGCAGTTAAAGGCACTTATTTGCAAAGTGTGACGACCTGGGTTCTATTCCCCATACCCATGTAAAGCCAGATGCTTTACAAAGTGACAGTGTGTCTGGAGTTTGCCATGGCAGGAGGCCCTGATGAGTCCATTCTCAATCCTCTCTCTATTTTACTACCTCCCTCCCTCTCTAGATTAAAAAGAATAGTAAAAAAGAAGAAGCTGGGTGTGGTGGCACATGCCTTTAACCCCAGCACTTGGAGGGCAGAGGTAGGAGGATTGCCATGATTTCAAAGCCACCCTGAGACTACATAGTGAATTCCAGGTCAGCCTGGGCTACAGTGAGACCCTATGTCCAAAAGCCACAAAAGAAAGAAGAAAGGAAGGAAGGAAGGAAGGAAGGGAGGGAGGGAGGGAGGGAGAAAGGAAGGAAGGAAGGAAAGAAAAAAGAGAATGATTTGACTTAAGAATAAAAATTGGGGGCCGGGTGTGGTGGGGCACACCTTTAATCCCAGCACTTGGGAGGCAGAGGTAGGAGGATGACCATGAGTTCGGGGCTACCCTGAGACTACATAGTGAATTCCAGGTCAGTTTGGACTCGCGTGAAACCCTACCTAGAAAAAAAAAGTATAAAAATTGGGTGAGGCATGGTGGTGCATGCCTTTAATCCTAGCATTTGGGAGGCAGGGTTAGGAGGATCGCTGAGTTTGAGGCCACCCTGAGACCACATAATGAATTACACATCAGCCTGAGCTAGAGTGAGACCCTACCTCAAAGAAAAAAAAAAAAAAAAAAAGAAAGAAAGAAAGAAAAAAGAATAAGGATTGGGAAAGAAGGTTCTGTGACCAGTCACAGATTCTGTGTCTCCTAGGGGTAAATGATAAGCCACTATCAAGCTGATGAGCTCAGAGACTTAAACTTCAAGAAGCGCAGGAGCGAAGGTGGCTCTTACGTACCCTTGTATAAATAAATGAAGGACCGTTTTATTCATGTATACATGCATTTTACTGCATCTTATTTTTATTTTTATTTCATGGGAGGAAAATGAAAGCATATTCTACATGGTTGTCTGGAAAACAAATTCAAGAATAAATGAATTTTAAAAAATTTAATGAGCCGGGCGTGGTGGCGCACACCTTTAATCCCAGTGTTTGGGAGGCAGAGGTAGGAGGATCGCTGAGTTCAAGGCCACCCTGAGACTCCATAGTGAATTCCAGGTCAGCCTGGGCTAGAGTGAGACCCTACCTCGAAAAACTAAAAAAACAAACAAACAAAAATATTTAATACACCTGGGCATTGTGATGCACGGCTTTAATCCCATCAGGAGGAAGAGGTAGGAGGATTGCTTTGACTTCAATCCCAGTCTGGGACTAAACAGTGAGTTCCAGGTCAGCCTGGGCCAGAGTAAGACTCTAACTCAAAACAAACAAACAAACAAACAACAACAAAACCTTTTGGACTGGTGAAATGGCTCAGGAGTTAAAGGCAATCACTTGCGAAGCCTGACAGCCTGGGTTCGACTCTCCAGTACCATGTAAGCCAGATGTTCACAGTGGCACATGCATCTGGAGTTCATTTGTCGAAACAAGAGGTCCTGGTGTGCCCATTCTCTCTCTCTGCTTGCCAAAAAATAAAAATAAAAATAAATAAATAAAAATTAAGGGTTGGAGAAATCGCTTAACAGTTAAGGCACTTGCCTGCAAAGCCTAAGGACCCAAGTTCAACTCTCCAGAACCCATGATAGCCAGATGTACTAGACCCAAGATGGCACATGCGTCTGGAATTTGATTGCAGTGGTTGAAGGCCTTGACACACCAACTCTCTTTCGTTAAAACACAAAAAATACAGAAAAACTTGCCTTCATTTCCCTGTGCTCTGAAGGAGGCGGTGCCGATAGAGAAGTGTGATGCTGTCATGTCTGTGCGCAGCTTCTGCAGACGCAGGCGTGGCTGATCCCCTGAACTCCAGCCCTGTTCGAGATCCACCCAGCCAGGGTGAGCCCTCCTCCTGGCTTCTGGGTAGGGGTCTCTTTCGAGGGGGGGGCGGGGGGCCGGGGGGATCTGCAGTTCAAGGAGAACATAGTGAAGATCGGGTTTCTTAATCCCTTCCTGTGTAACGGCCACCCACCACCTGCCCTCCTCCTCCTGCTGCCAGGGAGCTCTGACCCCTGACCCCTGACCCCTGACCCTTGCAGCCTACATGAGCATTGAGCCTTGTTTTTTTTTTTATTTTTTTTATTTTTTTAAAGTTTAGAGAGCCTTTATTTTAACTTCGGGTTTCACTCTAGTTCAGGCTGACCTGGAATTCACTGTGGAGTCTCAGGCTGGCCTCGAACTCATGGCAGTCCTCCTACCTCTGCCTCCTGAGTGCTTGTTTTTTAATAAATTAATTATTGTTATTATTATTATTATTTTGGTTTTTCACGGTAAGGTCTCACCACATCCAGCCATCTTCTCAATCCTATGAATTTTTTTTTTTCTTTCACCCTAGACTGGAGAAGTCACTGTGGCCAGGAAGTGGGCTGTGTTAGCCCATCAGCTAGTATCAGAAAGTGATTTGAACTTGCTTAAGTAGGCTGGGCTTTGGTGTAGCTCAGTGGTAGGGTTCTTGTCTAGTATGTGTGAGACACTGAGTCCCATCCCTCGCACTGTCTAAACATTTTACTTAAGAAGTGAAATGGAAGAAAGTATTGACTATTATTACAGCAAAGTTGTGTCTAAAAGTGTCATCTAGGGCTGGAGAGATTGGTTAGTGGTTAAGGCGCTTGCCTGTGAAGCCTATCGACCCAGGTTCACTCCCCAGGAACCTCATAAAGCCACATGCACAAGTGAAGCCACATGTCTGGAGTTCCTTTTGCAGTGCCCATTCTCCTTCTCTCTCTCATAAATAAGTGAATGAATGAATAAATAAGTAAATATTTTTGTTGTTACACACCATTGTGATGAAAAGCAAATGAGTACAAATGTTTAGGGACAGATTTGCTTCATAGTTGGATCTAAGGGTTTGAGTAATGCAATCACCTCGGTTTTCCGTAGTTTCTGTTCCTGATTTTCCTTTTTGTAAGTGCACTTGAACTTCCTCCATCTTATGTATTGTCAAAGGGTTCAATTTGACCCATTTAGAAAGCTGAAACAAAGGTTTCTCATTTACGGGATGGAGAGATGGCTCAGCCGTTAAGGTGCGTGCCTTCAAACCCTAACAACTCCAGTTTGATTCCCCAGTGCCCATGTAAAGCCAGATGCACAAGATGGTGCATGTATCTGGAGTTTGTTTGCAGTGGCTAGAGGCTCTGGTGTGCTCATTCTCTCGGTCTCTCTTCTATCTCTTTCTACTTGTAAATAAATAAGTAACATATTTTTTAAAAATTTTATTTTAAAGTTTCGCTGTGGACTAGACAGATGGTTTAGCAGTTGAAGCACTTGCCTGTGAAGCCAAAGGACACAGGTTCGATTCTCCAGGACCCACGTAGACCAGATGCACAAGGTGGCACATGTGTCTGGAGTTCGTTTGTGACTGCTGAAGGCCCTGGTGCACCCATTCTCTCTTTCAAATAAAATAAATAAGGGAAGCCGGGCGTGGTGGTGCATACCTTTAATCCCAGCACTCGGGAGGCAGAGGTAGGAGGATCGCTGTGAGTTCGAGGCCACCCTGAGACTCCATAGTGAATTCCAGGTCAGCCTGGGATAGAGTGAGACCCTCCCTCGTAAAACCAAAAAAAAAGGGAGGGGGGCTGAAGAGATGGCTTAGTTGTTAAGGTGCTTGCCTGTGAAGCCTAAGGACCCATGTTCTACTCTCCAGATCCCACGTTAGCCAGACACACCACGGTGAGGCAAGTGCAAGGTCGCAGAAGCACACAAGGTGGAACAAGTCTCTGGAGTTGGGTTGCAGGGCCTGAGGCCCTGGCGTGACAATTCTCTCTCTCTCCAAAATAATAATGGTAATAATAATAATAATAATAATACTTAAAAAATAAATTTTAAAAGTTCTTTTTTGAAGGTTTCTCTTTTACAACCCAGGGAAAAGTCAGTTTGTCCTATGCCAGGAAAAAAGGTGACATGATTCTGACCTGAGTTTAATGCCATCTCTGTAGCTAAGGATGTTGTACTCGACAGTCTCACCAGGAAACCACGAGAGAGGAGCCCCCCAGACAGGAGGGCTACTTCTGGAAGGAATAATCTGGCCGGCACACAGAAGGGCGGGGACGTTTACTGTGATGACCAATCTTGGGTGTCCTGTGTGACAGGTCTTTATGCAGGCATACAAGTGTACACATCTCCTTGACCATTAATACAATTCAATGAAGCTTTTACCAATCATGTAGCTATCACAATCCAATCCAAGCACATTTTATCTCTGTCCATATCCTGTTACTGGAAACAGCTCCAAGGCAGGATTTTCTGAGGGATCTGTGTCCCTCCAGGCCCTCACCTAGTCTGACAAGTTTAACTAAATATAAGCTTAACTCTGCTCAAGATACCAAATGTGATAGTTAATCAAGCTTTTCATTTTGAAGGGATTTAAAGTCACCATGGAAACAAATCTTTGAGCATATCTGTGAGGGAGTGTCTATAAGGTTAATTATGGTGGAAAAAGCCATCCTAGATGTGGTTCACACCATTCTATGTGCTTGACTGTATGTATTAAAAAGAGAAAATATGGGGCTGGAGAGATGGCTTAGCAGTTAAAATGCTTGCTTGCAAAGCCTAAGGACTCAGGTTCGATTCTCCAGGTTCCACATAAGCCAGATTCGTGTGGTAGCACATGCATCTGTCTTTCTCTCTCTCTTCCCCCTCTCTCTAATAAATAAAATATTAAAAAGAGAGAGAGAGAGAGAGTGCCAGGCATGGTGGCACTTGGGAGGCAGAGGTAGGAGGATCGCTGAGAGTTCGAGGCCACCCTGTGACTCCATAGTGAATTTGAAAAAACAAAAGAGACAGAGAGTGTGTGAGAGAGAGAGCGAGAGAGTGAGAGAGAAAGAAAATGCAGGGCTGGAGAGATTGCTCTGTGGTTAAGGCGCTTGCTTGCAAAACCTAACAACTCAGGTTTGATTCCTCAGTACACATGTAAAGCCAGATGCACAAAGTGGGGCATGCATCTGGAGTTCGTTTGCAGTGGCTAGAGGTCTTTGTGTGCCCATTTTCTCATAAAAATATTTCAAAAATTGAAAACATTAGGATTCATTTCTTTCTCCTTCCTGATTGTGGACACAATGTGACCAGCTACCTCCTTCATGCCTTCGCTACCATGAAATTATAAGCTGAAATTCTTTCTTAAGTTACTTTTTTGTTTTGTTTTGTTTTTTGAGAGGGTCTTGCTGTAGCCCAGGCTGACCTGGAATTCACTATATAGTCTCAGAGTGGCCTGGAACTCTCAGCGATCATCCCATCTCTCCCTCCTAAGTATTGGTTAAGTTACATCTGTTAGTTTTTTTTTGGGGGGGGGGCAGTGGGGAATGAGAAAAGTGACATATACCAAGCATACAATGAGGGAGAAATAGAATAACAACAATATTTCCACCAAAGAAAGAAAGAAAGAAAGAAAAAATACAATGAAAGAAAGGAAAAAGCTAAAAATAAAAACAGAACCAAATTTTCCTCAAGCTGGGCGTGGTGACACACACCTTTCATCTCATCACTCGGGAGGCAGAGGTAGGAGGGCTGCTCTGCATTCGAGGCCACGCTGAGACTACATAGTGAGTTCCAGGTCAGCCTGAGCTAGAGTGAGACCGAACCTGGGAAAAAGGAAAAAAAAGACAGAGAGAAATCTTTTCCAGGAAGTACTATCTTACTATTTTGACACTTACTTCCTCAACATAATCATGGGGATTTGAGAAGCATCTTAGGGTTGGGTTGAGTAGTCACTGACCCTTACATGTTTGGCTTAACAACTTTTATAGACGCTGACACTACAGATTTGACCCCTGTGAGATTCACTGGCCAGTAACATCAGAAATAATTAGCAGTTACAATATTCAAGTTGAGAACCTTCCACTACAATTTCTTTTGTTTGTTTGTGTTTCGAGGTAGGGTCACGCTCTAGCCCAGACTGACCTGGAATTCACTATGCAGTTTCAGGGTAACCTCGAACTCATGGTGATCCTCCTAATCAAGTGTTGGGATTAAAGGTGTGTGCCACCACATTTGGCTCCCAATTAAAAAAAAAAAAATTTATTTCAGGAGAGAGAGAATGGGCAGGCCAGGGTCTCTGGCTGCTTCAAAGGAGCTCCAGATGCATGCGCCACTGTCTATTCTGCCCTTACATGGATACAGGGGAATTGAACCCTGGTCATTAGACTGCACAGCCAAGTGCCTGCAACAAACAAACCCAGGCGTGGTGGCGCACGCCTTCAATCCCAGCACTCAGGAGGCAGACACAGGAGGATCACCCCGAGTTCAAGCCAGCCCTGAGACTACACAGTGAATTCTGGGTCTGCCTGGACTATAGTGAGACCCTACCTTGAAAAACCAAAACCAAAACAAAACAAAACATTTTTTAGAGAGACAGACAGACAGACAGACAGTGAAAGAATTAGCATGCCAGGGCCTTAGCCACTACAATGGTTGCATGCGCCACCTAATGGGCATGTGCAACCTTGCGCTTGCCTCACCTTTGTGCATCTGGCTTATGTGGGATCTGCAGTTAAACAGCGGTCCTTAGTCTTCCCAGGCAAGTACCCTAACCATTAAGCCCTCTCTCCAGCTCCCTGTAATTAGTCTTAGCAGTGCTCACCTGTTTCTCAACTCTGCTTCCAGAGCTCCTCTTTGGGCATACAGAACTTGAGTCACACTGTGCATGTATCCAAGCAGCAAGTAGCAACAAGCTCAAGATGTTTCCAATGTGTTCTTGAAGGAGAAACAGCAGCAGGGCAGTCTATTTATTTATTCATTTGAGAGAGAGTGGGAGAAAGAGCCATATAGAGTGAGAAAGAAAAAGAATGGGTGCACTGAGGCCTCTGGCCACTAAAATGAACTCCAGACCCAAACGCCTCCTTGTGCATCCGGCTTTATGTGCGGACGGGGGAACCAAACTCAGGTCCTTAGTCTTTGCAGGCATGCGCCTTAACCACTTAGCCATCTCTCCAGCCCAAGGGCAGTGTTTATTTTTCTTCCTGTTTCTTCTTTAGCTCTGCCTCCCTGGGTCAGCCCTCTGAGTCCAAGAACCAATCAAATCTTGGCCCTTCTTGTGGCCCTTGAGTCTGAGCCAATCAGGTCTCTGCTTACGCACCTGAGCCTGATAAAAATGCTCATCCTGATTGAAGGTCTGATCCATATAAAGGAGGTTTCCCCCTTGGCCCAGCTCTTTCTTCCAGTCTGCCCTTGATCCGTGTCTGGTCGCATGTTACGTCTGGCTGTCTCCTATCAGGCCTGGCCTGGTGGGGAAGAGTACTGTGTCTTGTCCTGTGTAATTTTCTGATTTATACATTGGGGTAACTTCTGTATCTGTTTGTCCCTCCTTATTTTTTTTGTTTTGTTTTGTTTTGTTTTTCGAGGTAGGGTCTCACTCTAGCCCACGCTGACATGGAATTCACTATGTAGTCTCAGGGTGGCCTTGAACTCAAGGTGATCCTCTTAGCTCTGCCTCCCAAGTGTTGGCATTAAAGGCGTGAACCACCACACCCGGTTTACCTGTTTTTTATGAGAGAGAGAGAGAGAATGGCCGCACCAGGGCCTCCAGCCACTGTAAATGAGCTCCAGATACATACACCATCTGTGCATCTGGCTTACATGGGTCCTGGGAATCGAGTTTGGGTCCTTAGGTTTCTCAAGCAAATGCTTTAACTGCTAAGCCATCTCTCCAGCTTGCATTGTGGTAATGTCTTACTTTAATTACATATATGACTTTTTTCTCTAGTGTGTGAGTCCACCACATGTGTATTTCCTTCACACTCTACCACATGGGTATCTCCCACAAACTCTGGAACTGCTCTCTGTGTAATTTTCTAAACTCAAGGTACTCACGGATGTAACTCTCTTTACTACCCTCTCCTATGAGTTTCCTGGATTCTGCTTTGGTTCTTTCTTTCTTCCCTTCTTTCTTTCTTCTGTTTGTTTTTTCAAGGTAGGGTTTCATTCTGGCTCTGGCTGACCTGGAATTCACCATGTAGTCCCAGGGTCGCCTTGATCCTCCTACCTCTGCCTCCCAAGTGCTGGGATTAAAGGCGTGTGCCACCACGCCCGCCTTTGCTTTGGCATTTTCTCTCCCTTTTGCCCTGTGACATGGCCTGAACATCCGTGTTAGCCTTAGCCTTGGCATCTTCTTATCTTCTATCTCATGCTTTGAGGACACCTTTGCACTTTGATCACATGTAAGAATTTTTAGTATTTATTTTATTTATTTTAGAGAGAGAGAGAAAGAATGGGCACATCAGGGCTTTCAGCCACCGCAAACGAACTCCAGACGCATGTGCCACCTTGTGCATCTGGCTTTTGTGGGTCCTGGAAAATTGAACCTGGGTCTTTTGGCTTCATAGGCAAAGCAAATGCACTAACTGAAAAGCCATTTCTACAGCCCCCCCCCTTCAGTATTTCTTTCTTTTCTTTTTATTTTTTTTTTCTTTACTTTACTTTTATTTATTTGTTTTCTCGGTTTTCGAGGTAGGGTCTCTAGCCCAGGCTGACCTGGAATTCACTCTGGAGTCTCAGGTCCCCTTCAGTATTTCTTAGTCCTCTCTGGTGTGTTATTTGAAGGGGCTTCTGTCTGGTGTTCCCTTGTGTGTAACTCTGCTCCAGTCTTTTCCAAGATATCAGTTTTCCCTAAATAAGCATCAAGAGTTATGATTTCTCCCAAAATACATTCAAAAATCCATAATCTATCCATCTTGAGTCCATTTCATCAATCCTTGTTGAAAATAGAATAAGGGCCCAAAATTGGGATTCACAAGTTTGGAAGACCCCTCCTGACAACCCCCCCACAATCCTGCATTATTCTTACACGAGTTAAGAGCTTTCCTTAAAGGACTGCATCCATCAAACCTCTTTTTAGTCACTATCTAGACCAAACTAAAATGTAGAACAAGAAACTTGAAACCAGATGTGGCACACCCAGCACTTGGTGAGCAGAGACAGGAAGATCACTGTAAGTTCAAAGTCAGCTTGGTCTAGATAGTGAATTCCAGGCCAATCCAGACTACAGAGGTAGACTTTATATCAAAATTAATATACTGAGCCGGGCGTGGTGGTGCATGCCTTTAATCTCAGCACTAGGGAAGCAGAGGTAGGAGGATTGCAATGAGTTTAAGACCACCCTGAGACTACACAGTGAATTCTGGGTCAGCCTGGACTAGAGTGAGACCCTGCCTGGAAAAACCAAAATAAATAAATAAATAAATTCTTTTTTTGCAAGTAAAGAATGGGCATGCTGCTGCAAATGAACTCCAGATACTTGTACCACATTGTGCATCTGACTTTATGTGGGCACTGGGGAATTGAACACAGATTGTTAGGTTTTGCAGGCAAGTGCCTTAACAGCTGAGCCATCTATCTCTCCAGCCTCATCAATTCTTTTTTTTTCTTCAATATTTTATTTGAGAGAGTGAACAGTAGAGAGGGATAGAGAGAGAGAGAGAATGGGAGTGCCAGGGCCTCTAGCCACTGCAAATGAACTCCTGATGTATGTGCCTCCTTGTGCATCTGGTTTAAATGGGTCCTGGGGAATCGAACCTAGGTCCTTAGGCTTTGCAGGCAAGTGTCTTAACTGCTAAACCATCTCCCCAGCCCCATAAATTCTTGAGTCTATTGGGGAACATCCATTCAAACTACCACACCTTGCAAGCTTGATCCCTAGAACAACCCGTGGGAACGACGTTGGGTGTGGTGGTATACATCTGCAGTCCTAAAGGCAAAGACAAGAAGATCCTGAGACTGACTCACTGGCCAACCAGACTAACCTGACTGGTGAGCTCCAGGCCACCCAAAACAAAACCAAACAAAACAAAAGGCTGGTGCACACCTTAATCCCAGCACTCAGGAGGCAGAGGTAGGAGGATCACTGTGAATTTGAGGCCAGCCTGGGACTACAGAGTGAATCCCAGTTAAACCTGGGCTAGAGCGAGACCCAACCTCAAAAAAAGAAGTACCATGTTCTGAGGACAGTGCAGGAATCTGTACACACATGAATATGGACAAAATTAAAGCACATAAGTAAATAATTGAAAAGTTTGTTGATCTAATAAAAAGTTCAGGAGCAAAATTGCTTTGAGCTCAGCTAGATTTTTCAACTGCAATGACTTCGCTTGGAACACAATTTTTTTGGCCGGCTCTTGGCTCTGCATTCCTGTTTGTGGCTTTGTTCTGAAGTAGATTTCTGTCTGGCTCCGCACAGCTCCACACTGCCACCCCAGTCGCTGAACACCACCACAGGAGAGCTTTACTTCCATATGTTTATGAAACGGGATGTTAGGGGTTCAGGAAAGTCCTTGAACCCCAAACCCTGGGTTCGCATTTGTATTTAACCAAAGAATTGGGCAAACCAAACTGAGAAAGGTAATTATTAAATTATTATATTTATTGAGGGAAGTACAGAACCAAGAGAAGGAACATGAAAGCACCCATGGGAGCTGAAAGCCACGTGGTGGGCCTGGAAAAACCATAGAGAGGGCAGGAAAGAAGGTACAGAGAGCGCCTGCTATGTGCAGGCGGGAGGAGGTGAAGAGCCCATGTGTGATTAGCGGTTAGGAGTCAGGCAGAGAAGACAGGAAAGTCACCAGAAGTGATGCCAAGAAAAGAGGCTTGTTCCCTTACACGCACCTATTTATAACCGTATGGTGGTGGGCCCTACCTCCCCAGAGAGACAGTTGATTGGTCTGGGCTAGGGACTGTCTCAGGAAGAGGCCAGCCATGATGCCAAGTTCTGGGGCCTGAAGCTGACCAACCACAGTGTCAGGATTAAATCCTAGGAACCCCCCCCCCCCATAAAAAAACCCCTCCCAGGACAAGCCCAGGTTTTTTGTGGGAAACCAGATCAAGGGGAGAGATAAGTAGTCAGATCATACTTTGATCTCTAGCAAAGTGGAGATTGCAAAGGGTACTTTTCAGGGGCCCCGTCACCCCAACTGCCTAACAAAGCTACTGACTCCCTTCCAGTTCCTGTAAAAGTCCAATCTGGGCATATTTCTGACTTGAACTGATTGCAGCTGGGAGGACAGATGGGAGATGTGGTTGGCTAGACTCAGGTCAGGTGCCTGTGGTGGAGTTGAGAAGCCGGGAGAATCCACCCTTTTTCTGGCTACATTCCAGCGGTAGATTCTTCTCGGCTAGAACAATTGCCCCTTTGTCAGCTAGGGAATGAATAACAGGAAGCGCCTGGGACGGTTACACGCTTGTTCCTTTGTTGGCTTTGTTGACACTCACTCTTACTGGGGGGCAGAATTTGAACATTCTAGTCCTGGAAAACCAAGACTGACTATAGGCCGTATTGACTTGCATTATTATTTATTTTATTTTTTGGTTTTTGAAGTAGGATCTCGCTCTAGCTCAGGCTAACCTGAATTCACTATGTCGTCTCAGGGTGACCTCAAACTCACGCGATCCTCCTCCCTCTGCCTCCTGAGCCCTGGTATTGAAGGCGTGTGCCACTAAACTCCACAGATCTGTTAATCTTAATGCCACAGTCCTGAATCACAGCCATCATTTGAGCCACCTTACCTGTCACAATTTCAGTTCACGTTATATTGTACAAAAGCAGTCCACTGAGCCAGGTGAGGTGGCACCTGCCTATAAACTCAGCTCTTGGGATGGCGAAGAAAGGAAGATCCTGGGTCACATAGTTCAAGGCCAGCCTCGGCTACCCAGAGACAGACACCCTATTTCCAGAAATAAAACAAAGCAAAAAAGAAAAAGTAATACATTAACTTGCAACTAAAATATCCAAAGGGTAGCAGCATTTTTTTTTTTTAGAGGTAGGGTCTCACTCTAGCCCAGGCTGACCTGGAATTCACTATGTAGTCTCAGGGTGGCCTCAAACTCATGGCGATCCTCCTACCTCTACCTCCCAAGTGCTGGGATTAAAGGCGTGTGCCACCACGCCCGGCAGCAGCTCTTTTTCTTTAAATTTTTTTTTTTTTATTTATTTGAGAGCGACAGACAGACAGAGAAAGAGGCAGATAGAGAGAGGGAGAGAGAATGGGTGCGCCAGGGCCTCCAGCTACTGCAAACGAATTCCAGACGCGTGCGCCCCCCTGTGCATCTGGCTAACGTGGGTCCTGGGGAGTCGAGCCTCGAACCGGGGTCCTTAGGCTTCACAGGCAAGCGCTTAACCACTAAGCAATCTCTCCAGCCCTGGCAGCAGCTCTTTTTAAAAAATCTTAAAAAATAAAAATAAACAATCATTTTATTTATTTATTTATTTTTAAGGAGAGGTTGAGAGAGAGAGAGAGAGACTATTAATGGGCACACAAAGGCCTCTTGCCACTGCAAACAAACTTCATGTGCCACTTTGTGAATCTGGATTTCGCTCAATTCACAATAGCTGGGAAATGGAACCAGTCTAGATGTCCCTCAACTGATGAGCGGATAATGAAGATATGGCACATTTACACAACGGAGTTCTAGTCAACGGTAAAGAAAAATGAAGTTATGAAATTTGCAGGAAAATGGATGGATCTGGAAAGGATTATACTAAGTGAGGTAACCCAGGCCTAGAAAGCCAAGCATCGCATGTTCTCTCTCATATGTGGATACTAGCTACAGATGATTGGGCTTCTGTGTAAATCTGGCTTTATGTGGAATCAAACTGGGGAATCAAACCTGGGCCAGCAGGCTTTGAAAGTAAGTGCCTTTAACCACTGAGCCATCACTCCATGGTCTTACTGTAGCCTGGGCTATCTCAGGACTCACTCTGGAGCCCAAGCTGCCCTTGCATCTTAGCCTCTGGGGTGCTAGGGGTAAGGGCATGCACCACCATGCCCAGTTTACACCTGACCTTTTAGGGTGCGACAGGGCAACTGGATTCCAGTACTTGTGCTTGCTTAGCGAGGGCTTAACCACTGAGCAATCTTCTAAAGATAGAATGCTATAAATATGCAAATAGGGACTGGTACATGCCACTTTGTGCATCTGGCTTCCCATGGGTACTGGGGAATCGAACCTGGGTCCTTAGGCTTTGTTGGCAAGCACCTTAACCTCTGAGCCATCCCTCTCTTTTTAAAAAAGATAGTATTTATCTATTTATTTACTTGAATGAGAGAGATAGAGACAGGGAGGAGTGAGTATGAGCACACCATGGCCTCCTCATACTGCAAATGAACGCAGATGCATGTGCCACTTTGTGTGCCTGGCCTTATGTGGGTTTTGGGGAATTAAGCCCAGGTGGCTAGGCTCTGAAAGCCTCAAGGGCCTTCAAATGCTGAGTGATCTCTCCAGCTTCTCTTCCTATTTCCTTTTTTTTTTTTTTTTAAACAGTTTTCCTGCAGAATGGGGTTCTTTTTAAATGTTTTTATTCATTCATTCATTTATTTATTTGACAGAGAAAGAGGGAGAGAGAGAGACAGAATGGGCATGCCAGGACCTCCAGCTACTGCAAAAGAACTCCACATGCATGCGCCACCTTGTGCATCTGGCTTACATGGGTCCTGGGGAATCGAACCTGGGTCCTTTGGCTTTGCAGGCAAATGCCTTAACCTCCAAGCCATCCCTCCAGCCCCCCTCTTTTTATTTCTTTGTTTCGCCCTTGCTTTCCCACTGTCCATGACAGTATCAGCAATGTTCATTAAAATCCAGAACTGGAGGGATAGTTATTCCTTTTACCACTTGTACTGCTGCAGGAGTAAGCAAGGAGACGGGTGGGTGCTTCTGGCGACTGTAAATTGCGCGGAAGCTCCCACATTTTGGCAAAGGTTTAGAAAATGTAGGCCATCCCACTTCCTGTCATCTGGCGCAAGCTGTTAGCTTCATGCAGAATCTCCTTTCCCTGGTTGTGAATTCAGTTTCTAATCTTGTCATTTCCTTGGGCGCGGTTTCTGCCTGTCTCCCCCTGACATAAGCAAAATGTCCCAACCAGTTATGCAGTCCTCATTACATTACAGGTAACAAATTAATGTCAGCTGAGGGATTATTTTTCATTTTTAAAAAATATTTTATTTTTATTTATTTGAGAGAGAGAGAGAAGGAAGGAGGGAGAGAATGGGCATGCCAGGGCCTCCAGCCACTGCAAACGAACTCCAAATCCATGCGCCACCCTGTGTATCTGGCTCATGTGGGTCCTGGGGAATTGAACCAGGGTTCTTTGGCTTTACAGGTAAGTGTCTTAACCGCTAAGCCATCCCTCCAGCCCTTTCTTTACTTTTTCTGTTTTTTTCTTTCGAGGTAGGGTCTCGCTCTAACCCAGGCTGACCTGGAATTCACTATGTAGACTCACAGTGGCCTCAAACTCATGGAGATCCTCCTACCTCAGCCTCCCGAGTGCTAATATTAAAGATGCCAACATGCCCAGCTACTTTTTCTATTTTTTTAAAAAATATATTTATTTATTTAAACTTTTTGTTATCATTGACAACTTCCGTAGATGCAGACAATAAACCTCCCCTCCCACTTTCCCCTTCACAACTCCACTCTCCATCACATCCCCTCCCCCTCTCAATCATTCTCTCTTTTATTTTGATGTCATCATCTTTTCTTCCTATTATACTGGTCTTGTGTAGGTAGTGTCAAACACTGTGAGATCATGGATATCCAGGCCCTTTTGTGTCTGGACGAGTGCATTGTAAGGAGTCCTATCCTCCTTTGACTCTTACTTTCTTCCTACCACCTCTTCTGCCATGGACCCTGGGCCTTGGAAGGTGTGATAGAGATGTTTCAGTGCTGAGCACTCCTGTCACTTCTCAGCACTATGGTGCCTTCTGAGTAATCACAAGGTCACTGCCATCTGAAAAGAGAAGCTTCTCTAACCAAAAGTGAGAGTAGCATTAATATATGGGTATGGACATTAAGAGAAGTGCTTACTGGGCAGTTTGGTGAGAATAATATATACATTTAGCCAGACACCGGCAGATGTTACACCCCTAGGGCTTATGACTTCCCTGTTGTAGGTTTTTCAGTATTAGGAATGTATTCCCTCCCATGGAGTGGGTCTCCAGTCCAATTAGAGGGCACTTAGTTTCCCCCATAACAGACATGCCACTATTGCACCCATTGGCTCATTTGGCCTGGCTGGCCAAATGTAAGGCTTGCAGTGTCCACTGTTGTTTATCTCCGCTGGTGAATTCACTCTCTCTCATGGAGTTGCATGTAGTACAGTTTTGTCCAGCTTTCTGTCATCTAGTCTATATAGAGGCGGTTTTCAGCTCAGTTCCAGCAGGATTTCTCAGTGGCCTTGCAGCCCAAGTATGTGGAGCCTTTAGCAATAGGGTCTTACTATCTATTCCTTGTGGGAAACCAAGGGCCTCGGCAATGGTCTGTAATGTTTTTTGGGGCACCAGGGACCTCTCTATCTAAAAACTCACTAGAAGGTATCACATACCTGACAAAGAAAGTTTTCTAGTAATAATTTGTGGCTTGTGGGTGTGCTATTGTCCAAAAAAAGTCGGTTTCCATATGACTTATTCATATCCTCTTTTCTTTCTTTTTTTCTTTTTTTGGCTTTCTGAGGTAGGGTCTCGCTCTAGCTCAGGCTGACGTGGAATTCACTATGGAGTCTCAGGGTGGCCTCAAAATCGTGGCGATCCTCCTACCTCTGCCTCCTGAGTGTTGGGATTAGAGGTGAGCGCCATCAAGCCCAGCACATAGCCCATTAAAAAAATATATTTTATTTTTATATATTTGAGAGAGGGAAAGAGGGAGAGAAAGAGAATAGGCGTGCCAGGGCTTCCAGCCACTGCAAACAAACTCTACATGCATGCACCACCTTGTGCATCTGGCTTTACATGGGTCCTGGGGAATCAAACCAAGGATCTTTGGCTTTGCAAGCCTTAACCATTAAAGCATCTCTCCAGCCCCATAGCCCATTTTTTTTCCTTTGGTTTTTTTCGAGGTAGGGTCTCACTCTAGCCCAGGCTGACCTGGAATTCATTATGTAGTCTTTCAGGGCAGCCTCAAACTCATGCGATCCTCCTACCTCTGCCTGGCTCCCATAGCCTATTTTTTAATTGGGTTGTTTGATTTCTTATTATTTAGTTTTTTTTTTTTTTACTTATTTGTATATCCTGTATATTAATCCTCTGTTAGATGGATAGCTGGCAAAAATTTTCTCCCATTCTGTAGGTTGCCTCTTTGCTCTATTCAGTGTCCTTTGCTGTATAAAAACATTGTAATTTCATGAGGTCCCACTGGTGGATTAGTGATTTTGTTTCCTGCACAACTGGGCTTATAGTCAGAAAGTTGTTGCCTACGGCAATATGTTGAAAGGTTTCCCCTATTTTGTCCTCTAGCAGTTTCAGAGTTTCAGGCCTGATATTAGGGTATTTGATCCATTTGGATTTAATTCTTTTGCATGAAGAGAGATAAGAATCTATTTTCATCCTTCTACATATAAATATCCTGTTTTTCCAGCACCATTTGTTGAAGAGACTGTCTTTTCTTCAATGAGTATTTTTAGCATTTTTGTTGAAGATCAGGTAGCTGCAGCTGCTCGGAATTACATCTGGGTCCTCTGTTCCGTTCCATTGATCTACGTGTCTGTTTTTGTGCCAGTACCATGCTGTTTTTGTTACTATGACTCTATAATATAGGTTAAAGTCAAGTATGACGATACCACCAGCCTTATTTTTGTTGCTCAAAACTGTTTTGGATATTCGAGTTTTTTTGTGCTTCCAAATGAATTTTAGGTTTGTTTTTTCTATTTCCGTCAAGAATGCCATTGGAATTTTGATGGAGATTGCCTTAAATGTGTAGATTGCTTATGTTAAGACTGACATTTTCACAATTTTGATTTTTGCAGTCCAAGAACATGGGATGTCTTTCCATTCCCTAGTGTCTTCTGAAATTTCTGTCTTGAATGTTTTAAAATTTTTTCGTTGTAGAGATCATTAGCTTCCTTGGTTAGGTTTATGCCAAGGTACTTTATTTTTATCGAGGCAATTGTGAATGGGAGTGTTTCCCTGATTTCATTCTCAGCACGTTTGTTGTTAGTATATACTAAGGCTATTGATTTCTCTTAGGACTGCCTTCATTGTGTCCCAAAGGTTTTGGTATGTTGTGTTCTCATTATAATTTGACTTAATAAACTTTTTCATTTCCTTCTTGATTTCTTCATTGACCCATTCATTATTTAGTAGTATACTGTTTAGTTTCCATGATCTTGTGTATACTCTATTGCTTTTCTTGCTGTTGATTTGTAGTTTGATCCTATTATGATCAGATAGAGTGCAAGGAATTATTTCAATTTTCCTGTATTTGTTTAGATTTGCTTTGTGTCCTAATGTATGGTCTGTTTTAGAGACTGTTCCATGTGCTGCTGAAAAGAATGTGTATTCTGCAGCATTTGGTGAAATGTCCTGTAGATATCTGTTAGGTCCATTTGTTCAATGACCTCATTTAATCCAGATCCTTCTCTGTTTACTTTTTGCCTGGATGACCTGTCAATTGATGAGAGTGGGTGTTATCTGTGCTTAATTCTAATAGTGTTTGTTTGATGAAACTGGGAGCCCCATGTTATACTGACCTCCTGTTGGAGTGTTTCTTTAATCAAAATATAAAGTGACCTTCTTTTTTTTAAAAAAAAGTTTTGTTTATTTTTATTTATTTATTTGAGAGTGACAGACAGAAGAAGAGGGGGAGACAGAGAGAGAGAATGGGCGCGCCAGGGCCTCCAGCTACTGCAAATTCGAACTTCAGATGCGTGCGCCCCCTTGTGCATCTGGCTAACGTGGGTCCTGGGGAATCGAGCCTCAAACCGGGGTCCTTAGGCTTCACAGGCAAGTGCTTAACCGCTAAGCCATCTCTCCAGCCCTAAAGTAACCTTCTTTATCTTTCCTAACTAATGTTGGGTTGAAGTCTACCCTGTCAGATATTAGGATAGTGACACCTGCTTGTTTTCTAGGCCCATTTGCTTGAAACATCATTTTCAACCTTTCACCCTAAAATAGTGTCCATCTTATGGAAAGGTAGGTTTCTTGGAGGCAACACATAGAAGGCTCCTGCTTTTTAACCTAGTCTGCAAACCTGTGTCTTTTCGTTGGTCATTGAGGCCATTGATATTAAGAGTTATTATTGAAAGGTATGTATTTATTCTTGCCATTCTTACTTTGTAGTTCCCGTTTTTCTGCCAGTCAGAAAGTATAATTTATACTCACAAAAAATGCGCATATTTTATTTTTTGATCTTTCAAGGTAGGGTCTCATTCTAGCCCAGGCTGATCTGGAATTCACTCTATAGTCTCAGGGAGGCCTTGAACTCATGGCGATCCTCCTACCTCTGCCTCTTAAGTGCTGGGATCAAAGGTGTGTGCCACCACACCTGGCTAAAAAGTACACATATTTTAAATGATGTTAAGAATTTTTGCAAGGGACCTGCTCCCCTGAAAATCCAAGCCAGGAAATGGTACGTTCACAGCAGCCTGGGCTCTCCAAACTCAGGTCCCGAGGCTATCTTTAGACGCGAATGCAAGCCCAGGTTGTTTAACCTTTGTTCTGACTTACTGGCTACGATGAGGGTTCCCACAACCTCTCTTCAGGTTGGATTAATTTATCTGAGTGGCTCAACGAGGCTGGTTTGTCATGGGCAATGCAATTGCTTAGGACACTTTATATATAAAGAGTTGCATGGGGCACAGTATTTGGAAAAGGACGCTGAGCTTCCCTGCCTCTCTGAGTGCACCACCCTCCAGAAGCTTCCATGGGTTTAGCTGTCTGGATGTTCTTTGAACCCTGTCCCTTTTAGTTTTTAGAGCGATTACACTGTAGAAGCCTGAGAGAAGCAGGGACCACTGTTTTGAAATGTGATTGGACAGAAAGTACGACGTGATCAGGCGAACACTGCAGCGAGGCACAGCCGCCGCACTGGCGTTCTGGCCTCTGTCCAGTGACACTCCCTCCAGGGCGTGAGACAAGATTCCTCTGGAACGAAGTCGTTGTTAGGTAGACCTATTATTAGACAAGGATAAGTCAGGCAGTTTCTTTGTTAAAAAATACTTTAGTTGGGCATGGTGGCTCACACCTTTAGTGCCAGCTCTTACGAGGCAGAAGTAGGAGGATTGACATGAGTTTGAGGCCACCCTGACACTACATAGTGAATTCCAGATCAGTCTGGACTAGAGTGAAACCCTACCTTGAAAATGATTTAAAAAAATATGTATTTATATGAATGAAAGAGGTGGTGGGGTGGGGGGGAGGAGAATGGGTGTACCAGGGCCTCTAGCCACTGCAAACAAACTCCTACATGTATGTGCCACCTTGTGGATCTGGCTTTATGTGGGTACTGGGGAATCGAACGTGGCTCCTTTGGCTTTGCTAGCAATTGCCTTAATTGCTGAGCCGTCTTTCCAGGCCCTCAGACATTTTCTTTATGTTTAGCCCCAAGACTGAAAGGCAGCGGAAGATTACAGTTTCTATGACCTGCCTTGGGGAGGGAGTTATGTGCTGGGAACCATGAATAAAACTCCAAACATATATATGTCACAATGTCATAAATCTGGGCAACCTCACTAGGCTGAGGAGAGGAAAGGGGGAAAAAATGACAGGTAGGTGGTTAATTGGAGACTCTCTAAAGAAAAGAAATGGGGGCTGGAGAGATGGCTTGGTGGTTAAGGTGCTTGCCTGTAAAGCTTAAGGACCCGTGTTTGACTCTCCAGACCTCATGTAAGCCAGACACACAAAGGTGAGGCAAGAGCAAGACCGCACATGCCCACGAGTTAGCGCAAGTGTCTGTAGTTCGACTGTAGTGCCTGAGGCCTTGGTGCACCAATTCTCTCTCTCTAGAAAGAAAGAAAGAAAGAAAGAAAGAAAGAAGGAAGGAAGGAAGGAAGGAAGGAAGGAAGGAAGGAAGGAAGGAAAGAAAGAAAGAAAGAAAGAAAGAAAGAAAAGAAAAAGGAAAAAGGGAAAAGAAAGAAATGAAATGAACCTTAGGACACCTTGGTTGCTCCCATGCACAGAACAGAAACATGGGAAATTTGAGAAGGGCAGTCCCCAGCATGAAGGAGACTCTACATGCTATAGTGTAAAGGCAGTACTGGTTTCCCCACTTTCAGGGTACAGCCCATTCTCCTTGAATAAATTTCATTTTTTGAGGTAGGGTCTCATTCTAGCTCAGCCTGACCTAGCACTCACACTGTAGTCCCAGGCTGGCCTCGAACTCGTGGCAATCCTCCTACCTCTGCCTCCCAAGTGCTGGGATTAAAGGTGTGCACCACCATGCCTGGCTAGTATTTTAATTTATTGACAATCTGGCATAGGTAACAAGTGTGGAAGAACGATCCTCACACAGTAGTATTCTGGAGAAAGTTCTCATTGGCCCTTAAGAGCTAACTGCAGGCTTTTCTTCTCAAATTCATATTCCATGATGTGACATGGGTAGTCTGAAATGTACCATGGTGGCTTACTGAAAAGTGCTATAAATCATACTTTGTTTTTACTTTTAATTCTTTTTTGAGGCAAGACCAACAGATCGGCCTTTTTTTTTTTTTTAATGAGTGAGAGTAAGAGCAAGAGAGACTTGGCGTGCCAGGGCCTTCATCCGCTGTAATTGAACTCCAGACATGTGTCCCACCTTGTGCGCATGTGTGACCTTGTGCATCTGACTTATGTGGGATCTGTGGCTTAGGCTTTGCAGGCAAGTGCTTTAACCACTAAGCCCTCTCTCTAGCCCTGATTTTATTTTTTATATTTTATATTTATTTATTTATTTATTTGAGGGAGAGAGAGACAGAGAGGGAGAATGGGCACGCCATGGCCTCCAGCCACTGCAAATGAACTCCAGATGCATGCGCCACCTTGTGCATTTGGCTTATGTGGATCCTGGGGAATCAAACTGAGGTCCTTTGGCTTTGTAGGCAAGTGCCTTAACCGCTAAGCCATCTGTCCAGCCCCCTGATTTTATTTTTGAGAGCCAGTTACACATAGCCATCAATGCAAAACATAGCTCTCACTTCAAAGATAATGAGAGAGTTGATTCTGAAGCCAAATATGAATAACCATGGCCCAGAACAAACTCAGTTTGCTCCCAATACCACGTTCCAACATGATACCAATTTTATGTTTTCATAGTTACAGAACCAAAGAAAGTCATAAACCAAGGTACTTTTCAAATACATTGATGGCAGAAAACATCAGGCAGGTTACAGAACTGTGAGGGAAATCTCTTATCATTGATATCAGATGCTATCTTATGACATTTTTTATTTTATTTTATTTTTTTATGATTTAAAAAGTATTTGTAACCTGGGCGTGGTGGCACATGCCTTTAATCCCTGCACTCAGGAGGCAGAGGTAGGACGTGAGTTGGAGGCCACCCTCAGACTATATAGTAAATTCCATATCAGCCTGGGCTACAGTGAAACCCTACTTTGAAAAACAAAAAACCAAAGCTAAACAACTATAAGAAAAATGTATCCTGCTCATATTTGTACTTCATAGATTGCCCTGGTATTTTGTGTTATTTTTAAAAATATTTTTATTTATTTGTTTGCAGGAGAGAGGAGAGAGAGAGAGAGAGAGAGAGAGAGAGAAAATGAGTGTACCAGGGCCTCTAGCTACTGCAAATGAACTCCAGATGCATTCCTCACCTTGTGAATCTGGCATTACATGGATACTGGGGAATCGAACCTGGGTCTTTTAGCTTTGCAGGCAAGCGTCTTAACTGCTAAGCCATCTTTCCAGCCTCCAGATTACATCCTTTTTTTTTTCCGAGGTAGGGTCTCACTCTGGCCCAGGCTGACCTGGAATTTACTATGTAGTCTCAGGGTGGCCTCGAACTCACAGCGATCCCCCTACCACTGCCTCTTGAGTGCTGGCAGGAAAGGCGTGCGCCACTTCGCCAGACCCCAGGATGCATCTTTGAGGCAAGCTTCATACTGTTGATAATACCCGCCGCTGGGCCAAGAGACTGAGCCACGAGTTTATTTTCCACCCTGCAGCCCAGACCAAAAAAAAAAGGGGGTGGCTTTGCTGTCTGAGCATGAAATAACGAAATAACCTTTTGTAGTCCCAGAATGAGGAGCAGGAAAGTATTTTAAAAGAATAAAGTTTACTTCAGAGTAAGACGGAAAGAAGGGAGAAGAAAAGGCAGGCTCCGGGAAGAGGAGGGGGCTTCCAGAGCTGGAAAGACCGGTTTCTGCGGGAACTGAACCTCGATTGCAAGCGGAAAGGAAGCTGCTCCTCCCAGCGGGTGACTGGCTGGTAGAGCGAAGGTGGGGCGCCCATTGGCCTAAGGTGCATCCAGGCACCGCGCAGGCCTCCGAAGTGGTCAGGCTTGCCCACCACGGCTGCTTCGGGGAACTGCTCAGCTCCCGCCCCGTTTCACCGTCTTGTAGTACCAAGGGCTCTTTTTCCGATCTGCCTAACCCGGAAAGCTGTCAGGTACATATGGAGGTGCAATCTTTCCCACACATCGTATTGCATCTATATATAAATTTATTATTTCTTTTTTTTTCTAAATATACTTTAAAGATTTATTTTTATTTATTTATTACAGACACAGAGAGAGTGACCTCTAGCCTTTGCAAACGAACTCCAGATGCTTGTGCCACCATGCGCATCTGGCTTACGTGGGACCTGGAGATTTGAACCTGGATCCTTAGCTTTGCAGGCATGCGCCTTAGCTACTAAGCCATCTCTCCAGCCCTATATTATTTCTTTATTTTTGTACACAGAAGAGAGACAGAGAGAGAGCAAGAGATCAGAGAATGGGCACACCAGGCCCTGTAGCCACTGCAAGCAAACTCCAGACGCATGCACCACTTTGTGCGCCTGGCTTTACATGGGTACTGGGGAATCGAACTTTGGTCATTAGGCTTTGCAGGCAAGTGCTTTAACCGCTGAGGCATCTCTCCAGCCCTATTTTATTTTATTTCGAGGTAGGGTCTCACTCTAGATCAGGCTGAACTGGAATTCACTATGTAGTCTCAGGGTGGTCTTGAATTCATGGCGATCCTCCTACCTCTGCCTCCCAAGTACTAGGATTAAAAGTGTGCACCACCACGCCTGATTCCAGCCCTCTTTTTATTTTTATTTATTCATTTTTTAAATTTATGGAGAGTCTCCAATTCTTTCTTTATTTTTATTTATTTATTTGAGAGCGACAGAAAGAGGAAAAGAGAGAATGGGTGTACCCAGGCCGCCAGCCACTGCAAACGAACTCCAGATGCATACACCACCTTGTGCATTTGGCTTATGTGGGTACTGGGGAATTGAGCCTCGAATTGGGGTCCTCAGGCTTCACAGGCAAGCACTTAACCACTAAGGATCTCTCCAGCTCTTATTTTTATTTTTGTAATTATTTTTATTTTTTAATGTAGGGTCTCACTCTAGCCCAGGCTGACCTGGAATTCACTCTAGTACCAGGTTGGACTCAAACTCACTGCGATCCTCCTACTTTTGCATCCTGAGTGCTGGGATTAAAGGCATCTGCTACCACACCGGGTTCTACATCTGTATTTCTTTTTTAAAAAAAATTTTTTTTGCTTATTTATTTATTTGAGAGCGACAGAGAGAAGGAGGCAGAGAGAGAGAGAGAAAGAGAGAGAATGGGCGCGCCAGAGCTTCTAGCCTCTGTAAACGAACTCCAGACGCGTGCGCCCCCTTGTGCATCTGGCTAATGTGGGTCCTGGGGAACTGAGCCTTGAACCAGGGTCCTTAGGCTTCACAGGCAAGCGCTTAACCGC
Source organism: Dipus sagitta (assembly GCA_036346955.1). NCBI lineage: Eukaryota > Metazoa > Chordata > Mammalia > Rodentia > Dipodidae > Dipus > Dipus sagitta. Next base: position 15,003,933 of record CM070789.1, read on the forward strand.
GAAGCCATCTCTCCAGCCCTACATCTGTATTTCTTAACTAAGACCTTCTTGTGAGTTTAGCCCTCTCCAACATGGCACAAGGGGCCTTAGCCTGCTGGGCTGTTAATGATTCTCTACTCTAAACCTTGAGTTGGGGGAGGGGGCATTAGGACAAGCAGGCACCTTCAAGGGCCAGTCTTCTGCTGTTCTGTAACAAGGCTCAATTTCGATTTTGTCTTGAAAATGGACCACGATATTTTTATCTTCCTGCAAGACAAGGAGGAACACAAGAGCAGGCCATCCATATGCTGAATGAAGACAGATTCATTAAAAAATTGTCGCTGGGAGTGGTGGCAAATGCCTTTAATCCCAGCAGTCAGGAGTTCGAGGCCAACATGAGACTACATAGTGAATTCCAGGTCAGCCTGGGCTAGGAGACCCTGTCCCGAAAAAAACAAAACAAGGGCTGGAGAGATGGCTTAGCAGTTAAGGCACTCACCTGCAAAGCCAAAGGTCCCCAGTTCACATCCCCAGGACCCACGTAAGCCAGATGCACAAGGTGGCGCATGGGTCTGGAGTTAATTTGCAGTATATCTGCCTCTTTCTGTCTCTCTCTCAAATAAATAAATATATTAAAAATAAAAAAGAAAACAAAACAAAAATTGTAAATCTTATCAGATTTAAGCATTTGGGAACTACGTGTGGGACTTTCTGTGTACTCTGGCATCAGAGTTGAAGTGAGGCAGACACACTGGCTGTGCAACAGGGGCTCTGGAAGAGGCGCTACAAAGGTCTGACTGAGAACTGGGCTGTATTTACATTTATGACACTGGGTAACAAGGTGTTGTCTAACAAGGAGATCAGGCACCACTGGCTAATCATGGAGAACATTTATTTTGTACAAATCTCCATCCTCTCTCACTTTTCTTTCTCTTTTAAAAAATATTTTATTTATTTACTTGACAGAGAAAAAGGGAAAGAGAGAGAGAGAGGGTGGGAGGGAGAGAATAGGTGTGCCAGGGCCTCCAGCCACTGCAAACGAATTCCAGATGCGTGCGACCCCTCGTGCAGCTGGCTAACATGGGTCCTGGGGAATCGAACCTGGGTCCTTTGACTTTGCAGGCAAGCACCTTAACCGCTAAGGCATCCCTCCAGCCCCTCTCTCATTTTTCTTTTTCATGAATAATATTTGGGTGTTGCAAAGGCTGATGAAAGGGATTTTACGCCATTTATCTGTTTATTTTATTTTATTTATTTTTTGGTTTTTCAAGGGTCTCGCTCTAGAGCCCAGGCTGACCTGGAATTCACTTTGTAATCTCAGGCTGGCCTCAAACTCAGTGATCCTCCTACCTCTCTGCCTATCGAGCTCTGGGATTGAAGGAGTGTGCCAACACTCTTGGCAGAGAGAGAGCATGGGTGCTGCAGGACCTCTAAATTCCAGATGCATGTGCCAAATTTGTACATCTGGCTTTATATGGGTACTGGGGAATTGAACCCCGGTCGTTAGGCCACATCTGGCACCTTGATATCATACTGATGTGAGATTTTTGAAGTCCAGGGGCAGGGTGTGGATCAAGGTCCATAAAGATCCAGGAGAAGCTGGGCATGGTGGCCCACGTCTTTAATCCCAGCACTCAGAAGGCAGAGTTGTAAAAGTAGTGCTATAAATTTGAGGCAAGCCTGGGACTATGGAGTGAGTTTCAGGATCTCTTTTCCTTAGCAACTCTGTTTTTTGTTGTTGTTGTTTGTTTTCAAAGTAGGGTCTTACTCTGGCCCAGGCTGACCTGGAATTCACTATAGAGTCTCAGGGTGGCCTCAAACTCACAGTGATCCTCCCACCTCTACCTCCCAAGTGCTGGGATTAAAGGCGTGTGCCACCACACCTGGCTGTTTTTTTTCTTTTTGCTAGTTGTTTTAGAGTTTCAGGTCTTATATTTAGACCCTGGATCCATCTGGAGTTGAATTTTGTGCAAGGCAAGAGAAGAGTGTCCAGACTCGTTCTTCTTCATGTGGCTATCCAGTTTCTCCAGAGACATTTGCTGAAGATGCTGTCTTTGCTCCTGTAAGTGTTTTTGGCCCCTTTGTCACTGATCAGGTAGTATACCTGGGTCTTCAATTCTTTTATTTATTTATTTTTTTGGTTTTTCGAGGTAGGGTTTCACTGCAGCTCAGGGTGGCCTCGAACTCATGGTGATCCTCCTACCTCTGCCTCCTGAGTGCTGGGATTAAAGGCGTGTGCCACCACGCCCAGCCTTGGGTCTTCAATTCTAATCCACTGAACGAGGTGCCTGTTCTTGTGCCATTACTATGATGCTTTTATTACTATGACTTGAAATCAGGTGTGGTGATAACACCAGAGGTGTTCCTTTTGCTGAATATACTTCTGGCTGCCTGAGGAGGCCTTACGTTCTTCCATATGAATTTTGAGACTGTTTCATTCTAACTCTGATGAACGTTGCTAGGATTTTGATTGGAGTTGCATCAAATCTGTCTATCAAAGTATCTTTTGCAGCTGAAGAATATGGAGAAAAAGCAAGGAAGTTTACTGAGGTAAGGGAGATTACTCAGTGGCTAAAGGCACTCCTTTACAAAGCCTACCAGACTGGGTTCAGTTCCCCAGTACTCACATAAAGGTAGATGCACAAAGTGGTGCATGTGTCTGCAGTTTATTTGCAGCAGCAAGAGGTCCTTGTGCGCCCATACACTTTCTGTACCCCCCCCCCAAGTAAATAAATAAAAATATTTTTAAGAAAAGAAAGAAAGCTGGGCATGGTGGTGCATGTCTTTAATCCCAGCACTTGGAAGGCAAAGGTAGGAGGATCGCTGTGTGTTCGAGGCCACCCTGAGACTACATTGTGAATTTCAGGTCATCCTGAACTAGAATGAGATCCTACCTCGAAAAACAAAACAAAACAAAAACAAACAAACAAACTATATATGTGTGTGTATGTATATATATATATATAAAAGAAAGGAAGTTTACAGGAAAACTACAGCATTCTAAGAAGGTAACTGTGTATAGTCAAATTTAATTTAGCTAAATCAGGCAGACAAAAATAGTTGTCAATCTCTATTTTTTGGATCCAGTTGATTTTACTTATTAATTTAATTAATTAACTAATTACTTTTGTTTTTTGCAAGGTCGTGTGTTACTCTATCCCAGGATAGCATCAAACTCATAGCAGTCCTCCTACTTCAGCCTTCTGAGTGCTGGGATTAAAGGTGTACACCCAGTTGGCTTTCATATCAACTCTAATAGATACTATTAAAAATAAATAGCCAGACATGGTGGTACATGTCTTAATCCCAGCACTAAGAGGCAGAGGTAGGTGGATCACTGTGAGTTCAAGGCCACCCTTAGACTACACAGTGAATTCTAGGTCAGTCTGGGATAGAGAGTGAGACCCTACCTCGAAAAACTAAAATAAATAAATAAACAAACAAACCAAACAAATCCAGGTAATATGATCACTTATGATTTAAGTGTACAGGGTGGATAAGATGCTAGTAAATAGACACTAGTAGTTCATAATTAGGTATCAATAATAAAGAATGCCCAATTAGGGGCTGGAGAGATGGCTTAGCTTGCCTGTGAAGCCTAAGGTCTCTGGTTCAAGGCTCGATTCCCCAGGACCCATGTAAGTCAGATGCACAAGGTGGCACATGTATCTGGATTTTGTTTGCAGTGGCTAGAGACCCTGGCATGCCCATTCTCTCCCCCCCCCCACCTCTCTCTCTCTTTCCTCCTTTCTCTCCCTGTCTGTCACTCTCAAATAAATAAAAATAAACAAAGAAAAAAAAATTAATGCCCAATTAGACTTTATTATAGGAATTCAAGGATAGTTCAATATCAAGAGAATTATAAGTTTAACTTAACATATTAACAAGCTTTAAAAACATTAGTAGATCCTGGGCTGGATATATGGCTCAGCAGTTAAAGCACTTGGCTGCAGAGCCTAATGACCCAGGTTCAATTCCCCAGTACCCACATAAAACCAGATGCACAAAGTGATGCATGCGTCTGGAGTTCATTTACAGTGGCTGGAGGCCCTGGTGCACCCGTTCTTTCTGTCTCTTTCTGTGTCCTCTGCTTGTACATAAAACATTTTTTTATTTCCTTTTTTAAAAAATTTGTTTCCAAATTTTTATTAACAAGTTCTATGATTATAAAAAATATCCCATGGTAATACCCTCCCCCACCCACTTTCCCCTTTGAAACTCCATTATCCATCATATGTGTTTATTATTTTTGTCACCTATAATCCTCTTATCTCTCTTTGTTGAAAAGATACTTCCATTCTTGTTTTGTTTGTTTGGTTGGTTGTTAGAGACCGAGACCGAAACTGCAGCTTGTGAAAATGACCATTACAGGAACACTGTGAATTTTTGCTTACTGGCCATACATCTGGAACGATAAGGCTCAGTAACTGTTACATGATAACCATCTATGACGAGAGAAGCCGTGAACTTACGGGAACTTACACAATACCTGATCCCCCCACCCTCTATCACCTTTTTGCTTCCTCCTTCTGTTATGCTTAAAAACTGATGTTTGAAGCTCAATAGAGACCTTGACAACTCTTTGCTTGGTCTCGTTCCTTCTTTCTCACCCATCTTTTCACAGGCCTGGTCCCCCTCGCGCTCCCCGAATAACTGAGTCCTGCTGGACGGGACAAATGGCGCCCAACGTGGGGCTCGAGGTACGGACCATTCGCCGGACGGACCATACATTTCAGCATCCCGGGACATCATCGCCGATCGTGGCTTCGATTTGAGAACGTCCTCACCGCTCATGAAGTGACGGATCTCTGGTGAGTAGCTTCATCCGTCACATCAAAGATGGGTCATTCTATTTCTAAAGAGGCACTCTTTGTTAAGGATATTAAGGCCTCTCTCAGGGAAAGAGGAATTAGAGTATCAAAAAAGGAATTGTCACAGTTTTTCATGTTTATTTCTTATGTCTGTCTATGGATTGTTATTAATGGTCCTAGTATTCACCCGTATACTTGGGCAAAAGTAGGTCAAGAAGTTAACGAGTTGTTACATAAGGAGGGTCCTGACACTGTCCCTCACCATGATTTCACTTATTGAAATGTTATTAATAGCCTTATGCATGGCTCTCATTCTACCAAAATTCTGTTGTCTGCAGAAGAATTTCTCAAACCTCTTTCTTGCGCTGCTTCTGATATCTCCCTCAAATCAAAAGATAAAAATCCCTCTGCACCTGCTGAACCTCTTGCTCACTCTCCCTTCATAGAACTACAATCTGCCACATTAGCTTCTGTCTCTGACCTCCGTAGGGCACTTCAGGATAAAAAACTTCAGCTGCAGCTTCTCCAGGATCTTGATTCTGTCACAAAAGAACTTGCTGCCTTTTCTAATCCTTCATCTGACAGCCATAGGTGCAAAACAGAAGCAGACGTACACACCCGCAATACTGGCCTTCTTGCTTTTCCTGTTATGGTGCACTGAATTTAATGAAAACTGCTCTGACTTTGCTCACCATAATTTACAAAAGGCTGTTTCTAAAAATTGGACAAAACAAAAATTGTTGGGGGAACATCCCTACTATTCCAACAAATGACAAGCACGCTACCTCCCTGGACTTTTAGCCCAAATACAACAGGCAGGCCTCGCCGCCTGGCGGCACCTCCCTCCTAAAGGGGCCGCCACCGCCTTCCTGGCTAATATTAGACAGGGTCCAAAAGAGCCTTGCAGTGACTTTATTAGTAGACTTAATGAAACTGCTGAGCGCCTTTTTGGTGTTGGGGAAACCAACAGCCCCTTTATCAAACACCTAGCCTTTGAGAATGCTAATCCTGCTTGTCAGTCTATTCTCCGCTCTCACAAGCGGGAGACCATATCTGATTATATGAAGTTATGTGCAGGCGTGGGCTCCTCCCACGCCATGGGCTTAGCAATTGGAGCTGCTCTCCGTTCTGCTGGTCTCACTCAGGGTACGAAAACATGTTATAATTGTAAACAAACTGGACACTTCTCTCGTGAATGCACCGCTCCTAAACCGCTCTCTGCTTCTTTCACAAATGAATATGGTTCCTTGTAGCCCCAATAGTGTTGTCACTTCCCAAATGCTTAGTCAGGGTTTTATTCCAGGGAAAGGACTTGGAAAAAATTTATAAGGCATAACAGAGCCCATTTCTCCTCCCCAGAAACTCGATCGCTCTGGCCTTGGGTATGCCCCTGAGTCTTCTTTTCCCTAGCAGCCGTTGCCATCCCTGCACCCCATGCTGATAAAATTACTTGGAAAACCCAAAGCCCTATATGGGTTGACCAATGGCTGCTTTCACATGAGAAAACAGAGGCTGCAATGTTGTTAGTGCAGAAACAACTTGCCGCTGGCCACGTCGAGCCTTCTACCTCCCCCTGGAACTCCCCTATTTTTGTCATTCGGAAAAAATCTGGCAAATGGCACTTGCTATAGGACCTGAGAGCTGTTAATAAAGCCATGGTCCCCATGGGGGCACTCCAACCAGGACTTCCTTCCCCGGTGGCCATTCCCTATGGTTCCTTCAAAATAGTTATTGATCTAAAGGATTGCCTTTTTACCATCCCTCTATACCCTGAGGATAGGCCCTGCTTTGCCTTCAGTGTCCCACAAGTAAATTTTCGTGGCCCTATGCCTCGCTTTCAATGGAAGGTTTACCCCAAGGTATGGCTAACAGCCCCACCCTCTGTCAAAAGTTTGTGGCCATGGCCATTGACCCCCTCAGGGAGATTTTTCCCTCTGTCTACATTCTTCATTACATGGATGGCATTCTTTTAGCTGCCTGTGACCAGAACCTGCTTTTCTCCTGCCTCCAGCACCTACTGTCCAATTTACAATCATATGGGCCTCGTTGGCTCCCAGAACGTCTAGTTCGTCAATGGACACCACCCTCACCCCTTAAAAATTCACCCTCTCCCAGGGAAGGCTCCCCGCCCCCCTGAGGATTTGTCCTTTCCTTTTCAGGACTATGGCTGCCCCTGCCTTCGTTGGCCTCTTGCTCCTGGCATCTGGATTGATCACCACTGACCATCAACCCATGAATTTCACCTGGACCGTGCTCAGTGAAGTGGGTGATGTGAACTGGGCCCACTCTATGGTTTCTCAGACATCCCCTGGCTGACTTTGAAAGTGGACGTCTGCAAATTAGCACTGGGAGCTGACCCTGACTGGGGAACACCTGATTCCTTCATCCCACAACTTAAAGCACTCGAGTTACAGGACTCTAGCACAGACCCAGGATGCAGCACTACTGTAAGTAGGGCTGCCCTTGCCTTGTCTAAAGGATTCTATGTCTGCCCTGGGAATCATCGAAACCGTGCTCTTGCTAGGACATGTGGGTTTGACTCGGACTTCTTTTGTAAAGCCTGGGGTTGTGAGACCACCGGTGACACCTATTGGAAACCTTCCTCTTCATGGGACTTTATTGAGGTGGATTCCGCCCTTGCCAAGAATCCTGTCTCCGTCCACTACCATCGCTTGGAACTTCACGAAGAAGACTCTTGTGAACCTCCCCTAGATGACCCTCAGGGCGCTCCTAAATTAGATTTCTCAGTCCTGGCCACAGAGCATCGTTCCTCCTGGTTTGGCAAATTGCTCAAACGATAAAACAAAACAGTGTTCTCAAATCTTAGAGTGTTTTGGGCATTCTCCTTGCTCAGTTATCCGGTTCATGGGTCCTTTCCTTGCTTTACTCCTTAAACTCGCATATATGATTCCCTCCTACAAAGGAGCTGCTTAGGCGCCAGACCTATGCATACTGACTCACCTCAGTGAGTACAGTATGGGCACCGACATGGGTGCGAGGCAAAGCACCGCAAGGGAAGGTCCCCAATCTGACCATTTCTGGATTCCCTGAGAGTAACACCTGATTTTCAAGGAGGTTGGTACCATAGTACATGTCATTGCAATGTCGGCCCTGCCTCTCCTCCCCAAAAGGTACCAAGGGCCCAAATTGTGGGTGGTTCAAAGCCCACGGTAGGAATCAGGTCCCTGCTCCCCCAGTCGGTTATAAGCCCACCAGGGTATCCTGGTCCATCGGAATCAATAATACAAAAAAGGGGGAGTTGGTGTTTAGATAAGTGTCTCACTCTGACCCAGGATGACCTGGAATTCACTATGTAGTCTTAAATAATAAATTTTGAAGAAATAATATGTCCATGTTAGTAGGCATTCCTAATAAAATACTGAAGTAGTTGGAAATTTTGATTATATTACAATTATCTTGGGGATGGAGAGATGGCTTAGCAGTTAAGGCCCTTGCCTGCAAAGCTAAAGGACCACAGTTCAATTCTCCAGTACCCATGTAAGCCAGATGCACAAGCTGGCACATTTGTCTGGAATTTGTTTGCAGTGGCTGGAGGTCATGGCATGGCCATTCTACCTGCCTCTACCCCTCTCTCTCTCAAATAAATAAATAAATATTTTTAAAAAATTATCTTTTCTTCATTATGGTTCCATATACTGCTGGGTGTGGTAGCATATACCTTTAATCCTAGCACTTAGGAGCCAGAGGTAGGAGAATTCCTGTGATTTCGAGGCCAGGCTTGGACAACATAGGGAATTCCAGGTCAGCCTGGGCTAGAGTGAGACCCTACCTAAGAAGACCGTAGTACTTTAGCTTCACAGGCAAGCACCTTGACCATTAAGCCATCTCTCCAGCTTTATTTTTTTGCCTTTTTGGGGGTAGAGTCTGATTTAAGCCCAGGATGATCTTGACCTCATGGCTACTTCTACCTCAGCCCCCCAAGTCCAGGACTAAAGATGTATGCCACCACTCCTGGTTTAGCCTTTGTTTGTAATAATGAAAAGTTATAAACAATTCAATGCTACTGTGGGACTTGTATAAATAGATAACATACCTCAGTGAAAACCAGGGCCGTGGAGCTGGATGTGCAACATGGATACATACATAAACATACATACGTACAGCATGGATAAATCTCGAAAGCAAAGCAGAGCAGAGGCATTCACACTGCATACAACCATTTGTAATATGATGTTCACAAACATAGCAGCAGTACCATGGAAATTTCTGCTTAGGTGTGCTTTTACTACAAGTATAAAATATTTGGGAAGGAGAAGCACATACTTCAAGATAGTAGTTATTTGGGCCTGGTCACATAGGCCTGCCTGAAATGCCAGCCACGCAGAAGTTTGAAATAAGAGGATCATGAGTTCAAGGCCAGCCTGTGCAAATTAGCAAGATATATCTCAACATAAAAAAATTTAAAAAGTAAGGGGCTGGGGAGATTGCTCACTGGTTAAGGTTCTTGCCTAGGTTTAATTCCCTAGCCAACTATGTAAAGTTCAACAGGTGTTTGCAGTGGCAAGAGACCTTGGCACGCCTTCACCACATGCAAATAAATAAATAGAAAGTAAATTAAAATTTTACAAAAGGGGGCTGGAGAGATTGCTTAGTGGGAAAGGCACTTGTGTGCAATCAAAAGATCCAGGATTGCCGGGCGTGGTGGCACACGCCTTTAATCTCAGCCCTTGGGAGGCAGAGGTAGGAGGATTGCCATGAGTTCAAGGCCACCCTGAGACTACATAGTGAATTCCAGGTTAGCCTGAGCTAGAGCGAGACCCTACCTCGAAAAACAAAAACAAAAACAAAACAAAACAAAACAAAACAAAAAAAAAAAGATCCAGGACCACATGGAGGCCAGATGTACAAGGTGGCACATCTTTCTGGAGTTTGTTTGTAGCAGTTTAAGGCCCTGGCACACCCAACCTCTCTCTTTCTGCCTTTTTCTCTCTGTCAAATAAATAAATGAAAGTTAAAAAAATTATAGGGCGGGAGGGGTTGCTTAGTGGTTAAGGCACTTGCCTGCAAGGCCAAAGAACCAGGTTCGATTCCTCAGGACCCATGTAAGCCAGATGTATAAGGTGGTACATGAGTCTGGAGTTTGTTTGCAGTGGGGCAGGCCCTGGCACACTCATTCTCTTTCCCTGACTCTTTCTGTCAAATAGATAAAAATAAAATATTTTAAAAAATTATAAAGGGAGTTGGGCATAGTGATGCATGCCTTTAATCCCAGCACTCAGGAGGCCAAGGAAGGAGGATCATTGTGAGTTTGAGGCCATCCTGGGACTAGAGAATGATTTCCAGGTCAGCCTGGACTAGAATGAGACCATACCTCGAAAACACACACACACACACATCAAATAAAATAAAATAAAAAAAAAGGACTGAGGATATATTTCAGTGACAGTACTTGCCCAGCATGTATGAAGTCCTGAATTCAACTTCCAACACTAAAAAACAAAACAAAACAGAACAAGATAGTTGTCTTGAGAGAGAGAGAGAGAGAGAGAGAGAGAGAGAGAGAGAGAGAAAGGCCCAGGTGGTCTTCCAGGAACATTTTACTTCAGTTGTGCAATTGAGCACAGCTACAGAGACCAGAAAAACGATTACATTGGATGTTTTCTCTAGATTCAAGACCGTCTTCTCATGCTCACTTTGTGTCCCATGAGGCAGGAGTAGAGGCTGACCTGTATGGCTGCATTTGTGAGCCTCTTTGCTATCTGATTCCAACTGGGTAAGGAGGCATTTAAAGGAGTTCAGGGGCTGGAGAGATGGCTTAGTGGTTAAGGCGTTTGCCTGTAAAGCCAAAGGACCTAGGTTCAATTCCCCAGGACCCACATAAGCCAGATGCACAAGGCACATGTGTCTGGAGTTAGATTGCAGTGTCTGGAGGCCCTGGTGCATCCATCTCTCTCTCTCTCAAAGAAATAAAAAACTTAAAAAAAGGGGGGGGGCTGGAGAGACGGCTTAGTGGTTAAGTGCTTGCCTGTGAAGCCTAAGGACCCTGGTTCAAGGCTTGGTTTCCCAGGACCCATGTCAGCCAGATGCACAAGGTGGCACATGCGTCTGGAGTTTGTTTGCAGTGGCTGGAGGCCCTGGTGCGCCCATTCTCTCTCTCTCTATCTGCCTCTTTCTCTCTCTGTCTGTTGCTCTCAAATAAATAAATAAAAATGAACAAAAAAAAATTAAAAAGAAACTTGAAAAAAAGGGAGATCAGGGTGGATGTGGGGGAGGTGAGAGAAAGAAGGCTAGGATATTGTGGTAAGTTTTGAATGTGTGTCCCCCATAGACTTAGGTGTTTTATTAAACTTGTAATTTTGATCTTCTACTGCCTGGCTGGAGGACGTGTCACTGGGGTTGGGTCCTGGAGTCTAGCCCTAAGGTGGCATTGTATGCACACAGGTTTGGGCTCTGCTGGCTGGTTTTGTGTGCTTGCTCCTTTTTGTGTGTGTGCTGGTGCTGGTGTTTTGCTTGCTGCAGTTTCTCTCTCTACTTGGACTTATAAATGGGAGCCAGCTTCTTCTGCCATTCTATTTATTTATTTATTACATAAAGAGGGAGAGAGAGACAGAGAGAGAGAGGAAAAAAAGTGGGCACCAGGGTATCCAGCCACTGCAAATGAATTCCAGATGCACGCACCACTTTGTGCATCTGGCTTACGTGGGTCTGGGGAATCGAACCTGGGTTCTTTGGCTTTGCAGGCAAGCACCTTAACCACTAAGCCATCTCTCCAGCCCCAGTCTTTTTTTTTTTTTTCTGAAGTAGGGTTTCACTCTTTAGCCCAGGCTGACCTGGAATTCACTATGTAGTCTCAGGGTGGCCTCGAACTCACAGAGATCCTCCTACCTTTGCCTATGGAGTGCTGGGATTAAAGGCACGTGCTACTATGCTTGGCTTTCTTCCACCATTCTTGATGGAACATCCCCCTGGATCTGTAAGCTTGAAAAAAATCCCTTCTGAAGGGTTAATAATTCACCAGAAGCAACAGGACATGCTGATCTAAGCAGGCCTGACCTCAGGGGCTGTGGTCACCAGACCTGCCTCAAAAGTCAGCAAAGGAGTTGACCCTGTTTATGTTTTCTTTTTTTTTTCTGGTTTTTCGAGGTAGGGTCTCACTCTAGCCCAGGCTGATCTGGAATTCACTGTATTTTCAGGGTGGCCTCAAACTCACGGTGATCCTCCTACCTCTGCCTTCTGAGTGCTGGGACTAAAGGCGTCCTGCCCCATTTCCATTTTTAATTTCCCTATTCTTCTCCGTTTGCTTCTTCCCACCTCTGTTCCTTTAACAATCCAACCCAGCTAAATCTGGACACAGCTGTCTCCCAGTCCCATGGAGAGAGACTGTTGTCCTTCATTGTCCCTTACTGTGACGACTGAATAAAAGTGCAGTCTGTGCTGTACAGGTCTTTTCTTTCCACATTGCCTTGGTTGGTTCCAGTCCCTGTTTTGGTCCAACACCTTCCTCCTATAAACTGTTCCTGGTTTGGATGTTCATCCCAGCAATGTGGGCTTGATTACAACACAGATCATCCATGTTTCTATGATGCTTAGTATTTCCTTTTTTCCTCAAGTAATTACATAAGTATGGAGAAGTATAATAGACACCTACTAGCAAGTTGGCTGTAGTGGGGAAACCTTTTTCCTGGGGAGACATGAACACACAGCTTCACCCCAGATAGGGCACTGATGGCATACCATAGGACGATTATACCAAAACCAGTTCAGTGAACTAGTGAGTTTACTGGGGTTACTTACAGAACAGGGTGAGGGATTGTTTACAGGAGCAATGGGGGACTCAAAGGCAGCTGGATCATCAAAAAGCTCACCCCAGCCGGGCGTGGTGGCTGACGCCTTTAATCCCAGCACTCGGGAGGCAGAGGTAGGAGGATCACTGAGAGTTCAAGGCCACCCTGAGACTACATAGTGAATTCCAGGTCAGCCTGAACCAAAGTGAGACCCTACCTCGAAAAATCAAAAAACAAAACAAAAACAAAAGCTCACCCCAGCATAGATGAAGGACTCACAGAAGCTGTGACCCTGGAGCACAATTTGCAGACAGCTGTCTTGAGGGCACTGCACCACTAGCAGGCAGTGTGAGTCTCCTTCCAACCAGCGGTTTTGACTTTTTTTTTTTAATTGACAACTCCCATAATTGTAAACTGTTTCCCTAGGTAATTTCCTCCCTCCCCCGACATTCCCCTTTGAAACTCCACTCTCCATCATATCCCCTCCCCCTCTCAATCAGTCACTCTTTTATTTTGATGTCATGATCTCTTCCTCCTAGTATGAAGGTCTTGTGTTTTGTCTTTATATAGCTGTAGGGCAGGGTGTTGCAACTCTTTTCCAGACCTATTAACTTCTTGAATCTCTGGAACTTCTGCCCCTCCCCCCCTTCCCTGGGAATGAAAGTTTCAGTTTCTTATTAACATAGAGCTTTAGGGAGTGGGTTCAGGTCACCCAGACTTAACTTACTGAATCCGAGCCTCCTTTCTTCAGAAGAGTTTTTCCATGTGGAATCTGCTACACAACATTGGCCTGAGCTGTGGGGAGTATGGGTGGAGGTGGGGATGCTGGCATTGGCTGAAAAGGAAAGAAGAAAGGAACGAGAACCAAACATGGAAAGGAAGAAAGGACTTCCCTTCACAAAAGGACGAAGAAGACAGTTTGCGAAGCCATGCCTTCTCTTCTCAGCATCTCATTAAAAAAAAATAATAATAATGTTTTAAGCTGGGCATCCCAACACTCGGGAGGCAGAGGTAGGAGGATCGCCCTGAGTTCGAGGGTTCCCTGAGACTACATAGTGAATTCCAGGTCAGCCTGGACTAGAGTTAAAACCCTACCTCAAAAAGCAAAACAAAAATGTTTTATTTATTTATTTGAGAGAGAGAGAGAGAGAGAGAGAGAGAGAGAGAGAGAGAGTATGGGCACACCAGGGCCTTCTGTCTCTGCAAATGACCTCCAGATGCATGTGCCACTTTGTGCATCTGGCTTTATGTGGGTACTGGGGAATCAAACTCAGGATGTCAGGCTTTATTAGCAAGTGCCTTTAACCCCTGAGCTACCTCTCCAGACCCTCTCAGCATCTTTTCAAAAAAAAATTTACTTATTTATTTATGAGACAGAGAGAGAGAGAAAGAATGGGCATGCCAGGGCCTCCAGCCACTGCAAACGAACTCCAGATGCAGGAGACTCCTTGTGCATCTGGCTTATGTGGGTCCTGGGGAATTGAACTGGGGTCCTTTGGCTTTGCAGGCAAATGCCTTAACAGCTAAGCCATCTTCTCCAGCCCTTTAAACACACACACACACACACACACTATATATATATATATATATATATATATATATATATATATATATATATATATGTTGTTTTTGAAGGTAGGGCCTTCCTTAGCCCAGGCTGACATGGAATTAAGTCTGTAGTCTTCTCAGGGTGGCCTGGAACTCACATTGATCCTCCCACCTCTGCTTCCGAGTGTTGGGATTAAAGGCGTGTGCTGCCATTATTTTTAACATCTTTTTTTTTTTGAGCAGGTTGCATGCACCTCAGGTTGGTCTTGAACTCGCTATGTTACCACTGCCATAGGTTTCTGATACCTTTCCCTTCAGCCTCCCACATCCTGGGATTGTAGGCACACGCTACCACACCTGGTCTTAGGAGGTGGGGGTGGAACCCAAGGCTCTCTGCATGAAAGGTAAGCGTTCTACCAACGGAACTACACCCCGTGGTCCACTCCCACCAGATTGAGGCGTTTGCAAGGCCATCTGTGGTGGTTTGATTCAGGTGTCCCCCATAAACTTAGGTGTTCTGAATGCTAGGTTCCCAGCTGATGGATATTTGGGAATTAATGCTTCCTGGAGGGAGTGTATTGTTGGGGGTGGGCTTATGGGTGTTATAGCCAGTTTCCCCATGCCAAAGTTTGGCACACTCTCCTGTTGCTATTGTCCACCTTATGTTGGCCAGGGGGTGATGTCCACCCTCTGCTCATGTCATCGTTTTTCCCTGCCATCATGGAGCTTCCCCTTGAGCCTGTAAGCCAAAATAAACCTCTTTTTCCCAGAAGCTGCTCTTGGTTGGGTGATTTCTACCAGCAATGTGAACCGGACTGCAACAGTAAAGTGGTACCAAGGAGTGGGATTGCTGCTAGACACCTGACTGTGGCTTTGGCCTTTTGGAGCTGATTTTCAAGAGGAATGTGGGAGGATTTGAAACCTTGGCCTAAGAGATGCCTTGCAGTGCTGTAAGTACAGCTTGATGGACTATTCTGCTCTGAGCTCCAAGACCTGAATGCAGTAAGAACTATGGACTGTGAGGTTTGACTTATGAGGGTGAGAAAGAGCTTTGCCTGGACTGGGCTAGCAGTTTGTGTGAGAAGCTTGCTGTTATGCCCATGTCCTGAGAAGTTGTGCAGGGTTGCTTTGCGTAGAAATGAACTGGTGTGAGCAGAGGGATATGGCACAGAAAGAAAAATCTTTGGGTGAACTGTTGCCCATCTAGCTGCAACTGAGAGATTACAATCTTTGAGAGTAGGCTAGCTGACTTGCTCTGGGGCAACAGGAAGACTGTCGATTCTTTTGAAGGGGCCTGAGTGCTCCAGGAGTGTCCTGTTCTTCAAAGTCTGCTTTATTTTCCCCTGGATTAACAAATTGGCACCCTACCTGGTATCATGGAGTATAAGAAATGCAGGAAAGAGGGTCATTGAATTTGCAACACGGTCTTGTGTTTTGGAAATGGCATGGGCAGTGTGAAGCAGGTTTGCTGGATGCCTGCATAGAGACCCCATGGGGCCATGAGGATGAACCGTGGATTGCAGTGGAGACCCAGTGGAGATGCCGGGACCATGAGATGGCTGCTGAGGAGCTGCCGGCCCTGATGAAATTTCCCAGGACTGTGAGTAGCGTAGCTGGAGGGGCGGAATTGGAATGCCAGAGACTTGTTGCTGGTTAGAATTACCGGACTTGGAGACTTGCCACTAACTAGAGTTGTTGGACTTAGAATTTGAGTTTAATGTTTGCCCTGGTTGTTTTAAATCTTGTATTGGTTGGATGTTTCTTTGCTATGCCCAATGCCATCTTTTGCAGTGTGAATATTTATTCTGTGCCATTCTGGGTTTTTTGAGGTTATTTTTTGGTATTATGGCTCAGTTAAAAGATCTTGGACTATGGGGATGTATGAACATCATTGGAATTGATAAAAACTATGGGGACTTTTAAAGCTAGATGAATGCATTGCATTTTACATCATGTATGATTATCAGTTTATGGGGGCCAGGGGCGGAATGTGGTGGTTTGATTCAGGTGTCCCCCATAAACTTAATTGTTCTGAATGCTAGGTTCCCAGCTGATGGATATTTGGGAATTAATGCTTCCTGGAGGGAGTGTATTGTTGGGGGCGGGCTTATGGGTGTTATAGCCAGTTTCCCCATGCCAGAGTTTGGCACACTCTCCTGTTGCTACTGTCTACCTTATGTTGGCCAGGGGGTGATGTCCACCCTCTGCTCATGTCATCGTTTTTCCCTGCCATCGTGGAGCTTCCCCTTGAGCCTGTAAGCCAAAATAAACCTCTTTTTCCCAGAAGCTGCTCTTGGTTGGGTGATTTCTACCAGCAATGTGAACCGGACTGCAACACCATCCTTGAAGCTAAGGAATGGTGCACCTCTGACCCTCCTCATGGGTATAAAGGGCGAGGAGAACTTTTCCAAGATGAGACTGGAAGGACAAATCACTCAGGCTGTCATTCCAGTAGGAATGGGAGGCAAAATATGGCACCAAATGAGTGAGGAAGGAGGCCAGCGGAGCTTGTTTCCTTCTTGCTTCTGGCACAAAACACCCAACCAAAAGCAGCTGGTGGGCGGAAAGGGTTTAATTCGGCTTATATAGTCTTGGGGAGAAATTCATGATAGCAGGAAAAGATGGTAGAGTCACAGAGGCTGGCAAGGTGGCTTAGCAATTAAGGTGTTTGCCTACAAAACCAAAGGACCCCGGTTCGATTCTCCAGGACCCACGTAAGCTAGATGCGCAAGGTGGCACATATGTCACACAAGTTCGTTTGCAGCAGCTGGAGGCCCTGGTGCACCTATCCTCTCTCAAATAAATATTCTCTCTTCTCTATTTCTATCTGCTTACTTCTCTCCCCCTCCCTTTCTATCTCAAATTTTAAAAAATTAAAATTAAAAAAAAAGATGGTGGAGTGGGGGCTGGACATTACTCTCAGGATAGCAGGACCAGATGATGGAGTGAGGGCTGGGCATTACTCTCAGGATAGCAGGAAAAGGTGGTGGGGTGGGCCCTGGACATTACTGTCATGATAGCAGGACCAGATGATGGAGTGAGGGCTGGGCATTACTTTCATGGACGTTACTCTCGTGATAGCAGGACAAGATGGTCGCATGGAGGCTGGACATTACTTTCTGCCAGAGTAGGTGGAGAACGGTATCAGGGGAATGAGCTGAGCTCTGGCAAAGGCAGAAGCTGGAAATACCACCCCAAACCCGGCCCGAACAACACACCTCCTCTAGCAATGCTCCATCTCCCCAATTGCCACCAGCTGGGGACATTCAGAACAAATGAGGTGGACTGGAGAGATGGCTTAATTGTTAAGGCACTTGCCTACAAAGCCAAAGGACCCAGGATCAATTCCCCAAGACCCACCTTAAGCCAGATGCACAAAGTGGTGCATGTGTCTGGAGTTCGTTTGCAAAGCGGGAGGACCTACTCTCTACCTGCCTCTTTCTTGCAAATAAAGTAAGGGAAAACTAAAAAACAACAACGACAACAACAAAAAACCCCACACATATCCGGGTGTGGTGACATGTGCCTTTAATCTCAGAACTTGGCTAGCAGAGATAGGTGGATCACTGTGTTTTTTTCTTTCTTTGCCATGAGTTGAGGTCACCTTGACACTACACACTGAATTCTAGGTCAGCCTGAGCTAGAGGAAGACCCTACCTTGAAAGAACAAAAAAATGAAAACAAACAAACAAAAAAAAAGAGTTTATAGCGGACATCTGATTCAAGCTACCACATAAGAGCAACAGTGCTGGCCAGTGGGAGGGAGGGATTCAGAAATGTGGTGTCAGATGGGGGTGTTCATTTATCTTTGTCAGAAATCTTGAGATCATTAAAGCAGCCATTTCTCTGCTTACAATCTTGCCATTGATTTGGCTTTCAATTTCTCCTCAGTGGTCTTATTTCTGTTTTTTTCATTTGGAAGATATTCCTTTTGATAAAGGAAACAGAAGCACATTTGTTAAAATACCATTTTCTTTGCCATTTCTCAACCCAGGTATCTGCCATTTATTCTCTTCCCATAGCTAGTCTTTCCCTTGCTATGCAAACCCCATGGTGCTCAGCTCTCATATTCAGAATAAATTTTTTTTTTTTTTTTGAGCAGTGAAGCCATCCTAATTTTGTCCTCTGTCTGTCTCTGTGGCTCCCTTCCTTGTCTCTGTCCTCTCTCCCTGTCTTGTCATTCTCAGAGATACAACTGAGATGATAGCAGTTTTCACACGCAGTGGCTCTGTTTTGGGCCAGGTCATTTGTTGCGCGGGGCCATCTTGGCAATGGAGGAGGCTTAGCTACCTGCCTGGCCTCCACTCAGTAGCTGCCTTGATCACTGCTGCACTTGCCACAACCAGAAGTGTTCCCACACATTGTGACATCTCCCCCGGAAGTCACAACTGTCTCTGGTTAATCACTGAGGTGGCCTATGCTGTCTTATGTCTACATTTAATTTTTTTTAATAAAGAATTTTATTTATTTATTTGAGAGCGAGAGAGAGAGAGAGAGAGAGAATGGGTGCACCAGGGCCTCCAGCCACTGCAAACGAACTCCATACGCGTGCGCCCCTTTGTGCATCTGGCTAACGTGGGTCCTGGGGAATCAAGCCTCGAACCGGGGTCCTCAGGCTTCACAGGCAAGTGCTTAACTGCTAAGCCATCTCTCCAGCCCTACATTTAATTTTTCTTTTTCTTTCTTCCTTTCTTTCTTTCTTTCTTTCTTTCTTTCTTTTTTTTTTTTTTGGAGGTAGGGTCTCACTCTAGTCCAGGCTGACTTGGAATTCATGATGTAGTCTCAGGTGGCCTTGAACTCATGGTGATCCTCCTACCTCTGCCTCCCGAGTGCTGGGATTATGAGAGACCAAATATAAAGGCGTGCACCACCACGCCCGGCTCTACTCTACATTTAATTTTTACTATCTGTGTGTGTGTGGGGGGGCGCATGCATGCTGCGCCTCACGTGTGCAGATCACAGGACAACCTGAAGTGTTAGTCCTTGCCTTCTAAGTTGTTTGGGGCAGAGTCCATTGTTCACTGTAGCACATGCCAGACTGGGTGGATTCTCCTGTCTCCGACTCCCATCTTACCATAGAGTACAGACACTTGCTTCTTTGTCCGGCTTTGCCATGGGCGCTGGAGGTGACCCGTGAGGTCATCATGCTTGCATAGCCAGCACTTTTACC
Source organism: Dipus sagitta (assembly GCA_036346955.1). Lineage (NCBI taxonomy): Eukaryota > Metazoa > Chordata > Mammalia > Rodentia > Dipodidae > Dipus > Dipus sagitta. The sequence goes on from CM070789.1 coordinate 15,023,186, forward strand.
CACGGGGCCATCTCCCCAGGCCTGTTGTAGACATTTTTTGGAAAGATCATTTTAATGGCAGTATGAAAGAAAGTAGCACTTTAAAGAAGCTCCTACCCCTGAGCTGAGATTTTATTTCCATTTTATAGTTTTCATAGCCAAGGGGAGGGGTGAGGGAACAAACAAGACGTGGCACTTTGCCTATCAGTCATTTCTGTCCTCAGGCCGCCCTAACAACAGACTCCATTTTACTTTGTTTTACCTAAACTGTCTTTTCTTATCATCCCTCTAGGCCCTTTCTGGACAGTTCCCTCTTTGGGATTTTTTCCATCTGCTGACAGAGATAAGTATAGATCCTCAGCAATTAACTCTTACAGTCACTCAGTTCAACTTTTAGCTTCTTTTCCCCCCACACTGTCTCCTCCCCCCCTTTTAATGTTTGAGGTAGGGTCTCACTATAGGCCAGACCAACCTGGAATTCACCACGAAGCCTCAGGGTGGCCTCATGCCTCCTACCTTGGCTAGGATTAAAGGCGTGCACAACCACACCTGGCTCTTTATTTTCAAGCGGAGATATCCAGAAGAGAGACAGAGAAGGGGTCTGCCAGGGCCTTAGCCACTGTAAACGAACTTTGTGCACATGGCTTTCTGTGAGTACTGGTGAGTCCGAGCGTCAGGCTTTGCATGCAAGCATCTTAGTCACTGAGTCATCTCCCCAGGCCCAATTTTTAAAATTTGTTTTGTATCCTTTTGGTGCACGTGTATGTGTGCAGATGTGCACACGCAGACGGAAGTCAGAGTCGGGTCCTCTGTATCCCTCCTCCTCAGTTCCTTGTGATGGGAGATTCTCACTCAACCCACACCGTCAGTTTCACTTTTTGTTTTTCTTCAGTCAGCAAGCCCTAGAAATTCTCCAGTCTCTGCCTCCTATAAGGACAGGGTTATAGCTGGGCATGGTGGTGCACGCCTTTAATCCCAGCACTCGGGAGGCTGAGATTGCAGGGTGGCCATGAGTTCGAGGCCACCCTGAGAATACACACGAATTCCAGGTCAGCCTGAGCTACAGTGAGACCCCTACCTCACAAAAACAAACAAACAAACAAACAAACAAACAAACAAACAAACAAACAAAGACAGGGTTATAGACGTGTGTACGTATGTGTGTCTGTCTCCATAAAACTTCTTGCTGGTGTGACACGAACACACATTTCCTCCCCAGGTAGGGTACAGAAGGGACAAAAGGACAATGAACCAGTGGGTTTATTGGGGTTACTTACAGAGCAGGATGAGGGGCTGCTCACAGTAGCAATGACTCACAGGCAGTCACCCCATCCTGGCTGAGAACCTCTCCATAGTTGCTTCGACCCAAAGACAGCCACATCACCAGGAAGTCCAGCTTAGCGGAGGTGCTAACTCTAGAAGCTGCAGGAAGTGCCCCTGCTCTGAGCGTTCCTGGCAGGCCAGCTCCATTAGGAGTCCCAGGCACACTGGCCCACTTAGGCTGTCTAATGGGAGAGTCTCCCCGCCAGCTATTTCCCCTTTGTGTATACACCTAGGGCGGGGCCTTGTAACCCCTGCCCAGATTTGTAGACTTCCCAAGTCTCTGGAATTTCCTTTCTGCCCCTCCCAGGAAGGAATGTTGCCGTTTCTAATTAACATAACCTTAAAGAGTGGTTGTGTGACCTTGAAGTTTCGCTCTCCTGGGACACGCCTTCCTAAATCAGAAGCTCCTTCCTGTCTTCAATTGGAGGAATCTGCTACTCAACAGTGGGCACACCCGGCCGTTTACATGAGCGCTAGGGAACTGGAAACCAAACTCTCAGACCCTTAGTCTTGGGAAGCAAAAGCTCTTAACCACTGAACCGGCCTTCCAGCTATGTATATGTTGCAGGCAGGTTCACATTGCTGGTGGAAATCACCCAATCAAGGGCAGCTTGGGGGAAAAAAGAGGTTTATTTTGGCTTACAGGCTCGAGGGGAAGCTAAGCGATGGCAGGGAAAACAATTCCATTAGCAGAGGGTGGACATGACCCATTGGCCAACATAAGGTGTACCTTAGCAACAGGACAGTGTGCCCAACAATGGCGTGGGGAAACTGAATATAACACCCATAAGCCCACCCCCAACAATACGCTCCCTCCAGGAGGGGTTAATTCCCAAATCTTCATCAGCTGGGAACCTAGCATTCAGAACACCCAAGTTTATGGGGGACACCTGAATAAAACCACCACATTATGCCCCTGGCCCCCATAAACTTATATCCGTACATGATGTAAAATACAATGCATTCAGTCCAACTTTAAAAGTCCCCATTGTTTTTATCAATCCCAATGATGTTCAAATAACCCCACAGTCCAAGATCTTTTAACTGAGCCATACATAATATCAAAAAATCCCCTAAAACCCCATAATAACACAGAATAAGTACTCACACTGCTTAAGACGGCATTGAGGATAGCAAATAAATATTCAACCAATACAAGATTTAAAACAACTAGGGAAAACATCAAACTCTGTAACTTTAAATCCAACAACTCTAGCCAGTGACAAAACTACAAGTCCACTAATTCTAACCAGCAACAAGTCTCTGGTCTTCCAATCCCACCCCTCCAGTTACGCTACTCACAGTCCTGGAAAACTTCATCGGGGCCAGCAGCTCTCCTTGGCAGCCATCTTGTGGTCCCGGCATCTCCATTGGGTCTCCACTGCAAGCCACAGCTCATCCTCATGGCCCCATGGGGTCTCCATGCAGGCAACCAGCAAACATGCTTCCCACTGCCCATGGCCATTTCCAAAACACAAGACCATGTTGCAAACTCAATGACCCTCTCCTTCCTGCATTTCTCATACTCCACCACACCAGGTAGGCTGCCAATTTGTTAATCCAGGGGGGGAATAAAGCCGATTTCGAAGAACAGGACACTTCTTGAGCACTCAGGCCCCTCCAAAAGAGTCTCCATTCTTCCTGTTGCTCCAGTGCAGGTCAGCTGGCCCAATCTGAATGGTTGTAATCTCTCAAACAATTTGCAGGTGAAGGGGCAGCAATATAGGCCCAAAGATTTCTTTTTTTTTTCTATGCAGATCACTCTGCTCACACCAGTTCATTTCTACACAAAGCAACCCTGCACAACTTCTTAGGACATGGTTATAACAGCAAGCTTTCCACACAAACTGCTAGCCCAGTCCAGGCAAAGCTCTTTTTCAGCATCATAAGCCAAACCTCACAGTCCATAGTTCTTACTGCATTCAGATCTTTCAACTCTGACCACAATAGTCCATCAAGCTGTACTTACAGCACTGCAAGGTGTCTCAGGCCAAGGTTTCAAATCCTTCCACATTCCTCTTGAAAATCAGCTCCAAAAAGCCAAAGCCACACAGTCAGGTGTCTAGCAGCAACCCCACTCCTGGTACCACTTTACTGTTGCAGTCAGGTTTGCATTGCTGGTAGAAATGAACCAACCAAGAGCAGCTTTTGGGAAAAAAGAGGTTTATTCTGGCTTACAAGCTAGAGGGGAAAGCTCCACGGTGGCAGGGAAAACAATTGCATGAGCAGAGGGTGGACATCACCCCCTGGCCAACATAAGGTATACTATAGCAACAGGAGAGTGTACCAAACACTGGCATGGGGAAACTGGCTATAATACCCATAAGCCAGGCCCCCAGCAATACACTCCCTCCAGGAGGCATTGATTCCCAAATCTCCAGTCAGCTGGGAACCTAGCATTCAGAACACCCTAAGTTTATGGGGGACACCTGAGTAAAACCACCACAGTATACATACAATGTTGTTTTGTTTCTCTTTTACTTTTTTTTTTTTTTTATTGACAACTTCCATAGTTGTAAACATTATCCCATGGTAATTCCCTCCCTCCTACTTTCCCCATTGCAATGCCACTCTCCATTATACCCGTCCCCCTCTCAATCAGTCTCTCTTTTATTTTGTTGTCATGATCTTTTCCTCCTATTATGATGGTCTTGTGTAGGCAGTGTCAGGCACTGTGAGGTCATGGATATCCAGGCCATTTTGTGTCTGGAGGAGCACATTGTAAGGAGTCCTACCCTTCCTTTGGCTCTTACATTCTTTTCTTTTCTTTTTTTTTTTTCAAATTTTTATTAACAACTTCCATGATTATAAAGAATATCCCATGATAATACCCTCCCTCCCCCCCTTTCCCCTTTCAAACTCCGTTCTCCATCATATCCCCTCCCCATGTCAATCAGTCTCTCTTTTATTTTGATGTCATGATCTTTTCCTCCTCTTATGATGGTCTTGTGTAGGTAGTGTCAGGCACTGTGAGGTCATGGATATCCAGGCCATTTTGTGTCTGGGAGGGGCTCTTACATTCTTTCCGCCACCTCTTCTGCAATGGACCCTGAGCCTTGGAAGGTGTGATACAGATATTTCAGTGCTGAGCACTCCTCTGTCACTTCTTCTCAGCACCATGGTGCCTTCTGAGTCATCCCAAGGTCACTGTCATCTGAAAAGAGAAGGTTCTCTAACCAAAAGTGAGAGTAGCATTAATATATGGGTATAAACATTAAGAGAAGTGCTTATTGGGCAGTTTGGTGAGCATAGTATATACATTTAGCCAGAGAGCAGCAGATGTTACACCCGTAGGGCTCATGACTACCCCTGTTGTAGGTTTTCAGTATCAGGGATGTTTTCCCTCCCATGTAGCAGGCCTCCAGTCAAATTAGAGGGCAGTTGGTTTCCCCCATAACAGACATGCCACCATTGCACCCTGTTGGGTCATTTGGCCTGGTTGGCCAAATATAAGGCTTGCAGTGTCCACTGTTGGGTATCTTCACTGATGATTTCTCTCTCTTCCATTGAACTGCATGCAGCATGGCTTTTCCCAGCTTTCTATCAGCTGGTCTACATGTAGGTGGTTTTCAGCTCAGCTCCAGCAGGATTTCTCAGTGACCTTGCAGCCCAAGTATGTGGAGTCTTCAGCAATAGGGTCTTACCATCTATCACTGGTGGCAAACCAAGGGCCTCAGCAATGGCCTGTAATGTTTTGGGGGCATCAGGGACCTCCCTGGCCAACAACTCACTGGAAGGTATCCCATCCCTGGCACTGGCAATCTACAGCTTCTGAGTGTTCCATTGTAAAAAAAAAAAAATAGGTTTCCATATAAATTATTTATATTTTTTGTTTTAAGGTAGGGTCTCACCGTAGCCCAGGCTGACCTGGAATTCATTTGAACTCACAGTAATCCTTCTACCTCTGCCTCCCAAGTGCTGGGATTAAAGGTGTGTGCCATCATACCACCTGGCTTTTTTTTTTTTTTTTCTTTTTTTGATTTTCAAGGTAATGTTTCATTTAAGACCAGGCTGACCTAGAATTCACTATATAGTCTTAGGGTGGCCTCGAACTTATGGTGATCCTCCTACCTCTGTCTCATAAGTGCTGGGATTAAGGGCATGTGCCACCCCACTTGGCCGTAGCTCAATTTATACAAATTTCATGGACACCTTAATACTATATGTACTTATAGATTTATGTACCCTCTGGAACTGTGGGTGCCATTAGACGGGAAATGAGGTGTACATATGTCGCTACCCTTCCCGTCCAGCAGAATAAGGCAACGGCAATCGGAACCCTTCTCGAAGCAGTTTATTCAGGAATCCTTTACATCTGGGTGGGGGCCCCGATACCAAACCCTCCACCCTATAAATAGCCAGCCTGACCTAATCAGCAGCTGCCACGTGGGCGTAGGCAACAGGGCGCAGCCAACCACCTGATGGTGATCTGATCTTACGTAGCGCTGTACATGCGCACTTTGCAGTGTGTACGTGTTTACTCAGAAGGGGAAGCAGGAAGTGATGCTTAGTCATGATACTTGGCAGCCAGCCCAGGCGCCATCTTGTAATGGCCGCCATACCCGCGGAGACTTGGCAGGAAGCCCGGGCAGCGACCTTGGGGCGGCGACCTTGGGATGGCCGCCACACCCGCTCTCCACATTTCCCCCTTCTTAAAATAAAAATGGCAGAGAGAATGCCTGTCTTAGGTTGTCCCAAGGACCAATACTCCTTACCCATCATTGGGCGACAAACAGCTCAAGGTTTGTTCCCTGTCTTAGGCTGGTAGTATGGTCAAGGAATCTTACCCGTCACTGGCTACTTCTCTAGCATGCCGAGCCACATCTGAGGGGATTGACCCACCTCCACAACTTCAAGGCTTGTACTATGAGTGCTCGATCTCGTATATGCTTTGCCCTCATGTTGCACATACACCACAGCATGAAGCCACTAATCAGAATCAGGCAAAAGGCCATAGTCCCTATGCCCGCCTATTCCTTCAAGTTGAATCCAAGTAGACAATCCTGCAGCAAGGGACGCATCCACTCTGGTAGAGTTGATGTGGATGATGGACAATCGCTGGTCTCTCACAAGCACATCAAATTCACGGGACCAATTACCTGCAAGGTAACTGGAAAGAACTTGAGACAAATTAGCCACCCTGCTGGCATTTTGAAATGGTACTGAGGTCACACAAAAACTGGACAGTCTCCATACATAGCCCAACTGGGCTACTTCCATCAAAACATCTACCTGGCTGGGCGTGGTGGTGCATGCCTTTAATCCCAGCACTTGGGAGGCAGAGGTAGGAGGACTGCCATGAGTTCGAGGCCACCCTGAGACTCCATCGTGAATTCCAGGTCAGCCTGAGCTAGAGTGAGACCCCACCTCGAAAAACCAAAAAAAAAAAAAAAAAAAAAAAACATCTACCTGTTCCTGAACAATATCTACTCTTTGATTAAGCAACAAAATGCCTGTACTGCGAGGCTGATCAAACCAGGCTCCCGTCTGATTGTACAAACGGACACAGGAATTTTGCTCATTCTCTTCACATCCCTGGACATAAGCTCCGTCCATCCGGCTGACTGGGAGCACAGGGTGGCGGCCGCGGAGGCCCTGGACCAGATGGTGGAACCTCTAATTTAATTGAATCCACTCTCTCCACTAACTTTTCCAGCTCTTCATCTGAGTCTTCCTCCTCTGAACTTTTCCCTTTCTCAGACTCCAGGGATCGCTCCTCTTTCAACTGTTCTAAGACTTCATTTCCTCTTTCAATTTCTGCTGCGCACTTCCCTTCTCGATCAGTCAAACAAGAACGAACAAGTTTCCAGATAGACTTTATTCCTGGAAGAGTCAGTCCCTGATCTTGTGCAAAATCTATATCTCTCCCTAATTTATCCCAACCAGCAATAGTTAAATGTCCAGAAGCTACAAACCAAGGAGCACTCTCATCTACTGCGTCTATGAATCTCTGTATAGTGGCACTCTTCAGCCCTAGTCCTTTCGCTTTCAATAGATCTTTCAGTACAGATGCTGCAGTTCTACTAGAAGAAGTATTACCCATTTTGAATGCTTGTCCACTACCGGGAACTTTAACTCGTCTCTCTACTGGAGAACTTGAACTTGAACTCGTCTCTCTACCGGAGAACTTGAACTTGAACTCGTCTCTCTACCGGAGAACTTGAACTTGAACTCGTCTCTCTACCGGAGAACTTTAAACTTGTCCCAACTTACCTGGGAACTTACCAGCTAGCTGCCCTGACTGCGCCGAGTTCTGAGTCCCCGTATGGGCCACCACTTGTCGCTACCCTTCCCGTCCAGCGGAATAAGGCAACGGCAATCGGAACCCTTCTCGAAGCAGTTTATTCAGGAATCCTTTACATCTGGGTGTGGGGCCCCAATACCAAACCCTTCACCCTATAAATAGCCCGCCTAACCTAATCAGCAGCTGCCATGTGGGCGTAGACAACAGGGCGCAGCCAACCACCTGATGGTGGTCTGATCTTGCGTAGCGCTGTACATGCGCACTTTGCAGTGTGTACGTGTTTACTCAGAAGGGGAAGCAGGAAATGGTGCTTAGTCATGAGACTTGGCAGCCAGCCCAGGCGCCATCTTGTAATGGCCACCACACCCGCGGAGACTTGGCAGGAAGCCCGGGCAGCGACCTTGGGGCGGCGACCTTGGGACGGCCGCCACACCTGCTCTCCACATACATACTCTTGAATGACCACAGCCATACAGTTATTTGACAATAATTTAACATTTCTGCATTTCATTAATTTTCTCCTAGGACCAGCCATGTTTTTAAAAGTTATTTACAGCCAGGAGTGGTGGCACATGCCTTTAATTCCAGCATTTAGGAGGCAGAGATAGGAGGATCACTATGAGTTCAAGGCCCCTCTGAGACTACATAGTGAATTTCAGGTCAGCCTGGGCTAGAGCAAGACCCTACCTCAAAAAACAAAACAGGAATTTATTTCTGGTGCTGGGAAGATGGCTCAGTGGATAAAGTGCTTGCTGCTGGAACAGGAGGACCTGACTTCAAATCTCCAGCACCCATGTAAAATATCGGGCATGGTGGGGCATGCGTGTAATTCCAGCCTGGGGGCGCTTCATGTAAACTAAAGGGAACTAAAGAGTTAATAACTATCCCTAAAGCTCGCAGGCAATAAAGAAAGCAAAGAGGCATTTGGCCTCATTAAGTTTGGCACCCTTCCCTGATTGATGTACTCCCCTTAGCCTAGAGGGCCTTGAAAAGGACCAGAGACTCTCTGAGTCTCCTCCCTTAGACAATCCTGGCTGAAGAAGCCTGTTCTGAACAAGGACACAAACAGCTACAATTTTCTTATCAACTGCACCTGGTACAGTCTGGTTTTATTTTTTTAGGATCCTCCTTATAAACTTGGACCCTAGCGTGGCTCAGGGCTTCAGCCTCCATCCTGAAGGAAGGCTGCTGCCCCTCGCTGTTTCTCTAAATAAACAGTCCTGTCTGTAGAGATCAAAGTCCGGTGTTCTCTTTTCTTTCCTCTTAGACTTTCCTTACAAAACTCATGGGTCTTGAGTTGAGCAAACGACCTTGTCTTAGAAAATAAAGTGGAGCTGGGCATGGTGGCGCACACCTTTAGTCCCAGCACTGGGGAGACAGAGGTAGGTGGATCGCTGTGAGTTCAAGGCCACCCTGAGACTACATAGTGAATTCCAGGTCAGCCTGGGCTAGAGAGAAACCCTACCTTGTAAAACAAAAAAAAAGTGGAAGAGCTATTGAGAAAGACACTCAACGTCTACATCTGGTGTTCACATGCATGTACACACACATGCATATGCACATGCACTTGCATACATATGTGCACCCACACATGTATAGACATGCACATATGTATGTGCATACGCCACACACAAGCAAGTTATTTCTGTCTAGGAAGCATATTATGTACCAGTGGTAACTGTGAAGTGTTTTTGAACGTGTGTTCTGAACGGCAGATGCCTTGGCAATGCTGCCATCTCCTGGAGACCCTTAAGTACCGTCTCAGCCCAAGAAGTTTACAGTTCTTCAAGGTACTTTCCAGTGTGATGTGAGACATTTCACCTTGCACTCTGTTCTTTCCTTCCCTTTCCTTTCCTTTCCTTTTTTTTTCATTTATCTTGAATTTCCCACACACAGTGCTTGACTGCTTACCCTCCTGTGGGAGAGAGGATGATGAAGCGCCACCAAGTTAAACTGGGCATGTTAAGTGTCTTCAGTTTGCCCCTCTAGACCTGCATCCACCCTGTCTACTCGGCTTTACGCCTTAGAGGTAGAAGCTGACCTTAGAAGGCATGCAGCAACAGGCTTCTATGGTTTTTAGCTTCTAGCTATGTCAGGGCAATAGGACGCATTAAGAAAGTACTAGAGGGGAGAAGAGAGTAGAGCTGGAATACTCATTCCCTAGTGCCATCCTATGAGGCTGTAGACTCTTCCTTAAATGAAGGTCGTATCTCCCAGGTGATGCCCCTACCTCACTCCCTCAGAAAAGTAGTAATTACCTCCTCCCTATATCCGTAAGAGCGAAGGGTGATTAAAAACACCTAATTATTAAGAACTATAGAGAGCTGTACCCTGGCTCGTTACCTTTTTTTTTTTTTTTTTTTTTAACCCAAGAGAATTCAGGCTGACCTGGAATTCACTATGTAGTCTCTGGTGACCTTGAACTCACAGCAATCCTCTGCCTTCCAAGTGCTGGGATTAAAGGTGTGTGCCACCACGCCCAGCTAGTTGTCTTTTATAATGGTTCTTTTATTCAATAGTCCTTAAACACGCCAGCTTGAATGTATTTATGCTTGCTTCCTATATTAGTTACCTTTCTTGTCACTACCAAAAAACAGCTGACCTGAGCAACTTAAGGGAGGGAGGGGAGCATGCGGTGCTTCGTTATTCCTCACAGTCACACTAATGTTGGAGAAGCACACTGAGATGTCCTCCTCTCTCCATCTGCAACTCACAGCCCATAAATCAGCCTTTCTCATCCCTTCTCCTTGGCCTCTGACACCTACCATCCTACACTCATTTAAAAAATATATTATTCATTTGCAAGCAGAGAGAAATAGAGGGAGAGGAAGAGATAGAGAAAGTAAGGCATATCAAGGCTTCTTGCCACTGCAAGTGAACTTCCTACACGGGTGCCACCTTGTGCGTCTGGCTTTACATGGGCACCGGGAAATTGAACCCAGGTTGTCAGGCTTTGTAGGGAAGTGCCTTAACTAGTGAGAGCTGGCTCCCCAGCACGCCCTACACTCAATTTTTTCTTTTCGAGGTAGGGTCTCACTCTAGCCCAGGCTGACCTGGAATTCACTATGTAGTCTCAGGGTGGCCTCGAACTCACAGGCGATCCTCCTACCTCTGCCTCCCGAGTGCTGGGATTAAAGGCGTGTGTCACCATACCTGGCCTACACTCAGTTTTTATCAGATTTTCATTTTTAGATACCATGAATGAGTAAGATCATGTATTACTTGTCTTTGTGGGCCTGGTTTATTTCACTTATCATAGTGATCTCCAATTTCCACCCATGTCACAAATTATAGGATTTCATTTTTTATTTTTATTTTTTATTTTATTTTATTTTGGTTTTTCGAGGTAGGGTCTCACTCTAGCCCATGCTGACCTGGAATTCACTCTGTATTCTCAGGGTGGCCTCAATGTAAGTGAGATAGAAAGTCACTCCAAAGAGAAGCTTTTCTTTTCATATTCCAAATTTTTTTTTTTTTTTTTTTTTTTTTGAGGTAGAGTCTCACTCTAGCTCAGGCTGACCTGGCACTCACTCTGTAGTCTCAGATTGGCCCAGAACTTGTGGCAATCCTCCTACCTCTGCCTCCCGAGTGCTGGGACTAAAGGTGTGCGCCACCACGCCCGGCTTCATTTTTCATTTTTACTTTTGGTTATTTAGGTTTTCAAGGTAAGGTCTCACTGTAACCCAGGCTGATCTGGAGTTCATTTTGTAGTCTCAGGTTGGCTTTGAACTCACAGCCGTCCTCCTACCTCTGCCTCCCTAGTGCTAGGATTAAAGTTGTGCGCCACTGTGGTGGTTTGATTCAGGTGTCTCCCATAAACTTAGGTGTTCTAAATGCTGGGTTCCCAGCTGGTGGAGAGTTGGGAATTAACGCCTTCTGGAGGCATTGTATTGTTGGGGGCTGGCTTATGGGTGTTATAGCCAGCTTCCTCTTGCCAGTATTGGGCACACTCTCCTGTTGCTATTGTCTACTTTATGTTGGCCAGGGGGTGATGTCCACCCTCTGCTCATGCCACTGTTTCCCCTGCCATCATGGAGCTTCCCCTCAAGTCTGTAAGTCAAAATAAACCCTCCCCCCCCCCAGCTGCTCTTGGTCAGGTCATTTCTGCCAGCAATGCAAACCTGACTGCGACAGCCACTATGCTCGGTAGGATTTCATTTTTCATGGCTGAAGACTATTCCTCTGTGTGTATACCATATTTTATCTTTATCAGTTGATCGACATGGAGGTTGTTTCCATTTCTTGGTTCCTACAAATAATGCTGCAGTAAACGTGGGAGTGCACCTGCTCTTTGACAAACTAGGGTTGCTGGATCCATTTTTCACTTTATTTCATGAACTGCTTTTTCATAGGCTTGCCGAGCACTCCCGTCAGCAGTGTGCAAGGCTTCCTTTGCCTCCACATGCTGGCCAGCACTTACTACAGTTCATTGTTTTGAAAACACCCATTTAAGGGCTGGAGAGATGGCTTAGCCGTTAAGCACTTGCCTGTGAAGCCTAAGGACCCCGGTTTGAGGCTCAATTTCCCAGGACTCACGTTAGCCAGATGCACAAGGGGGTGCACACTTCTGGAGTTCGTTTTCAGTGGCTAGAGGCCACTGGCGCGCCCATTCTGTCTCTCTCTGCCTCTTTCTCTCTGTCACTCTCAAATAAATAAATAAAAATAAACAAAAAATTAAAAAAAGAAAATACCCATTTAAAAAAACATTGCGTTTATTTATTTACACAGAGAAAGAGACAGAGAGAGAGAGAGAGAGAGAGAGGGAGAGGGAGAGGGAGAGGGTGCATGCCAGGGCCTCCAGCAGCTGCAAACAGAGTCCAGATGCACGTGCTGCTTTGTGCATCTGACTTTACATGGGTACTGGGGAATTGAACCCAGGCTGTTAGGCTTTGCAGGCAAGAGCCTTAACCTCTGAGTCATCTCCAGCTCAATACCCATTAAAAAAAAATTATGTATTTAGGCCGGGCGTGGTGGCGCACGCCTTTAATCCCAGCACTGGGAGGCAGAGGTAGGAGGATCGCTGTGAGTTCGAGGCCACCCTGAGACTCCATAGTGAATTCCAGGTCAGCCTGGGCTAGAGTGAGACCCTACCTCGAAAAAACCAAAAAAAAAAAAAAAAAAAAAAAAAAAAGTTATGTATTTGAGAGAGAGACAGGCAGGCGGGGGTAGGGGGCGCTAGGGCCCTGTAGCCACTGCAAACAAATTCTAGATGCATGTACCACCCTGTGTGTATCAGACAGCTTCAGGTTCGCTGAGATGAACTTCCAGACCAGGCACAGTTATGGAGGAAGGGATATTTATTGAAGCTTACAGATCCAGGGAAGTTCCATAATGGCAGAAGAAGCTGGCCTGCTTTCACAGGACCAAGCAGAGAGAGAGAAGAACAAGCCACAAGCCACAAGCCAAAAGCCATATAGCATAGCACACTTCAGGAACTCCAGCTAGGCACACTTTGCATATCTTTAGATTGTAATCTGAAACCCATCACCACATCTCAAGATCCACCCAGTGACCTTGCCTCCAGCCAGGTGGCAAACTACAAACAAATAAACAACTGAATATATTGGGGGCCATCTATTCTATTCAAACCACCACACTGTGCATCTGGCTTATGTGGGTACTGGGGAAGTGAACCCAGGTCCCTAGGCTTCGCAGGTTAGTGCCTTATCCACTAAGCCATATCTCCAGTCCCCAATAACCAGTTAAAAAATGATTTTATTGATTTATTTGCAGGGAAACAGGGAGAGAGAGAGAGAATGAATGGGTGTGCCAGGATCTAGTGACATTGCTAATAAATTCCAGACACAGGCACCACTTCGTGCATTTGGCTTTATGTGGGCACTGGAAAATAGAACTCAGGCCATCAGACTTTGTAAGCAAAAAGTGATTTTAACCATTGATCCATCTCTCAAGCCCCTCTTTTTTTTTTTGAGACGGGATCTTGCTCTAGCTGAGACTGATCTGCAGCTTCCTCTGTAGCCCAGGCTGGGCTCACACTCAGCGATCCTCCTACCTCAGCCTCCCCCGTGCTGGAACTAAAGGTGTGTGCCACCATGCTCAGATGACAATACCCATTCTTACTGAAGTTGTCCTAGGGACTGTGTTTGCTGAAAACACTTGACTCTTCCCTTGGGCCTGCGGACACTCACATGCAGAACCAGCGGCAGGATCAAGCTTGCATCCTCCACCTTCATTTCGTATTTACTTCCTTTGCCTTAAACTTTGGAACAAATTCCTGCTCGATTCTGCAGGCAGGCATGTTAATCATTTAAGGAATATTCATCTTGTAGTCCTCCCCTTGAAGCTTGAACGCACCAAGGTAAATAAGCAAGTCATTTTCAAGATTTTCTGGATCATTTCCAATGTTCTGTTCCAGAATCCAGGAGTGACCCCTAGAAACTTTGGCACGCATGGCTCTACATTTTCCAGGAACAGTGAACTCTTGTAGTCAGGTCATCCACTCCGCGATTAGACCGGGCTATAAACATGGAACAGAATCACCCTCCCTCCTCCTCTAGGATCGAAAGTCTGATAGACAAGCAGCCGGCAAAGCAGAAGGAGGTTGTGAGTGTGACAGCAGCTTCCTGGGCACCAAATGGAGATTTCCTTCCCACCCTCCCCACCCTGCTAAGACTGGGAGTGCTGGGCACACGCCCTCAAGTGTCGCCCTTGTTTTCCCCTCTGAAACCTGAGGCCACTGCTGTCGCAAAAAGATAGTCCATGGGCTGTTGAGATGGCTCAGTGATCAAGGCGCTTGCCTGCAAAGAACTAAGGACCCGGGCTCAACTCCCCAGTACCCATGTAAAGCCAGATATGCAAGGTGGTACATGCATCTGGAGTTCATCTGCAGTGGCTAGAGGCCCTGGTGGGTGTGCTTGAGTGTGCACGCACACACACACATACACACACACTCTCTCAAATAAATTATATATTTATTTAAATCTATGTAAATTACATATTATAATATATATTATGTGCATAATAGATATTAAGTTATATACATATTAAATATACACATGTATATTTAAAAGAAGATGGGTTGGGCATGGTGACACACGCCTTTAATCCCAGCACTCAGGAGGCAGAGGTAAGAGAACTGCTGTGAGTCCGAGGCCACCCTGAGACTACATAGTGAATTCCAGGTCAGCCTGGGCTAGAGCGAGACCCTACCTCAAAACAAAACAGAACAAAACAAAACAAGAAGATGGAACAGACATGCTGAGACAAAAGGAGGTCATGGACGGATGAGGAGGTCAAATGGACAGGCCAGTGGCGCTGACCATGCAGGAAAATGGTCTTGTTCTCCCACCAGTAGGGCTGGCCCAGGACTAGGCACTTGGGGTGTGTAGCCCAGCTCCGTGCTTTGCACCGTAACACACATCCCAAAGTACTTACCTGGCTTCCCCCAGCTGGGCGGGCTGGCTTAAAGTTTGCTCTACCACAAATGTCCGCGGAGTGCGGAGTGACTTTGCTGTGCTGCTAAGCGTGGAGGGCGCTCTCACCTCCTTCACCACGTGGCTCCCTCGCGGAGGGCGCTCTCACCTCCTTCACCACGTGGCTCCCTCGCGGAGGGCGCTCTCACCTCCTTCACCACGTGGTTCTCTCGCGGAGGGTGCTCTCACCTCCTTCACCACGTGGTTCTCTTGAGGAGGGTGCTCTCACCACCTTCACCACGTGGTTCTCTCGGGGAGGGTGCTCTCACCTCCTTCACCACGTGGCTCTCTTGCGGAGGGCGCTTTCACCTCCTTCACCACGTGGTTCTCTTGAGGAGGGCGCTCTCACCTCCTTCACCACGTGGTTCTCTCGCGGAGGGCGCCCTCACCTCCTTCACCACGTGGTTCTCTCGCGGAGGGTGCTCTCACCTCCTTCACCACGTGGCTCTCTTGCGGAGGGCGCCCTCACCTCCTTCACCACGTGGTTCTCTCGCGGAGGGTGCTCTCACCTCCTTCACCACGTGGTTCTCTCGGGGAGGGCGCTCTCACCGCCTTCACCGCGTGGTTCTCTTGAGGAGGGTGCTCTCACCTCCTTCACCACGTGGTTCTCTCGGGGAGGGCGCTCTCACCGCCTTCACCGCGTGGTTCTCTTGGGGAGGGCGCTCTCACCTCCTTCACCACGTGGCTCTCTCGGGGAGGGCGCTCTCACCGCCTTCACCGCGTGGTTCTCTTGAGGAGGGTGCTCTCACCTCCTTCACCATGTGGCTCTCTCGAGGAGGGCGTTCTCACCTCCTTCACCACGTGGCTCCCTCGCGGAGGGCGTTCTCACCGCCTTTACCACGTGGCTCCCTTCACCAAGGGCAAAAGTGCTGTGGAAATTCTCTGCAAAGATCTCTCGGAGGAGTGCCAGTGTGAGTGCAAGTAGAGGAGCTTCCTAATGTTATGCCCAGTTCTCGGCATCCCCAGTGACCACCAAGGAGAACCAAACACGTATGCAAAGCCAAGGAGCTTTATTTTGGGCTTAAGCTCGGTCTCTTGACTTCACCAACGCAGTGGATCCGTACAAGAGCCCCGAGTAGTGGGAGGGTAAGGTTTTTATAGGGATTTGAACATAGAAGAAAGGGATGGGTACATGATTGGTTGATTTAAACAGTGTGCTCTTCTGGTTGGTTTAGGATTTTGGCGGGCAAAGTTGGTGGGCTGGGGCTAGGGGAATTGAGCTTATCTTATGACTTCAGGAATATATGGCATAGTCAGTTTCCAGTAACTGTTAATCCCACCCTTACCGGAGATCTTGCCGGGAAACAGAAACTTAGGCCTACTGAGGACTCTGAAGCCTGTCATGGCGTCTATCTGGTTCCTGAGTCCTTCACTACCTGGGGGCCAAAAAGCTTGAGGTAGCCCTCCAAAGAAGCTTTGGCCCCAAGCAGAGATTTTATTTCCATTTAATAGTTTCCATAGCCAAGGGGAGGGGTGAGGGAACAAACAGGAAGTGACGATTTGCACATCAGTCCTCCCTGTAGTCAGGCCACCCTGACAATGAACTTCATTTTACTTTGTTTTAGCCAAAATTGTCTTTCTTTTTTGCCCTTTCTGGACATTTCCCTCTCTGGGATTTTTCCATGTGCTGACAAAGATAAGTTTTAGCGCCGCAACAATTAACTTTTACAGTAACTCAGTAACTCCGTTGAACTTTTAGCTTCTTTTCTACCACAAAAGCTGTCTCCTTTCCAGATAGTCCTCTCCCATCTTCAGCCTGTGGCCTTCACCGCCCTGAATCCATGAATATCTTTTGGTTTTCAAGGTAAGGCCTTGCTCTAGCCTAGGGTGACCTAGAATTCACTATGTTGTCTCAGGTTGGCCTCAAACTCACAGCGATCCTCCTATATCTGCCTCCCAAGGGCTGGGACTAAAGGTGTGTGCCACCTTGCATGAGAGAGAGAGAGAGAGAGAGAGAGAGAGAGAGAGAGAGAGAGAGAGAGAGAGAGAGAAAGAAAGAAAGAAAGAAAGAAAGAAAGAAAGAAAGAAAGAAAACGGGTGCACCAGGGCCTGTGCTGCAAATGACCTCTGGATATATGTGCAACCTTGTGCATCTGACTTTACGTGGGTACTGGGGAACTGAACTTGGGTCATTAGGCTTTACAAGCAAGCGCCTTAAATACTGAGCCATCTCTTTACCCCCATGGATATGTTTATAGGAGAATTCATAGACACAGAAGAGGAAAACTGATATAAAGAAAAACTGGAGTCAGTGGATCAAAAATGCATCTTATATTGAAAAAAACTGATACCGAATGACTATCAGACAAGAGATTAAAAAACATAATTAAGTTAATAGCTCTCTTCCTAAACAAACATCTCTCAGAGCAGGAGCTCTATAAGGTTGATCTTATCCTAACGACTGGTTCTAGGAGACATCAGGTGTTTAAAATTATAAGGGAAGAACATGTGAGATAAAAGTTTAGGCAAATATCCCTTCATTTTTTTAAAAATTTTTTTGTTCATTTTTATTTATTTATTTGAGAGTAACAGAGAGAGGAAGAAGCAGATATATATATATATAGAGAGAGAGAGAGAGAGAATGGGCACGCCAGGGCTTCCAGCTACTGCAAACGAACTCCAGACGCATGCGCCCCCTTGTGCATCTGGCTAACGTGGGTCCTGGAGAATTGAGCCTTGAACCCGGGTCCTTAGGCTTCACAGGCAAGCGCTTAACCGCTAAGCCATCTCTCCAGCCCCATATCCCTTCATTTAAATGTTCCTTTGCCAGGCATGGTGGCCTACCTCAGAAAACCAAAAAAAAAAAAAAAAAAAAAAAAAAAAAAAAGCAGAGCTGGCCATGGTGGCGCACACCTTTAATCCCAGCACTCAGGAGGCAGAGGCAGGAGATCACCATGAGTTCAAGGCCACCCTGAGACTACACAGTGAATTCCAGGTCAGCCTGAGCTAGAGTGAGACCCTATCTTGGAAAAACCAAAAAAAAAAAAAAAAAAAAAAAAAAGTTCCTTGCTTAAAACATTCCTTGCTTAAAAAATTCCTAGAGGGGCTGGAGGCATGGCTTAGTGGTTAAGACACTTGCCTGCGAATCAAAGGACCCAGGTTCAAATCTACAGGACCCGCGTAAGCCAGCTGCAGGAGTTAAGTTGCAGTGGCTAATGGCCTTGGCATGCCTTTAGCACCCTCATTTGTTTTCTTGAGATAGGATCTCAAGTAGCCCATCCCAGGCTGGCCTTGAACTCATCATGTGGCCAGGGACCTTGAACATTTGTTTTTTGTCTTTTTGAGGTAGGGTCTTGCTCTAGCTCAGGCTGACCTGGAATTCACCATGTGGTCTCAGGGTGGTCTCAAACTCACTGCAATCCTCCTACCTCTGCTTCACTAGTGCTGGGATTAAAGGCGTGCGCCACCACGCCTAGCTGACCTTTTTAAAAACGTTTTTTATTTATTTATGGGGGGTGGGAGAGAGAATGGGTGCACAAGGGCCTGTAGCCACTGCAAATGAACTCCAGATGCATGTGCCACCTTTGCTTACATGGGTACTGGGGAATCAAACCGGAGTCCTTAGGCTTTGCAGGCAAGCGTCTCAACCGCTATGCCATCTCTCCAGCCCCGGCCATGAACTTTGGGTCTATCTCCCAAGTGCTCAGATTATCACTCTCCTGTTAAATGAATTCACATTATCATTCCTGGAGCTTTCTATGGATTGAGCCTGGCTCTCAAAGAACCTTTCACATTTCCTTTCCCAGCGCAAAGTCCAAGGTTTCTGTATAATGACCCTCATCTGTTTAATAATTACAGCTACTCTGTCTAAATCCACTGTGTCCTCAGCTTGAACTGGGTTCAGGCTCCTTCCCTCCCAGTGGTAGCAGATAGGTGACAGAAACAACAGTCCCGGTGTTGCGCTGAAGCCCCTTTGCCCCAAGGCCATACCCTGCCGTGCAGTTTCCACCGTGCCAGCCCTTGCGGGGAGGCAGCATAGGTCTGAGTCTCTTCCCAATCTGTGTAGCTGCACCCTGCTTATAACATGTTATCCGGTTAGTGCAGCCACAGGCGAACTCCCCTGAGCTTCTGTAATGTTCTGCTTGTAGTCCTCAGTCACATAGCCCAGATGTTCAACCCACCAGTAGTGGGAAGAACTCAAGGTGATGTCAAACTGCCTATAAAAACTCTGAGCCCTAAGAGCTCAGGGCTCAGGCTCCGAAAGAGATTCCCTTGGGCCCATGCCGGCATGATACTAAACATTTATCTTGATTCTCCACTGTCTCTGGTGCCGATTCTGTGTGCCTTAGTTTCCCATAATATCCTCAAACTACACTTTTTTTTTTTTTTTTTGTCAAGGCAGGGTCTCACTCTAGCCAGGCTGACCTGGAATTCACTATGTAGTCTCAGAGTGGCCGCAAACTCACGGTGATCCTCTTACCTCTGCCTCCCGAGTGCTGGGATTAATGGCATGTTCTACCATGCCTGGCTACACATATCTATCCACAACCTTAGCAGGATTCACATTCTTTCCTTGCCAAACTGAACACTTTCCCCGTCTTTCTGTTCTCACTACTGTAAATCTGTATGCCTATGAAGCAACAGTCATGCCACAGCCTGGATGTTTTGCTGCCTTGAAATTTCTTCCACTAAACAACTTAGTCCATTACTTTGAATACAGCCTCTCTCAAGTTTTTTAAGACATGGGAAAAACACATATGGAATTTGCTAGAATATAACATGATTGGCTTTAAGCTCATGTCCCAATAGAGTCCTTGTTAGCCTCTGAAACCTCATGAGCACAGAACTCACAGTCTACATTAAAAAAATCGTTTATTTATTTACTTGACAGAGAAAGAGAGAGAGAAAGAGACAGAGAGAATGGACATGCCAGGGCCTCCAGCCACTGTAAACAAACTCCAGATGTGTGCGCCCCCTTGTGCATCTGGCTAATGCGGGTCCTGGGGAATTGAACCAAGGTCCTTTGTCTTTGCAGGCAAACGCCTTAGCAGCTAAGCCACCCCTCCAGCCCACTGTCTACATCTTTATCAGTACTCTGCTCTTCCAAACTCCTACTGGAATGACCTATGAAGCTTGGCTGCAAGAATTCTAGGAATTCTGTGGGCTGGAGAGATGGCTTAGCGGTTATGTGCTTGCCTGTGAAGCCTAAGGACCCCAGTTCGAGGCTCAATTCCCCAGGACCCATGTTAGCCAGATGCACAAGGGGGCGCACGCGTCTGGAGTTCGTTTGCAGTGGCTGGAAGCCCTGGCACGCCCATTCTCTCTCTCTCTATCTGCCTTTCTCTCTCTCTCTCTGTCACTCTCAAATAAATAAATAAAAATAAACAAAAAAATTAAAAAAACAAGAATTCTAGGAATTCTCTAGTACTTCCAAACTCTTCATCACTCCTCCCACTAACCATCTCATCACCTGGTCGGGTTTATGAGAGCGATGGCCCCACTTCTCAGTACCAATCTTCTGCATTAGTTACTTTTCTCATTGCTGTGACAACATACCCAACATACTCACTGTAAGGGAAGGACATTTATTTGTCTCAGTTGGCTGGAGCAGCCCCGCATGACAGGGAAGGCACGGAAGTAAGAGCTGTTCACGGTGTGCTGACCAGAGAGGGAGGTGGCTTGCTCACATCTCAGTAGACCAGCATGGAGGGATTGGCCAAGAAGTAGGGCCTGGCTGTAAACATCAAGGTCTACTCTGTATTCTTTCAGCAAAGCTTCGCCTCCTAAAGCTTCATGACCTCCAAAAACATCACCACCAGCTACGGACCAAGCGTTCAAACACACGAGCTTCTGGGGGACCCTTCATGTCCAAACTGTGAAAGCGTCATCCATGCAGGTATGCAGAATTGATAATTAGGAGGTCCTCCCAGTGGCTGGTTCTACCTCTGCAAGACCTGCATGATAGGGGAGGTCATGAGCCTTAGGGGTACAAAGCCTACGCTTGTCTGGCTAAATGCATATATTACTCTCACCAAACTGCCCTGAAAACACTACACTTAATATTCATATTAATATATTAATGCTACTTCTGGTTAGAGAAGCTTCTCTTTGCAGATGGCGGTGACCACTAGGATGATCCAAAAGGCAACATAGTGCTGAGAAGAAGGGACGGAGGAGTGCTCAGCAGTGAAACATCTCTATCACACCCTCCAAGGCTCAGGGTCCATTGCGGAAGAGGTGGTGGAAAGAATGTGAGAGCCAAAGGAAGGGCACCACTCCTTACAATGCAACTGCCCAGACAGAAATTGGCCGTGATATCCATGACCTCACAGTGCCTATCAATACCTTCACAAGATCCTCATAATAGAAGAAAAAGATGATGACATCAAAATAAAAGAGAGACTAATGGAGAGAGGGAGGCAATATGATGGAGATGGAGTTGTGAGGGGAAAGTGGGGGAGGAGAGGGAGTTATGGTTTGTTGTCTGTAAGTATAGAAGTTGTCAAAAAAAAAAAAAAAGACCTGCATAATAGAGGGAAAATGATGTCATCAGAATAGAAGGGAGAGGGCTGGAGAGATGGCCTAGTGGTTAAGGCGCTTGCCTGTCTCCTCTTTGGTTCACTATGCACTTAGCTCAGCAAAGCCAAAGGACCCAGGTTCAATTCCCCAGGACCCATGTCAGCCAGATACACAAGGTGCTACATGTGTCTGGAGTTCATTTGCAGTGGCTAGGGGCCCTGGCACGCCCATTCCTTCTCTCTCTTTCATAAATAAATAAAAATAAAATAGAAGAGAGAACAGCTGAGCTAGGCACATAACAAACCAAGGAGGGAACTGGCTTCATACTCAGTGTAAGTGAGATAGAAGGTTCCTCCAAAGAGAAGCTTTTCTTTTCATATTCCAAATGTGTTTTTTTTATTTTTATTTTTAGTTATTTATTTATTTTTTTTGAGGTAGAGTCTCACTGTAGCTCAGGCTGACCTGGCACTCCTCTGTAGTCTTAGACTGGCCCAGATCCTCCTGCCTCTGCCTCCTGAGTGCAGGGATTAAAGGCGTGCTCCACCACGCTTGCTTGCTTCAGAATATAGGTCACTGTAAAAGGGAGACAAAGGGACTAAAATGTAAACGGGGAGCTAACAGGATATGTGTTGCCTCGTGGCCGGCACCCCCCCCCCCCCCAGCCTTTGGTGTGAATCCACCAGCCCATGCCAACACCAGTGAATGCAGCTCCTTGCTCAAAGCCTTGGTGTCCCGCCTCTCTGTTGGAGAATCCTTCAACCTTTCTTTCTTTCCTTTTTGGGTTTGTTGAGGTAGAGTCGTGCTCTAGCCCAGGCTGACCTGGAATTCACTATGTAGTCTTAGGCTGGCCTCGAACTCACAGTGATCCTCCTTTTTCTGCCTCCTGAATGCTGGGATTAAAGGTGTGTGCCACCACACCCGGCTTTTTTGTTTGTTTTTTTGCATCAAGCCTCTAGCTGCTGCAAACAAACTCCAGCCCATGCACCGCTTTGTGCATCTGGCTTTACGTGTGTACTGGGAAATCAAATTTGGGTCGTTAGGCTTTACAGGCCTTAACTGCTGAGCCATTTTTCCTTCAGCACTTTTTATTTTTATTTATTTTTGTTTATTTTTTATTTTTTTGGTTTTTTGAGGTAGGGTCTCACTCTGGAATTCACTATGGAGTCTCAGGGTGTCCTGGAACTCACGGCGATCCTCCTACCTCTGCCTCCCGAAAGTGCTGGGATTAAAGGCGCGCACCACCATGCCCGGCCCTTGAGCGTTTTTTAGGGTCTCGCCTGGGGTGCAGAGTGGTGATTTCACCGCCGTGTCACTGGGTGGCCCGGGGACCGGACACAGGGAGAACCGGCACCCAGAGCTATTCTGTAGGGATTGGTGTTCGGCCTGTCGGGACCTTGGGCCCACGGTGGAACCCGGTGAGGGCGCGCTGCCCATCAGACTGGTAGGAACCCAGGTTCGTTTTGGCGAGTGCGCCCGCAAGAGGCAGAAGGGGAGCCTGTTCTCCGAGGATCAGACCCACACCCGGGAGGCTCCCTTCCAAGCCTTGTGTGAGCGGGAGACGGAGCAGCACAGGAGCAGCACAGACTGCATGGCTTCGGGCTGCTGCGGGCTCTGGGCTCGTCCTGGGCGTCTGATGCAGGTCGGATTTATACTGACCTGTCAATGAATGCTAAGTGGCACCTGAAGAATTTCTCTGAGGAGAGCGGATAAAGCGATTGATTAATCCTACCCTTTCCTGTCTTGTCTGTGAGTGTCATCTTTTGTTTTGTTTGTTTTTCGAGCTAGGGTCTCACTCTAGCTCAGGCTGACATGGAATTCATTATGTAGTCTCAGGGTGGCCTCGAACTCACATGGTGATCCTCCTATCTGCCTCCCAGTGCTGGGATTAAAGGTGTGCACCACCACGCCCAGATCCTATTACATATTTTGTTATGACGTCTGATTGGATTCAGAGATCTTGTTAACCCACTCATCTTAACAAAATGACTCTGTAGAGAAGTGATTAGAGGCAAAGTCCTATTCGTGCATAACAAACTCAAAGGACCTGTGATTAAGGCAAGAAAAGATTCATGCCTCGGAAACAATTGTTGATGTGACTTTTGGCATGTGGAGTTTGCCAGAGTCATGAAACATGAACACATGTTGGAATGAGATTTATTGCCAAGAGATTGCATTTTTAAAAGGTGGGAACTAGGCTGGAGAGATGGCTCAACAGTTAAGGTGTTTGCCTCCAAAGCCTAAGAACCCAGGTTCGATTCCCCAGTACCTACATAAACCAGATGCACAAAGTGGCACAAGCATCTGGAGTTCCTCTGCAGAGGCTACAGGCCCTGGAGCACCCATTCTCTCTGTCTGCCACTTTCTCTATCTCATAAATAAATAAATAGTGGCAACTATTTAGAATATAAGAGATGGGCACTTAGGTTTTTATAGGCACAAGCATGCTGAGGGCTGGAAAGATGGCTCAGTGGTTAAGGTGCTTGCCTGCAACCCCTAAGGACCTGAGTTCAATTCCCCAGAACCCACATAAAGGCAGATCTACAAAGTGGCACACGCATCTGGAGTTTGTTTGCAGTGGCTAGAGGCCCTGGTGTGCCCATTCTCTCTCTCTGCTCGCAAATTAACAAATAAAAACTAATCTGGGTTCAATCCCCAGCACTGCAAAAATAAAATAACTATTAAAAAAAAAGCAAGCTGAGCAATCTGCCCACCTGCCACAAATGACACATTTATTTATTTATTTATTTATAACTTCATTGTATGAACACATTGCATATTGGTCATATTCCCCTCTTATCCAGCACCCCGATTCCACCAAAGGCCTTCTTCTTCCCTCCCCTTTCCCCTCTCTTCTCCTCTCCTCCCCTCCCCTCTCTTCTGCTCCCTCCCTTCTCCTCTTCTCTCCTCTCCTCCCCTCCCTTCTCTTCTCCTCTCCTTTGTACTTGAAGCAAAGGACCACCTAAGGACCATGTTGGTTCTGGCTGGTTGTGGGTGGTCTTGCTGCAATACAGCTCTCAGGGAACCATCTAGTTCTGGTGGGCAAACAAGAGCCTTGGCAGTAGCCTGTGAGAACAGTACACCTTCACATGAACAGTGGGGTCGCTGGAGAATTAAGGACAAAGTTAAAACATTTGTAGAAACAAATGGAAATGATAGTGCAATCCATGAGATACAGATACAGACAAGGCAGTGTTAAGAAAGTTTAAGGTTTTAAATATCTATATTATATTTTATAATATCAATATATTAATATTATAATTATATATGATTATAAAATATAGTTTATAAATTATAATATATTTATATGATTTTAAAAATCAAAGGATCTCAAATAAACCACCTAATTGTAAGGGGAAAGTTTAGAGGTGAGTTTGAAAGGAAGAAGCGGGTAGACATCTCTGGCAGGGAGTTTATTCCGAGGTCACCTAGGGACACTTCACATTTCAGGGCTCAGCAGTCCTGCGACTGGAAGCCCAGGAAGGGTGCTGGTGGGGATTTTATCTCGCAGAGGGGGTGGAGGGGGGGGGATGAGGGAGCGGTGGGAGCAAACTTCTTTCATCCGAGATAGCCTGCCAGGTATCCCGCAGCGACCAGACCACCCCTGGGATCTTAAGTCAGCAGGCTGGAGACGGGGGTGGTGGTGCAGTTTTGTGATCTGAGGACACAAAGTCCAGGATTCCTGAGAACCTTGAAGAGATTTGCCAACTCCTTCACCAATGATGCAGCTCAGGGCTCTAGAATAAAACGAGAAACTCACCCCACATCTGGAAGACGGCAAGACATAGTGAAGGTTAGACAGCAATTAATAAAATGGGGACTAAATGCATAATTGAACCAAAGTGGTTCTTTAAAAGTTAACAAGACTGACAGTCCCCCAGGCAAAAGTAACAAAGAAAGGCAAAAGTAACAAAGAAAGGCAAAAGTAACAAAGAAAGGCAAAAGATCCAAAGTAACAAAAAGAGCGATGAAAAAGGAGTTGTGACAACAGACCCCGGGAAGTGCAAGAGGTCATTAGGGAATACTGTGAACACCGATGTTCCAAAAAGCTGGAAAGCCTGTAAGAAATAGGTAAATTTCTAAATGTACGCAACCCACCAAAATTAAAGCCAGAAGACATAAGTAACTTAAACAAATCCCTTATTAGCAATGACATTGAAGTTGTAATTAAGAGTCTCCCCAGAAAGCAAAACTCAGAACAACATGGATTCGCTGCTGAATCCCATCACGTTTTTATCATAACACCACCACAGCACCCTTCCCCAGATCGGTGTACAAAATAGAAAGGTGAGGAACACCAAACCAAAGTTATTCTACAAAGCCACAGTTATCTTCCCCAACCAGATAAGGAAACAACACAAAGAAAATTAAAGCTGGCTGTGGTGGCGCAGCCTTTAATCCCAGCACTTGGGAGGCAGAGGTAGGAGTATCGCTGTGAGTTCAAGGCCAGCCTGAGACTTCATTGTGAATTCCAGGTCAGCCTGGGCTAGAGTGAGACCCTACCTTGAAAAACAAAATAAAACAAAAAACCAACACACACACACACACACACACACACACACACACACACACACACGAGAAAGAAAGAGAGAAAGAAAGAAAGAAAAGAAAAATTATAGCCCAATTTCCCCAGTGATCATAGGTGCAAAGATTCTCAGTGATAATACTCAAACCGAGTTCAAGGGCAAGCATTTTATTAGGCAAGGTGAACCAGACTCAAAGACAAAATGACATGTTTGCTCCTATGTGCAGAGTCCAGCTTGTAAGGTGTATGTGCATGTAGTGTGCATGGAGTTAACAAGGATAAAACCTAAAAAACTAGAAAGGGAAGCCGAGAGAGTAAAAACCAGATGCCAAGAAAGGGGGAGAGAGCCTGGCATGGTGGTGCGTGCCTTTAGTCCCAGAGGCAGAGGTAGGAGGATCACTGTGAGTTCGAGGCCACCCTGAGACTACAATAGTGCATTCCAGGTCAACCTGGGCTAGAGTGAGATCCCACATTAACAAAACAAAGCAAAATAAAACAAACAAAAAAAAAAATTAAGGGGGAGAGAGATGACTTAGCGATTAAGGCATTTGCCTGCAAAGTCAAAGGAACCAGGTTTAATTCTCCAGGACCCACATAAGCCAGATGCACAAAGTGGTGTATGTGTCTGGAGTTCATTTGCACTTGCTAGATGTCCTGGTATGCTCATCCTTTCTCTCTCTAATAAATAAAAATAAGGTATTTTGGAGTGTAATTCCAATGATTCAATGCCATTATGATTCATTAAGTAAAAGTTAGACAGGAAAAAAAAATCTTCTTTCCCTCAGAAGAGTAAAGGAAAAAGGACAGGGGAAAACTTGGGAGTGATCTGGTCATCCGAAGGTATGACATCACATCTAAAATTACTTAGCTGTTATTTTGATGAAGAGCTCCAATAATTATCACTTTTGGCAACCAGACTGTATGTAGGTTGTATTGCATTAGGTTAATTTTAAATTTTTATTTTCTGTAGAAATGACTTCCAAGCAGAATGAGTGTGTGTGTGTGGGGGAAGGTGTTCGCGGGGGGGGGGGGGGTGAGACATTGTGATGAGTGTGGGAGTGTCGGTCTGTGTTCTGGGAGGTGAGGAATTGTGATGAGTGTGTGTGTGTTCTGGGGGGTGAGGCATTGTGATGAGTGTGAGTGTGTTCTGGGGGGGTGAGGCATTGTGAAGAGTGTGAGTGTGTTCTGGGGGGAGGCATTGTGATGAGTGTGTGTGTGTTCTGGGGGAGTGAGGCATTGTGATGAGTGTGTGTGTGTTCTGGGCGTGAGGCATTGTGATGAGTGTGAGTGTGTTCTGGGGGGTGAGGCATTGTGATGAGTGTGTGTGTGTTCTGGGGGGAGGCATTGTGATGAGTGTGACTGTGTTCTGGGGGGAGGCATTGTGATGAGTGTGTGTGTGTTCTGGGGGAGGCATTGTGATGAGTGTGTGTGTGTTCTGGGGCGGAGGCATTGTGATGAGTGTGTGTGTATATTCTGGTGGGAGGCATTGTGATGAGTGTTGAGTGTGTGTCTGGGGAGGCATTGTGATGAGTGTGTGTGTGTTCTGGGGGTGAGGCACTTGTGATGAGTGTGTGTGTGTTCTGCGGGGGGAGGCATTGTGATGAGTGTGTGTCGTGTTCTGGGGGGGAGGCATTGTGATGAGTGTGGTGTGTTCTGGGGGTGCATTGTGATAGTGTGTGAGTGTTCTGGGGGAGGCTATTGTGATGAGTGTGTGTGTGTTCTGGGGGGGAGCATTGTGATGAGTGTGTGTGTATATTCTGGTGGGAGGCATTGTGATGAGTGTGAGTGTGTTCTGGGGGAGGCATTGTGATGAGTGTGTGTGTGTTCTGGGGGTGAGGCACTTGTGATGAGTGTGTGTGTGTTCTGGGGAGGTGAGGCATTGTGATGAGTGTGAGTGTGTTCTGGGGGGAGGCATTGTGATGAGTGTGTGTGTTGTTCTGGGGGAGGCATTGTGATGAGTGTGTGTGTGTTCTGGGGGTGAGCATTGTGATGAGTCGTGTGTGTGTTCTGGGGAGTGAGGCATTGTGATGAGTGTGTGTGTGTTCTGGGGGAGGCATTGTGATGAGTGTGAGTGTGTCTGGGGGCGAGGCAATGTGATGAGTGTGAGTGTGTTCTGGGGGAGGCATTGTGATGAGTGTGAGTGTGTTCTGGGGGGAGGCATTGTGATGAGTGTGTGTGTGTTCTGGGGGTGAGGCATTGTGATGAGTGTGAGTGTGTTCTGGGGGGAGGCATTGTGATGAGTGTGTGTGTGTTCTGGGGGAGGCATTGTGATGAGTGTGTGTGTGTTCTGGGGGAGGCATTGTGATGAGTGTGTGTGTGTTCTGGGGAGTGAGGCATTGTGATGAGTGTGTGTGTGTTCTGGGGGAGGCATTGTGATGAGTGTGTGTGTGTTCTGGGGGGAGGCATTGTGATGAGTGTGAGTGTGTTCTGGGGGGAGGCATTGTGATGAGTGTGTGTGTGTTCTGGGGGGAGGCATTGTGATGAGTGTGAGTGTGTTCTGGGGGAGGCATTGTGATGAGTGTGTGTGTGTTCTGGGGGAGGCATTGTGATGAGTGTGTGTGTGTTCTGGGGGAGGCATTGTGATGAGTGTGAGTGTGTTCTGGGGGAGGCATTGTGATGAGTGTGGTGTGTTCTGGGGGGAGGCATTGTGATGAGTGTGTGTGTGTTCTGGGGGAGGCATTGTGATGAGTGTGTGTGTGTTCTGGGGGAGGCATTGTGATGAGTGTGTGTGTGTTCTGGGGGAGGCATTGTGATGAGTGTGAGTGTGTTCTGGGGGAGGCATTGTGATGAGTGTGTGTGTGTTCTGGGGGGAGGCATTGTGATGAGTGTGTGTGTGTTCTGGGGGGAGGCATTGTGATGAGTGTGTGTGTGTTCTGGGGGAGGCATTGTGATGAGTGTGTGTGTGTTCTGGGGGAGGCATTGTGATGAGTGTGAGTGTGTTCTGGGGGAGGCATTGTGATGAGTGTGTGTGTGTATTCTGGGGGAGGCATTGTGATGAGTGTGTGTGTGTTCTGGGGAGTGAGGCATTGTGATGAGTGTGAGTGTGTTCTGGGGGGAGGCATTGTGATGAGTGTGTGTGTGTTCTGGGGGAGGCATTGTGATGAGTGTGTGTGTGTTCTGGGGGGAGGCACTGTGATGAGTGTGTGTGTGTTCTGGGGGGAGGCATTGTGATGAGTTTGTGTGTGTTCTGGGGGGGAGGCATTGTGATGAGTGTGTGTGTGTTCTGTGGGGCAGGCATTGTGATGAGTGTGAGTGTGTTCTGGGGGAGGCATTGTGATGAGAGTGTGTGTTCTGGGGGAGGCATTGTGATGAGTGTGTGTGTGTTCTGGGGGTTAGGCATTGTGATGAGTGTATGTGTGTTCTGGGGGAGGCATTGTGATGAGTGTGTGTGTGTTCTGGGGGTGAGGCATTGTGATGAGTGTGTGTGTGTTCTGGGGGAGGCATTGTGATGAGTGTGTGTGTGTTCTGGGGGTGAGGCATTGTGATGAGTGTGTGTATATTCTGGGGGGGAGGCATTGTGATGAGTGTGTGTGTATATTCTGGGGGAGGCATTGTGATGAGTGTGTGTGTGTTCTGGGGGTGAGGCATTGTGGTGAGTGTGAGTGTGTTCTTGGGGGGAGGCATTGTGATGAGTGTGTGTGTGTTCTGGGGAGTGAGGCATTGTGATGAGTGTGAGTGTGTTCTGGGGGAGGCATTGTGATGAGTGTGTGTTTGTTCTGGGGGAGGCATTGTGATGAGTGTGTGTGTGTTCTGGGGGAGGCATTGTGATGAGTGTGTGTGTGTTCTGGGGAGTGAGGCATTGTGATGAGTGTGTGTGTGTTCTGGGGGAGGCATTGTGACGAGTTTGTGTGTTCTGGGGGAGGCATTGTGATGAGTGTGTTTGTGTTCTGGGGGTGAGGCATTGTGATGAGTGTGTGTGTGTTCTGGGGAGTGAGGCATTGTGATGAGTGTGAGTGTGTTCTGGGGGATGCATTGTGATGAGTGTGTGTGTGTTCTGGGGAGTGAGGCATTGTGATGAGTGTGAGTGTGTTCTGGGGGAGGCATTGTGATGAGTGTGTGTGTTCTGGGGGAGGCATCGTGATGAGTGTGTGTGTGTTCTGGGGGAGGCATTGTGATGAGTGTGTGTGTTCTGGGGGGGAGGCATTGTGATGAGTGTTTGTGTGTTCTGGGGGAGGCATTGTGATGAGTGTGTGTGTTCTGGGGGAGGCATCGTGATGAGTGTGTGTGTGTTCTGGGGGAGGCATTGTGATGAGTGTGTGTGTGTTCTGGGGGGAGGCATTGTGATGAGTGTGTGTGTGTTCTGGGGAGAGGCATTGTGATGAGTGTGTGTGTGTTCTGGGGGAGGCATTGTGATGAGTGTGTGTGTTCTGGGGGGGAGGCATTGTGATGAGTGTTTGTGTGTTCTGGGGGAGGCATTGTGATGAGTATGTGTGTGTTCTGGGGAGTGAGGCATTGTGATGAGTGTGAGTGTGTTCTGGGGGGGAGATGTGGGGAACCATTGGACACTAGGAAAGCAAATGTACCTCCATCTTAAATAATGACTCCATTTTGTAATAAGTTGTCTGTTCTGGAAAGTCGCAAGGTCTGCAGTTGTTAACCCATGCACGGATAAAGAATAATGTAACCCATAAAGAATGAGAAAGTCGTTATCTCATGGCTTTGGGGCTGGGGCCTTATCCTGTGAAACATCTTGTGCCTTTGGGGCCGGAACCTTATCCTATTGAAATGGAACTGTAGCAATACCTAAACTGTTGACAAACTTCCCTGTTCTGCTGTATAAGAGGCACCCTGAGAAAAATTAAAATTGGCAGCTTGATCAGACTCCTGTCTTGCTGTCGGTTCCTTGTGTCTCTTGTCCCTTTCATTCCATGTTTTCTGGGGTCTGTGCTCCCGTTGAAGCCCCGCTGGCCGGGGCAACTGGCGCCCAAACGTGGGGCACGAACCTAGGATCGCCTGAAACACCGTCTGCTACCTGCCCATTGGGATCCCGCACCGAGGCCGCCGCAACCCAAAGAGGGGGTTAGACACTGGCCCGCTGGTGATCGCCACGGAGTCGCCCGCCCGTGAGACAGATCCGTTGGAACACTCGGACGGTGAGGTAAGATAAGATTTTTTCTTTACCATGGGACAAGCATTTTCAAAAGAAGACTCTTTTGTGACTGGGCTAAAACAAGCTCTCAAGGTACGAGGAACTAGGGTTAAAAGAAAAGATTTAAAGATATTTTTAGATTATATTGGTGATCTCTGTCCTTGGTTCCCAAAGGAAGGGAATGTAAATGAAAAAACTTGGTTAAGAGTTGGAGACTGTTTACGTGATTATTATGAAATCTTTGGCCCCGAAAAGGTCCCTGTTTCTGCCCACTCTTATTGGAATCTTATAAATGATGTTCTTAAGGTCCACAATCATTCTGTGGCTGTACAGGTTCTTGTCAATAAGGGAGAGGCTGCTCTTAAACGCTCTTCTAGGCCCCCTTCTGCTTGCGCCTCTGTCATTGTTAAAGATGATACTCAAGAGAGACCTAATTCTCCTGCCTCTGAAAAGCCTTCCTGCCACCTTTATCCCTCCCTAGTGGATATTGAAGCTGGTTCCCCCCTTCCCCCGTTGTTTGATGTAGGCCCCACCAGTAAAGCTCCTCTAGTATCACCTCCTCCCTATTGTCCGCCACTCTGCGCTCCTGTCCTTGACCGCTCCACCGCCCTGCTTCCCTCTGGGCCTGCTGAACCTCTCGCTGACTCTCCTTTCACAGAACTACAATCTGCCACGTTAACTTCTGTCTCTGACCTCCGTAGGGCACTTCAGGATAAAAAACTTCAGCTGCAGCTTCTCCAGGAACTTGATTCTGTCACAAAAGAACTTGCTGCCTTTTCTAATCCTTCCTCTGACAGCCGTAGGCGCAAAACGAAAGCAGACGCACACACCCGCAATACTGGCCTTCTTGCTTTTCCTGTTACTCGCACACAGGCTCGCTCTGATCCTGCTTCTGCTCCCTTCCCTGCATCCAACACGGACTCTGATGAGGATCCTGCCCCCTCAGCTGCTCCAGCTGATGGGAATGCTGCCTCCTCTGATTCTGAGGATGAACCTGCCCCGGAGTCTGTTCCCCAACCTAAATATAAAACTCTTAATTTAAAGTTTCTTGAGCGACTAAAAGCGGCCGTCTCCAATTACGGGCCCACGGCTCCCTTTACTCTCACTCTTCTGGAAAGCTATAGTGACAAATGGCTTACGCCTAATGACTGGTATCGCCTTGCTCACGCGGCTCTCTCTGGCGGAGATTTTGTTCTATGGCGCACTGAATTTAATGAAAACTGCTCTGACTTTGCTCACCGTAATTTACAAAAGGCTGTTTCTAAAAATTGGACAAAACAAAAATTGTTGGGGGAACATCCCTACGATTCCAACGAATGGCAAGCACGCTATCCCCCTGGACTTTAAGCCCAAATACAACAGGCAGGCCTCGCCGCCTGGCGGCGCCTCCCTCATAAAGGGGCCGCCACCGCCTCCCTGGCTAATATTAGACAGGGTCCAGAAGAGCCTTACAGTGACTTTATTAGTAGACTTAATGAAACTGCTGAGTGCCTTTTTGGTGTTGGGGAAACCAACAGCCCCTTTATCAAACACCTGGCCTTTGAGAATGCTAATCCTGCTTGTCAGTCTATTCTCCGCTCTCACAAGCGGGAGACCATATCTGATTATATCAAGTTATGTGCAGGCGTGGGCTCCTTCCACGCCATGGGTTTAGCAATTGGAGCTGCTCTCCGTTCTGCTGGTCTCACTCAGGGTACGAAAACATGTTATAATTGTAAACAACCTGGACACTTCTCTCGCGAATGCACCACTCCTAAACAGCTCTCTGCTTCTCTTCGCCCTCCCCCTGCTACACCCTGTCCTCGTTGCCAGAAAGGCAAACATTGGGCCTCTGAATGTCGCTCCAGGACTGACATTCATGGCCGCCCTCTGTCCGCCTCTCAGGGAAAACCTCTTCCTGTCCTGGGAAACTCCCAACGGGGCCAGCTCCAGGCCCCTACTCCACGGACAAATCTTGGGGCGGTCAGGTTTGTCCCTCCCTCCAACCCACCAGAGAATCAGTGTCCACCCTCTGGCGTGCCACAGCAGGCAGCGCAGGACTGGACCTCTGTGCCACCTCCCGCACAGTATTAACCCCTGAGACTTGCCCTCAAATAATCGCAACAAATGTGTCTGGCCCTATGCCCCCCAACATGTTTGGCCTTCTCCTAGGCAGGGCTAGCGCTTCTCTCTAGGGTATTCAAGTCATCCCTGGAGTTATAGATAACGATTTTGCCGGCAATATCCAAGTTTTAGTCACCTCCCAAAGAGGAACCCATCTAATTTTGCCTGGGGATCGAGTGGCCCAACTTGTCCTGTTGCCTCTCACTTTTCTTAACAATAATTATATGTCCCCAAGTCGTGATAACAATCAACCTGGCTCTTCTGACGCTTATTGGGTGCACTCTGTTACACTGGATCACCCTACTTTACGGTTGCTTCTTGATGGCAAGCCCTTTGATGGAATTGTGGATACTGGTGCTGATGCCACCATAATCTCCCTCAAACATTGGCCTAAGTCCTGGCTCCTGGCTGCCTCTCATACCCATTTACAGGGCATTGGACAATCCAATAACCCTCAACAAAGCTCTCGCGTCCTTACTTGGACTGACGAGGAGGGTAACTCAGGACAAGTCACCCCCTTTGTTCTTCCAGGCTTGCCTGTCAACTTGTGGGGAAGAGACATTCTTTCACAAATGAATATGGTTCTTTGTAGCCCCAATAGTGTTGTCACTTCCCAACTGCTTAGTCAGGGTTTTATTCCAGGGAAAGGGCTTGGAAAGAATTTACAAGGCATAACAGAGCCCATTTCTCCTCCCCAGAAACTCGATCACTCTGGCCTTGGGTATGCCCCTGAGTCTTCTTTTCCCTAGCGGCCGTTGCCATCCCTGCACCCCATGCTGATAAAATTACTTGGAAGACCCAAAGCCCTATATGGGTTGACCAATGGCCACTTTCACATGAGAAAACAGAGGCTGCAATGTTGTTAGTGCAGGAACAACTTGCCGCTGGCCACATCGAGCCTTCTACCTCCCCCTGGAACTCCCCTATTTTTGTCATTCGGAAAAAATCTGGCAAATGGCGCTTGCTACAGGATCTTAGAGCTGTTAATAAAGCCATGGTCCCTATGGGGGCACTCCAACCAGGACTCCCTTCCCCCGTGGCCATTCCCTATGGTTCCTTCAAAATAGTTATTGATCTAAAGGATTGCTTTTTTACCATCCCTCTACACCCTGAGGATAGGCCCTGCTTTGCCTTCAGTGTCCTGCAAGTAAATTTTCGTGGCCCTATGCCTCGCTTTCAATGGAAGGTTTTACCCCAAGGTATAGCTAACAGCCCCACCCTCTGTCAAAAGTTTGTGGCCATGGACATTGACCCCCTCAGGGAGACTTTTCCCTCTGCCTACATTCTTCATTACATGGATGGCATTCTTTTAGCTGCCTGTGACCAGAACCTGCTTTTCTCCTGCCTCTAGCACCTACTGTCCAATTTGCAATCATATGGGCCTCGTTGGCTCCCAGAGCGTCTAGTTCGCCAATGGACACCACCCTCACCCCTTAAAAATTCACCCTCTCCCAGGGAAGGCTCCCCGCCCCCCTGAGGTTTTCTCCTTTCCTTTTCAGGACTATGGCTGCCCCTGCTTTCGTTGGCCTCTTGCTCCTGGCATCTGGATTGATCACTGCTGACCTTCGACCCATGAATTTCACCTGGACCGTGCTCAGTGAAGTCGGTGATGTGATCTGGGCCCACTCTACGGTTTCTCAGACCATGCCTTGGCCGACCCTAACTCCAGACCTCTGCAAAATGGCCCTCGGCAGCCCGAACGCTTGGGGACTTGGCACCATTTTTGCACAACATACTTCTCCTGAAATTGATCTTCACCACTCTTATGGTGAAGGGGGATGTTATAACTCTTACCAGAGGTCCTACTTACAGTCTTTCTCCCTCTATGTTGCCCCTGGTCACCACCGTCCCCGTTCGATTACTTGGAAATGTGGGGGCCCAGACGTTTATTTCAGTGCAAAATGGGGATGTGAAACTACTGGAGATGCTTATTGGAACCCCTCATCTTCTTGGGACTATATCACCCTAAAGGCTAACTATACCCATCCCCAGGGAGCTGCCCGCTATACTCCAAAACAGGCTTGCCAGATATCTTCCCCATCCTTTGGGTGGTGCCACCCTCTACTAATTACCTTTACAGCCCCTGGCAAACAACAGCCATATGATGTCTGGTCCCGGGGTGTTCAATGGGCCATCCGTACCTATGGTGGCTCTCATGTTGGGGTCCTTTTTACCATTAAGCTCCAAAAGACTCTCCCTACTACTGCTCTCTACCCCTCGCGTGCCACTCCCTTGTTACCCCCCGTCCCTACATCTATATCCTCCCCTGTGCCAGCTCTGGTTACACTCCCGCCTCTTCCTCCTCCACCCCTGACAACTACTGACCTGGTCCTTAACCTGGTCGAGGCCACTTTTAATGTACTCAATTCTTCTTCTCCCAATCTTACCCAATCTTGCTGGCTTTGCATTCACACCTCGCTCCCCCTTTATGAGGGTGTGGCTCAATCTCTCCCACTTCCCTTCAACACAACTACTGATTGGCAAGACTGCCCCTGGTCTCAGCGCCCTAACATTACCCTCCCAATCTCCTCTGTCCTTGGCTCTGGAACCTGCCTTCATGCTCCAAACCTCTCCAAATCTTCCATGCCTTCTACCCTTTGCAAGAATTTTGTCTCTGTTAATTCCTCCCTTCATTATGACTCCTATTATCTCCTCCCCCAGGGCTATTGGTGGGCCTGCCTTGACAGCCTAACAGCTTGCGCTTCCGTGTATCACCTGCTCAATCCCCCTCAGTTCTGTGTCCCTGTCCGACTCCTCCCTCGCATTTCCTATCACCCTGCTCCAGACTTTGACGCTTCCTTTGCCTCATCCCTCCCCTATTCGCATAGGACCAAACGTGAACCCATTACTGGCACTGCTATTTCGCTTGCTTTGCTTCTGGGTGTCAGCGCTGCAGGCGCCGACACAGGTATTGCTGCTCTTGTACAGGGAAATGCCCAATATGAAATCCTGCGCTCCCAATTGGATAAAGACATTCAAAACCTAGAAAAGGGAATTACTGCTTTAGAACAGTCTTTAGTCTCTTTATCCGAGGTGGTACTTCAAAATCGCCGGGGCCTCGACCTCCTTCTTTTGAAGGAGGGGGGACTATGTGCTGCCTTACGGGAAGAATGCTGTTTTTACACTGACCATACAGGTGTCACAAGGGATAGTATGGCTAAGATCAGAGAATCTTTGGAGAAAATAAAAAATAATAGAGGTATAACAGAAACATCTGGTTGGTTCTTTTCTCATCCTTGGCTGTCCTCGATCCTCCCCTCTATTTTAGGTCCTTTGGTTGGCCTACTCCTCTTACTAAGCTTTGGCCCATGGTTATTTAAAAAGCTAACATCCTTTATTAAGGAACAGATTGATTCAGCCACAGCACGACCAATTCAAGTGCACTACCATCGCCTGGCTCTTGAAGACCAAGACCTACCTTGTGACCGCCCCCTGAGGCCGCCCCCTGGCCTAGGTGCCGAACCTTCGCCCTAGTTTGCGGGTGTGCCCCATATCTCCTCCCTTATTGACACTTATCTAAACTTAAAATGATCTGAGTGACTCCCCTCCTTTAGGAGCTGCATAGGATTCAGACCTGTGCATATTGGCTCACAAATGTGTGAGTACAATATGGGCACCAACATGGGTGCGAGGCATAGCACCGCAAGGGAAGGTCCCTTTTGACTGCTTCTGAATTCCCTGAGAGTCAAACCTGACTTGCATGGAGGTTGGTACCGTACTTTCTGTGTTGGCTCTGCCTCCCCTCCCCAAAAGGTACCAAGAGCAACCAAGGTGGGGTACGAACCCCACGGGAGGAGTCAGGTCACTGCTCCCCCAGTTGGTTACAGGCCCACCGTGAAATCACGGGACCCTGGGAGTCCTACCAAAATTTACAAAAATTGGCCACCACAGAAAACACCTTCTAAAACTAATAGAAAGGGAGGAGATGTGGGGAACCATTGGACACTAGGAAAGCAAAAGTACCTCCATCTTAAATAATGACTCCATTTTGTAATAAGTTGTCTGTTCTGGAAAGTCGCAAGGTCTGCAGTTGTTAACCCATGCACGGATAAAGAATAATGTAACCCATAAAGAATGAGAAAGTCGTTATCTCATGGCTTTGGGGCTGGGGCCTTATCCTGTGAAACATCTTGTGCCTTTGGGGCCGGAACCTTATCCTATTGAAACGGAACTGTAGCAATACCTAAACTGTTGACAAACTTCCCTGTTCTGCTGTATAAGAGGCACCCTGAGAAAAATAAAAATTGGCAGCTTGATCAGACTCCCGTCTTGCTGTCGGTTCCTTGTGTCTCTTGTCCCTTTCATTCCAGGTTTTCTGGGGTCCGTGCTCCCGTTGAAGCCCCGCTGGCCGGGGCAGGGAGGCATTGTGATGAGTGTGTGTGTGTTCTGGGGGAGGCATTGTGATGAGTGTGTGTGTGTTCTGGGGGGAGGCATTGTGATGAGTGTGTGTGTGTTCTGGGGGGAGGCATTGTGATGAGTGTGTGTGTGTTCTGGGGGGAGGCATTGTGATGAGTGTGTGTGTGTTCTGGGGAGTGAGGCATTGTGATGAGTGTGAGTGTGTTCTGGGGGAGGCATTGTGAAGAGTGTGTGTGTGTTCTGGGGGAGGCATTGTGATGAGTGTGAGTGTGTTCTGGGGTGAGGCATTGTGATGAGTGTGTGTGTGTTCTGGGGGGAGGCATTGTGATGAGTGTGTGTGTTCTGGGGGGGAGGCATTGTGATGAGTGTGTGTTCTGGGGGGGAGGCATTGTGATGAGTGTGTGTGTGTTCTGGGGGAGGCATTGTGATGAGTGTGTGTGTGTTCTGGGGGGAAGGCTTTGTGATGAGTGTGTGTGTGTTCTGGGGGGAGGCATTGTGATGAGTGTGTGTGTGTTCTGGGGAGTGAGGCATTGTGATGAGTGTGAGTGTGTTCTGGGGGAGGCATTGTGAAGAGTGTGTGTGTGTTCTGGGGGGAGGCATTGTGATGAGTGTGAGTGTGTTCTGGGGTGAGGCATTGTGATGAGTGTGTGTGTGTTCTGGGGGGAGGCATTGTGATGAGTGTGTGTGTTCTGGGGGAGGCATTGTGATGAGTGTGTGTTCTGGGGGGGAGGCATTGTTATGAGTGTGTGTGTGTTCTGGGGGGAGGCATTGTGATGAGTGTGTGTGTTCTGGGGGAGGCATTGTGATGAGTGTGTGTGTGTTCTGGGGGGAGGCATTGTGATGAGTGTGTGTGTGTTCTGGGGGGAGGCATTGTGATGAGTGTGTGTGTGTTCTAGGGGGAGGCATTGTGATGAGTGTGTGTGTGTTCCGGGGGGGAGGCATTGTGATGAGTGTGTGTGTGTTCTGGGGGGGTGAGGCATTGTGATGAGTGTGAGTGTGTTCTGGGGGAGGCATTGTGATGAGTGTGTATGTGTTCTGTGGGAGGCATTGTGATGAGTGTGAGTGTGTTCTGGGGGAGGCATTGTGATGAGTGTGTGTGTGTTCTGGGGGAGGCATTGTGATGAGTGTGTGTGTGTTCTGGGGGAGGCATTGTGATGAGTGTGTGTGTGTTCTGGGGGAGGCATTGTGATGAGTGTGTGTGTGTTCTGTGGGGGAGGCATTGTGATGAGTGTGAGTGTGTTCTGGGGGAGGCATTGTGATGAGTGTGTGTGTGTTCTGGGGGAGGCATTGTGAGGAGTGTGTGTGTGTTCTGGGGAGTGTGGCATTGTGAGGAGTGTGTGTGTGTTCTGGGGGAGGCATTGTGATGAGTGTGAGTGTGTTCTGGGGAGTGAGGCATTGTGATGAGTGTGTGTGTGTTCTGGGGAGTGAGGCATTGTGATGAGTGTGTGTGTATTCTGGGGGGAGGCATTGTGATGAGTGTGAGTGTGTTCTGGGGGAGGCATTGTGATGAGTGTGTGTGTGTTCTAGGGGTGAGGCATTGTGATGAGTATGTGTGTGTTCTGGGGGGAGGCATTGTGATGAGTGTGTGTGTGTTCTGGGGGAGGCATTGTGATGAGTGTGTGTGTATTCTGGGGGGAGGCATTGTGATGAGTGTGTGTGTGTTCTGGGGGGAGGCATTGTGATGAGTGTGTGTGTGTCCTGGGGGAGGCATTGTGATGAGTGTGTGTGTTCTGGGGAGTGAGGCATTGTGATGAGTGTGAGTGTGTTCTGGGGGAGGCATTGTGATGAGTGTGAGTGTGTTCTGGGGGAGGCATTCTGATGAGTGTGTGTGTGTTCTGTGGGGGAGGCATTGTGATGAGTGTGTGTGTTCTGGGGGAGGCATTGTGATGAGTGTGTGTGTGTTCTGGGGGAGGCATTGTGATGAGTGTGTGTGTGTTCTGGGGGAGGCATTGTGATGAGTGTGTGTGTGTTCTGGGGGGGAGGCATTGTGATGAGTGTGTGTGTATATTCAGGGGTGAGGCATTGTGATGAGTGTGTGTGTATGTTCTGGGGGGGAGGCATTGTGATGAGTGTGTGTGTATGTTCTGGGGGGGAGGCATTGCCCTGTCTCATCTCTGTTAAAATCATTTTAAGGGAAGAGGTGTGATTTTTCTTATTTATTTTTGTTTCTTCCTGTGGTAAGCTTTTGTTTGATTTCATAATTACAGTGTTTTATTATAATAGCAATAATAACAAGCAGATCTTTCACTGTGGAAGTCCTTATGAGTTCAGTGGGAAAGATTGTTTTGGAGGCTTAGTGCTCTTAGAGGAATGTTGTGAAAGGCAGTTATGATGAAGATAAAAATAAGGGAACAGTAGCTCTTGGGAAAGCATTTGAATCCAGTGGCTTGAAGGCAATGAATTTAATTGATTTAGTAATCTTTTAAAATTTATTTTTATTTTTAATTTTATGGCTGTTGGGGATTGAATCTAGGCCTCATGCAAGCTACTCAAGCATTTTATCAGTGATCTATATATGCCCTGTCTTTAAAAATCATTATTTCAAGTTGCCCAGGCTGTCCTTGAACTTGCTGTCTTTTTGCCTCAGTCTCCTGAGCGCCTGCGGTGGTTACAGGCTGACCTATTTGGGAGCATAGCCCTGACTTAGGAACAGGCTGAATTCTGGGACTTTCCTACCCAGATGTGGGCAGACTGCTTCTATAGGAGCAGAGCTTGGGAGGCAAGAGAGCTAGCTGGGATACCCGGATCTGAGGAGTGGCTTAGCTGCCTCCCACAGAGCCCGAGGGAAAAGGAAACCGAAGAGAAGTTCAGTCAAGTCTTCAGTGAACCTGCTGCAACTGCTGTCACCACTGCTCTGATTGATGTTACTGCGGCTCTGGCGTCTTCTCATGCACTTCAAAAAAAAAAAAATTCTTTTTCACTTAAAAAAATTTTTTTTGTTTATTTTTATTTGTTTATTTGAGAGCACCAGACAGAGAGAGAAAGGCAGATAGAGAGAGAGAGATAATGGGCACGCCAGGGCCTCCAGCCACTGGAAACGAAGTCCAGATGCGTGCGCCCCCTTGTGCATCTGGCTAACGTGGGTTCCCGGGGAATCGAGCCTTGAACCAGGGTCCTTAGGCTTCACAGGCAAGCGCTTAACCGCTAAGCCATCTCTCCAGCCCTCTTTTTCACTTTTAATTTTGAGAGAGAGAGAGAGAGAGAGAGAGAGAGAATTGGTCGCCAGAGCCTCAGCCCCTGCAATCAAACTCCAGATGTTTGAGCCATTTAGTGGGCATGTGCAACCCTGCATGTGCCTCACCTTTGTGTGTCTGGCTTATGTGGGATCTGGAGAGTTGAACATGGGTCCTTTGGCTTTGCAGGAAAGCACCTTAACTGCTAAGCCATCTCTCCAGCCCCCAACATTTCTTTTATTATTTATTTACTTTATTTGAGAGAGAGGAAGAAAGAAAGGAAGAGGGAGAGAGCGAGATTGAGACAGAGAGAGAGAGAGAGAGAGAGACAGAGAGAGAGTGTATGGGTGCACCAGGGCCTTCAATCACTGCAAATGAATTACAGATGCATTTGCCTCCTTGTGCATCTGGCTTATGTGGGTCCTGGGGAATGAACCTGGATTATTAGGCTTTGTAGGTAAGTGCCTTAACTGCTAAGCCATCTCTGCAACTCCAGGTTCTCTCTCTCTCTCTTTTTGTTTTTCAAGGTAGGGTTTCACTCTAGTTCAGGCTGACCTGGAATTCACTATGTCATCTCAGGGTGTCCTCGAACTCATGGTGATCCTCCTACTTCTGCCTCCCAGGTGCTGGGAGTAAAGGCATGCGCCACCACGCCTGGCTAGGTTCTCTTTTTTTTAAGGGCATCAGTTAAGCATGACTTCTTGGGATACATATGCTCTCCACCTCTACATTAGCTGAGTCTTTTTTTGTTTTTGTTTTTGTTTTTGTTTTTCGAGGTAGGGTCTCACTCTAGCCCAGGCTGACCTGGAATTCACTATGGAGTCTCAGGGTGGCCTCGAACTCATGGCGATCCTCCTACCTCTGCCTCCCGAGTGCTGGGAATAAAGGCGTGCGCCACCACGCCCGGCTTAGCTGAGTCTTTTTGAGAGTGCTTTTGGAGCTCATTCCTCATTCATTCTACCCTCTAGGTTCCTGGAATTCCAGCAATTATGGTAACTTTCCCTTCTGTAATTTTCTTTTTCCTGAAGACCTTTGGCAGTTATAAAGTCACTCTTAAAAAATTTTTTTTGTGGTATTTATTTTATGAGAGAAAGAGAGTGAGAGTGAGAGAGAGAGAGAGAGAGAGAGAGAGGTAGAGGGAGAATTGGTGCACCAGGCCTCCAGCTACTGCAATCAAACTCCAGATGCACGCATCACCCTGTGCACACATGTGACCTTGTGCGCTTGTGTCACCTTGTGTGTCTGGCTTACATGGGACCTGGAGAGTTGAACATGATCCTTAGGCTTCTCAGGTAGGTTCCTTAACCACTAAGCAATCTCTCTAGCCAATAAAGTTCTTAAAGCTCTTAAAGCTGTCTTTAATTTCAGATCATAATCCCAGATCTGCAAGACATCTCTGTTTTGGTTTCTTTCTTTCTTTTTTTTTTTTTTTAAATATTTTATTTTTATTTATTTAACAGAGAAAGAGGGAGGGAGAGAGAGAGAGAGAGAAAAGAGGGAGAGAGAGAGAGAGAGTGGGCGCACCAGGGCCTTTAGCCACTGAAAATGAACTCCAGACGCATGTGTCACCTTGTGCATCTGGCTAACATGGGTCCGGGGGAATTGAACCTGTGTCTTTTGGCTTTGCAGGCAAATGCCTTAACCACTAAGCATTCTCTCCAGCCCTGTTTTGGTTTCTTGAGGAGCCTGATTGCCAGTCTGCCTCAAGCATCACAGCATGCATCTGATACACGGTACATGTTTCATTTTTATTTTTTGTGTAATTGATAAGTTGAGAGCTGGGTATGCTTGGTGCATGCTTATAACCCCAACACATGGAAGGCAGAGGCAGGAGGATTGAGCATTTGAAGCCAGCGTGGGCTACATAAACAGACCATGCCTCAAAAATAATACCAAATACACAAAACAAAACTTTACAGATTTCAGAACCAAAATATTTGTAGTAGAAAGTCTCATTCTTGTCCATCTCCTCTCTTCAATTCCCCAGATGGTCCATTCCCAGTTTTTCCCCTCTAGATGTCGTATATGCATATTCAAGTACTATGTAGAGAAAGAGAGACCTATTGACCTTTCACATTCAATTTTTTTTCTCAAGACTATTTTTAAGGTAAAAGGAAGTTGCTAAGATAGATATTCTAGACCTACATGGAATTATAGGAATTTGAGTGTGAGCTGGGCGTGGTGGTGCACGCCTTTCCTCCCAGCACTTGGGAGGCAGAGGTAGGAGGATCACTGTGAGTTTGAGGACACCCTGAGACTCCATAGTGAGTTCCAGGTCAGCCTTAGCTACAGTGAGACCCTACCTCGAAAAACTAAAACAAAACAAAACAAGTTGTCTTTATTTTTCAGACCATTTTAGCTTCATAGCAAAACCGAGCCGAAGGCACCGTGACCTTCGAGCAGTATGCCTCCTCCCGCACGGTTGCCCCCGGGCAAAGTTTTGGCATTTGTCACAGTGATGAGCCTACACGGACACATCGGACACATCGTTATCAGCCGAAAGCCACTTGGGCTCACTCTTGGTGCTTCACATTCTGTGGGGTTTGACAGATTTGTAAAGATGTGCAACAACCTTACACTATCATACAGAGTGTCTATTTAACTTTGGTTTTGTGAGACCAGGGTCTTGTGTAGCGCAGTCTGGCTTCAAAGTCACCCTGTAGCTGAGTCTGGTCTTGAACCTCCTGTTTCCATACCCGAAAGGCTGGGATTGATTCCCCATGTACAACCAGATGTAC
Source organism: Dipus sagitta (assembly GCA_036346955.1). NCBI lineage: Eukaryota > Metazoa > Chordata > Mammalia > Rodentia > Dipodidae > Dipus > Dipus sagitta. The sequence continues at coordinate 15,066,605 of CM070789.1, forward strand.
AAAGAGGCACATACATCTGGACTTCGTTTACAGTGGCAACAGGGCCTGGCATGTCCACTGTGTTTGTTGTTTGTTTGTTTCTTTCTTCTCCCTCCCTCCCTTCCTTTCTTTCTTCCTTTCTTTTTACCAATTTTTTTCTTTATTAGTTATGTACATACTCAGTGTGTAAACAGCAATTATGTTTCTTTCTTTATTTCTCTCTCTCTCTTCCTTCCTTTTTTTTTTTCCCAAGGTAGGTCTCACCCTATCCCAGGGTGACATGAAATTCATTATGTAGTCTTAGGCTGGCCTTGAACTCACAGTGATCCTCCTACCTCTGCCTTCTGAGTGCTGGAAATAAAGGTGTACACCACCATGCGCAGCTTTTAAAATATTTTCCTTTATTTATTTGCAAACAGAGAGAGAGATAGAGATAGAGATAGAGATAGAGAGAGAGAGAGAGAGAGAGACAGACTATGGGCACACTAGGCCCTCCTGCCACTGCACATGAACTCCAGATGCACATACCAGGTTGTACATCTGGTTTTATGTAGGCACTGGGGGAATTGAACCCAGGCTTCAGGCTTTGCAAGCAAGTGCCTTTAACCCTTAAGCCATCCCCTCAGCCCTCTCTCTCTGCTGTAAAATAAATAAATAAAATAAAGTAAAAATAAAACCAGTCAAGTAGGCAATGAAGATTAACCATTACTGAAGAAAACGGATCTCACTTCCAATTACATCTTTCTGATCTGCCCCGTGCTGGCATTGCTGCGAATCAGCCCTCACGGTCTTTCCCTTTGTTGATAGGACAACCTGTGGCTGGCTGTCCTCCCCAGTTCAGTTCCTGTCTATTACCTCCTGCCCCCCACCTCAGTGCCCGAGTGATCTGAAGTCACTCTCCACCACATTAACCCCTGCACTTCTCATGGCCTTGAGGAAAAAACACCACAGCTTTTGAGTGTGGTGTAGGGTTCTTCATGGCCGACTCCTGCTTATTCTTGTGACCTCACTTCCCACTGCAGTTGTGGAGTCTTTCCCTGCTTTCTCGGTCCTCCATGGAACACCCTACCCTGTCTTTCTGAAAGGACACCTTTGTCTGAACCGGCTCCCCCCCCCCCCCCCCGCCTGGGCACCGTCCTTGCGCTTTTATTTGGGGTTCCCTTTCTTCGGCTCCAAACTTCACTCCAGTTGAGTTAGCTGGCCTGCTTTCCTCCTCTCTCTCTCTCTCTCTCTCATTCTCCTCCCTCCTTTCTCTCTCTTTTCCCCCTCTAGCTCACCTTTCTTCTCTCTCTCTGTTTTGCTATGTAGCCCAGACTGGCTACTTATTTTCATTCTGCCTCAGTCTCTGAGTGCTGGGATAGCAGGCGTGTGTACCATGCTTGGTAGTTTAATCTTTTATTTTTTTTAAATTAACTTATTTATTTGCAGAGAGAGAGAGAGAGAGAGAGAGAGAGAGAGAGAGAGAGAGAGAGAGAATGGGCATGCCAAGACCTCTAGCCACTGCAAACTAACTCCAGATGCATGTGCTACCTTGTGCATCTGGCTTATGTGGGTCTTGGGGAATTGATCCTGGGTCCTTTGGCTTTGCTGGCAAGTGCCTTAACTGCTAAGCCATCTCTCTAGCCCTGTTTTTTTTTTTTTTAATTTATTTTATTTATTTTGGGAAAGAGAGAGAGGGAGAGAGAGAATGGAGCATCAGGGCCTTTAGCCACTGCAAATGAACTCCAGATATGTGGGCCCCCTTGTGGACCATGTGAGACATTGTGCACTTGTATCACTGTGTGTGTGGCTATGTGGGACCTGGAGATTCTAACATGAGTTCCTAGGCTTCACAGGCAAGTGCCTTAACCACTCCAGAACCCTTTTATGTTTTTTAAAAATATTTTTTGAGCTAGGCGTGGTGGCGTGCGCCTTTAATCCCAGCACTCCAGAGGCAGAGGTAGGAAGATCACTGTGAGTTGGAGGCCAGCCTGAGACTGCATATTGAACTCCAGGTCAGTCTGGGCTAGAGTGAGACCCTACCTCAAAAAACCAAAAAAAAAATTATTTATTTGAGAAAGAGAGAGAAATAAGGAGAGAGGGAGGGAGGGAGGGAGGGAGAGAGAGAGAGAGAGAGAGAGAGAGAGAATGAGAGAATGGGCTCACCAGGGCCCCCAGCCATTGCAAACGAACTCTAGATGCGTGCACCAACCTTGTGCATCTGGCTTATGTTGGTCTTGGGGAATCAAACCTGGGTCCTTTGGCTTTGCTGGCAAGTGCCTTAATTGCTAAGCCATTTCTCCGCCCTAGTTTAATCTTTTAAAATAATTTTTATTTATTTATTAAATTAATTTATTTTTCCATGATTGTAAACAATATCCCATGGTCCTAGTTTAATCTTTTTAAACCATAGTCATTTATAAATACCTCAGCAATAGCTTCTAATCTCACTACATCATACCTCTTTATATTTTTTGCTCAAGATCTAGTGGGGTTTTTTTTGGGGGGGGGCTGGTTTTTGAGGTAGGGTCTCACTCTGGCCCGGCTGACCTGGAATTCACTATGGAGTCTCAGGGTGGCCTCGAACTCACGACGATCCTCCTACCTGTGCCTTGTGAGTGCTGAGATTAAAGGCGTGTGCCACCATGCTTGGCTGGATATATATTTTTTAATTTGGCGATTTCATACATATATGTTATAATTTGATTATGTAGATCACCAATTGCCTTATCTCCCTCCCACTCCCACTCAGTCCCCTTTTTCTCCCCCCAAGCCCACATGCTAGTGGAAGATCATTGAAGAGAATGACTCCTCCTTCCAGAGGAAAGATTAACTACCAACAACTCCTCAGGGATGGGTGGGATATCTTTATTTCCATTTTTCTCCTCTGAGGTGGGGTCTCCCTCTAGCTTCTAGTCCAGGCTGACCTGGAACTCACTATGTAGTTCCAGGCTGACTTCTAACTCACAGCAATCTTCCTACTTCTGTCTCCTGAGTGCTGTAATTAAAGGTGTGCGACACCATGCCCAGCTTGGGTGTGACATCTTCGGCCCTATCCCTGACTGAATGTTGACTGGTCCTATCTTGTTAGATCACCACAGTTCATGAGTTCATGAGTATAGTGGCTATGTTGGGTTTTCTCCACCGATGGAAGGATTTAGAGGCAGAAAAACGTTCAAGGTAAAGCAGAGACAAGTTTATTTAAAGTGGCAGAGAGAACAGACTGCTCCTGGGATGAAGGGCTCCTTCTGGAGACCCACTGTGCCCCAAACCTTTATTGGCTCAAGGAAGCCTCCCCATCGCAGTGTCCCCATTGGTCACCTCAAACAGAGACGAGGGTGTCGATTGGTCCGCAATGCCTCTTCAGCATGGACTGGGATTTCTGACACACCACCCCGAGACCTGTCAAGCCCATCAACTCAGCCCCATCCAGAACCTAAAAAACGCCCTGATCTGGCTCTCTAGGCAGACTTTCCCATTTTCTGGAACCTTCCTCTTGTCATTTCTTAGCCAGAGCTCTGAATTTCTTCCTTCTTTTAAGTTCTGGGCTTCCTGATTTCTGGAAACCCCGTTCATGCCTCTTGGGCATGAGTTCTGTCTTCATTCTTTCCCTTAAGTTCTGTCTGTAATCTAATGAAACCTGTCAACTTTGCCCGCTGGTCTGTGGATTTCAATTCTTTGAATTTGTAAGACAAGAATCCAGTGACTCAGTGGAAGGTTTTTGTTTCTTTTTTTTTTTTTTCCCCCAGGTAGGGTCTTACTATAGCTCAGGCTGACCTGGAATTCACTCTGTAGTCTCAGGGTGGCCTTGGACTCTTGTCAATCCTCCTACCTCTGCCTCCCTGGTGCTGGGATTAAAGGCGCGCATCACCACGCCAGGCTCTTCAGTGGAAGTTTTATATGATCGTTGAGTTTTCTGGCTCACTCGCTCGTGGATTATAGCCCACCTAAGAGCTGAGGAAGGCTCTGTTGCTCACAAAAGACACCCTCATAAGGAAAGTGTGAAAGAAAGGCACAAGAGAACCACCAAATCTGATCTCAAACACAGACTGTTTGTTGAAGCACAGCGAGGGGCTGCAACCTTCCCATGGGATGGAGGCTGGATCACTGAGCTAGGCTGGGGTTCAAGGTTAGGCTGAGGACCCTGAGGAAAACAGACTGGACTAGGCACAGGTGTAAGAGAAGCTGATAAGGAGCTGTACCTATCTGTGGCCTTGCTTGGAAAGACTCAGAATGAACTGTTTCAGCGAGCTTGTCTATGGCAGGATGCCCCGGATGGTTGTCGTTCCTTCAAGGCCTTCTGAGCTAAGGGAAGTTTATCAACCAGGAGAGTTATCAAGCTTGTCTGGGACTGAATGCCTCTGGTGTTCCCAAGACCTCCTAGTTTCAGGGACATTCTTTAACCCTTGAGTTCCCTCTGGTTTCAAGGAAAGTCATTAACCCTTCACCCCCAAATTGCTCCATGGCATGGGGGCGCGAGCGGCTGGGACTCCTCACCTCATGATGCAGGAATTTTGGGTTCCTTGTCTGCCAATGCACTGTTAATTTGGGGGCGTTCCCAGATTCTTGTCCTATGAATTTGAAGAATGAAGTCCATGGACCAGAGGATAAGGTTCAAAAAGATTTTATTACAGCCTGAAGCTTTAGGAGGCAGAAGAAGACTAGGGCTTAAGTCTGGAGATCATAAGAGAAGGAAACAAGGTAGAGGTCTTGCGCAGGGAGGCAAGAGGGGGTTTGAGAAGCCCACCTCCAGATGTGGCTCTTGTTCATTTTTTAAATATTTTATTAGTTTATTTATTTATTTGAGAGTGAGAGAGACGCACGCAGATAGAGAAAATGGGCATGACAGGGCCTCTAGCCACTGAAAACAAACCTTGTACATCTGGTGTTACATGGGTACTGGGAATTGAACTCGGGCCCTAGGCTTTGCAGGCAAGCGCCCTAAGCAAAGAGCAATCTCTCCAGCCCTCAGCTCTGTTTGATATGTGCGCCACCTAATGGTCATGTGCGACCTTGCACACTTGCGTCACTGCGCATTTGGCTTACATGGGACCTAGAGAGTCAAACATGGGTCCTTAGGCTTGGCAGGCAAGTGCCTTAACAGCTAAGCCATCTCTTCAGCCCAGATCTGTTTTTTATTTTGTTTGTTTGTTTTGTTCTTCAAGATAGGGTCGCACTCTAGCTCGGGCTGACCTGGAATTTTACTATGTAGTTTCAGGGTGGCCTTGAACACTCCGTGATCCTCCTACCTCTGCCTCCCAACTGCTGGGACTAAAGGGGTGTGCCACCATGCAGCGCTGGATTTTATTATTATTTTTTATGGGAAGTGGCTATGTGAGGAGGGCCAGATTTATAGTTTTTTTTTTTTTTTTTTTCCAAATCCCATGGATAAGTGGCTGGTTTAGCCAGTTTATTCCTGATGCCAGGGGTCAGAATCTTAGAATTCTCTAGGATGGGAGTGGAAAGACTTCCTAAAGGGCCAGAGATAAGGACAGGCCAGAACCTTCTGACATTTCTCACCTGCAGTGGAATGTAAGGACCTAGATTTTTGCTAGAGGATCACTCAGGAGCAAGCTATTCACCTTGGGGTCCATCACCCCTAAGCTGTTTAGCCAATTCTGTCTCCCCTTGCAGGAGACTCAGAAGAAAACTATTTTATTTTAGGCAGTTTCAGTTAGGCACCGAGGCCCAGAGAAAACTGACTCTCACCTCACTCTCCCACTAATGGAACTGTGTCTGATGCAGAGTCATCCAGCGCCCCCTGCTGCCCACAGCCCAGCATGCCACCTAGAGGAGCTGCCTTCGCTACCCAGGTGGGCTGGCCCTGGAGCCCGTCCTCCAAATCTACGAGCCAATCGGGTCTTTCCTTGCATACCTGAATCTGAGGAAAGAATACATTTTCAGTCGACGACGAGGCTGTTTTATCATCCTTGTTTGTCTGTCTCTCGCTCTGTTCCTACCCTGCGCTGCTTGAACGCGCATGAGTCTGGCTTTCCTCGCCCACTCGGGGAGAGCAGAGTGTTTCTTGGTCTGTGTGGTTTTCCTGCTTGCCTCTGCTTTATTCTCTGGGATAACTTTTCACTTTAATTACATGTGTGATTTTCCGCTGGCGTCTGAATTTAGCATGTGCATGTTTCCCTTACATTAGATCTACCACGTGGGTGTTTTCTCCAGCTCTGGGCCGGGGAACTTGTCTAACCTTGGGCTAACTATGCTCACAACTCTCTCTACTACTTATTTCTCATGTGAATTTCTCGGTCTCTCCTTTGGTGTTTTTTTCTGTTATTGTTCCTTAAGCCCCCATCATCTGCCCTCTTACTTTCTTCCGTGAGAAAGCTCAGGGCGGGCGCTATGTGTGTTCCTAATAAATTTCCCCACACAAGCTCCCTTCTAGGTTCTATCTTCCACGTGCCTGTTGCTCCATTTCAGGCTTTCCCTAAAAACCTCAACTTCTTTTAAGTGAATTTCGCACACTTGGCTGGTTTCCACATGAATGCGTGTTTCCTACTCCAGTTTCCTTCCTACATCCCAGTTTCCCTTAAATAAACCCTACAACTTGTGGTTCCTCCCTAAATAAACTCAATAATTCATATATGTTTCAATTATTTATTTACTCACTTACTTACTTATAAGAGAGAGAACGAGGCCGATAGAGAATGGGTGCACCAGGGCCTCTAGCCATTGCAAACGAACCCCAGATGCATGCGATCCATTGTGCATCTGGCTTATGTGGGTACTGGGGAATCAAACCTGGATCCTTAGGCTTCACAGGCAAGTGCCTTTAACCAGTAAGACATCTCTCCAGCCCAGTGATCCACAATTTATTGTTCTTGAGTCTTTTTTTGTTTGTTTGTTTGTTTTTTCGAGGTAGGGTCTCGCTCTAGCCCAGGCTGACACGGAATTCACTATGTAGTCCCAGGCTGGCCTCAAACTCACAGCTATCCTCCTACCTCTGCCTCCCGAGTGCTGGGATTAAAGGTGTGCTCCACCACGCCTGGCTTCGAGTCTTTTTAAAAAATCAATTCTCTGTTAGAAAATGGGACAGGACCTAAATTTGGGGTTCATAAACTTGGGGGACATCTCCGGCACCCAAACACCCTGCATCACTATCACTCATATCTAGGCAGAACAGGAAGCAGTGAGAGCCAGACTACAAACCTCGGCTCACATCATCCAGCGAGGACCCTTCTCCTAAAGGTTTCAATAGAGCGAAGCAGCGCCACCAGCTGGGGACCAGAGGTTCAATCGTGAGCCTGTGGGGCGGTTCGCTGAGGCCGAATGACTAGGGAGGCCAGCTTCTGATTGGTGGTCGTCCTGGCTCAGAGGACCTGGGCCTTAGGTCCCTGCTCAAACCTGATGCCAAGGTCTGCGCCAGCCAGTGGGTTGTGTGCTTGCTAATCACCTGATCTGCAAATCCTTAGGTACGTAATGCTAGCGAATTCTTTCAGACAAAAGATACACAATTGCATTGTCATTTTGTTTGTTTCTGCATTACTGAGATTAAAAAACGTTTTATGTATTTGAGAGAGAGAGAGAGAGAGAGAGAGAGAGAGAGAAAGGGGCAGATTCTCTTGGGTGCACGGGGCCCTTCAGCCACTGCAAACAAATGCCAGACGCATGTGCCACCTTGTGCATCTGGCTTTACGTGGGTCCTGGGGAACTGAACCGGGGTCTTTAGGCTTTGCAGACAAGTGCCTTAACCGCTGAGCCACCTCTCCAGGCCACTACTGCGTTTTGATACCTGGCCCGTGCTAGACAGTTACAGCCTCTGTTGTTTTTCACTTTTTACTTTGACACGAGTTGCCCAAGCTGGCCTTCAGCTTGCTCTGTGGCCCAGGCTTTGAGCTTGCAAACCTGCTTCAGACTCCCGAGTAGCTGGGCTTAGAGGCCTGAGCCACCAACCCCAGTGTCACTGGCTCCTCAGAGACAGTTGCCTTTAACAGGAGGCTTTATCCCAGGAAAGTTGGCAGTGGGTGAAATCTCACGTGAGCCCTATTCTAACCAAGGTGAGAGCCAATTAATGATCAACAGAGGAAGAGAAAGGTCCAAATGTAAAGATTTCTGCAGTCTTTCCTTTTAGCTGCAGTTCCCCCTCCACGCCTCTGACTCTAACTCCCAGAGGAAGCTGTCTTCCATTGCAGAAACTGAGGTTTCAAAGACTTGTTTCTACCCCTCCTTGTTAGTAAACTCAGGCTAGGTCTGGGATCCTAGAATCTCTTTTTCTTTTTTTAAAATAGTTTATTTTATTTTATTTATTTGACGGAGAGAAAGAAACAGGCAGATAGAGAATGGGCGCGCCAGGGCCTCCAGCCACTGCAAACAAACTCCAGACGCCTGCGCCCCCTTGTGCATCTTGATTCCTGGGGAATCGAACCTGGGTCCTTAGGCTTCACAGGAAAGTGCCTTAATCTCTAAGCCATCTCTCCAGCCCAAATCTCTTTCTATTATGGTAATTCCTTGGCCCTTCAGAATCTGGGTGGGAGGAAACAGCTCTTCCCTTTGAGCTAGCACGTGTAGACCCCAAACAAGACGTCAAAGCCCACTTTCCAGAGACTTGGGTGGTTTGGCTCCAGCAAACACTCCACACAGTGCAGTGTAAAGCCCTCCTTTTCCTACTCCTCCTCAAGAAGGTTTTAAAAGCTTTTCTTTCTCTCACTAGATGGTTGAGGGATTCCTCTCCACTCTCTTTGCTCTGAAGCCCTCAACTTCCTTATTAGCTCACCTTTAATCCCAGAATTTAGGAGGCAGAGGGACGAGGATCACTGTGAGTTCAAGTTTGAGGCCACCCTGAGATTACATAGTGAATTCCAGGTGAGCCTGGGCTAGAGTGAGACCCTACCTCGAAAAACAAACAAACTAACAAACAGAAAGTTTGGGCTCAAAAAGAAATTGTCTCAGCGATTTTCTAAATATCAAACCTAACAGTCTGGTGCCATGACTGGGTCCAGAGAGCCTCACCCTTGTGACTTCCCCCATGCACAAAGGGTGTGTCACCTGAGTTTGTGAATATGTACAGCAGATATCATAGGCAACAGCTATGTCCTCCTCTGGGGACCATTCCAAGTGGCTAGCAAATCCAAAGCAAAGGCCTCTCCATTGACTTTTTCATTAATTAATTAATTTAAGAGTGACACACACACACGCACACACACACACACACACAGAGAGAGAGAGAGAGAGAGAATGGTCTCATCAGGGTCTCCAGCCACTGCAAATGAACTCCAGACGCATGTGCCACCTTGTGCATCTGGCTTACGTGGGTCCTGGGGAAATCAAGCCTTGAACCGGGATCCTTTGCTTCACAGGCAAGGGCTTAACTGCTAAACCATCTCTCCAGCCGCCCCCCCACAACCTTTTTGAATGACTTTCTTATTTCAGTTCAACCAGATGATTATTTGTGTTCTATTGGAATTAATCAATTACTTCTTTTATAAAGAACTAATGCTTTTATAGTTAATTCTTTCTTTTATAGAGAAACTGTGTATTTGATTCAATTACTTTACATTTTCATTAACATTTTGTCAGCATTTCATAGAAACAACAGACAGTAATTTTACATAAGATAGCCATCTCACAAATTTATATGTTGAAAGCAGGATAGATGGTTAAGTCCATTCCAGTGAGCATTTGCTTTTTTTGTAGTCATCATTCCTATGAAAAGAGGTTCCATTTGCCCAATTATGGGGAGCTGAGGAAAAACTCATGTAGCTCTTCAGATACAGACAACCAGACATCGGCAAAACCAACATTCATACATATAGCAACCTTGACCTAATTATCTGTGTGGATTCTTTTGTGACTTAGGAAATCCCATTACAAAGTTGTCTCTTTCTCTGGCATAGTCCCAAATATCCATCCAATCCTAGATTCAGAGATTTTGTTCTTTTTCTTCCTTGCAACGGATTCCTTAACTTTCAAATCCCGTTGGTCTATTTCACATAAATTTTGTTTTAGGTGTGTCTATAGCACTCTATAACCTTGAAGAAAAATGATGTAATCTAGTTTTTTTTTTTTTTTTTTTTTTTTTTCTGTTTAGTGAGATGATCAAATACACTTGTTTGAAGAGTGGGCAATTCAAATCCAGCAAACTCCCAGAACAAATTGTCAACTGATAGAAGTGGGTTCTATCCCATTTACAGTGGCCCATCCACATTGAAGGAACGGGTGCACAGACTCTCAGAATTTTGAGACCCCTGGGATTATAGCAAGTCCCAGATCAGAAATCCAGCTCAAGACCACACGAATAGGGATTTTAACAGGAGAGTCTTTATTAGCCAGTTGGCGACTGTCCCCTCACAGCAAGCCACTGAGGAGGAGAGCAGTCCCCCCCCCCCCATCTTAACTTATCAGTGAGTTTATAAAGCAAAAAACCTCATTCTTTTACAACGGTCTGCACAGTCCCTAGCTCTCCCCTCCCCACCACAGTGCTATTGTGCAATGCAAGCGAAAAGTGTAATTTTGCAGTGTGGAACAAATACCAAATATTTTAACTGAGACTACATCCTCGTTCCGGTTTATATGGCTCTGTGTGAACTTTAACCTAGGCGAGGCCTTCTTTTGTTATTATGAAAATGGCTGGGTGTCTGAAGACGCTTTCCTTAGGTTAAGCTACCTGGGTGTTCCAGAATTTTCCCACTCACCTCCAGCCATCCACTCCTGGCCTGGGCCGTCTTGATCTTCAATGGTTACTGAAGGATCAACGAGCAAGGGTGGTGGAGTGCCCTGTATGCCATCTCCCACAGCATCCAAGTGCTGCTCCGGCTTAGACATCTGAGGAGGCAACTGGTCGTGCAAGTGCAATGGACGGCAGGGATCTGCAGAGAGGCTCACGGGCACTGACTTGGTGCTGGGCGCCCTTCAGATCCCTTTGAAGAGGACTTGATTTGTATCTTGACAGCTATGAGTCAAGCAGTCTCTGGTCATTGGAAGAGACCGGTGGGAATGACACACTCCATCCCTAAAGGATAAGCACCGACTGGAGTGAGTGGTTTGGGCTTTTTGGGCGGCCGTCTGCACTCAGCCTTGGGTGCTCCTTTAAGTGCTGGTGTGGGAATAATTTTTCCCTTTTCTTTGGCCAAAAGTCCCTCGGGGTCAGCCAGGAGACTGCTCCCTTGAGCTCCACGCTCCACTTTGTGATTATGCAAGCAGGCACTGCCGTCCTTTGACTTGATCAGTGTGTGAAGGCTGCAAGTGAATTAGCTTCTCATGCATAATAAAAGCCACTTGTCGGGCCTTGTGAAACAGCTTAGTGGTTAAGGCGTTTGCCTGCGAAGCCTAAGGACTCCGGTTCGATTCCCCAGGACTCACATAAGCCAGATGCACAAGGGGGCGCATGTGTCTGGAGTTCGTTTGCAGTGGCTGGAAGCCCTGGCACACCCATTCTCTCTTTCTGTCTATGTGCCTCTCTCTATATCTCTCAAATAAATTAATAACATATTTGAAAAAAAAAGCCACTTGTTCAGCTGTGGAGACACCCACATGTTTTAGGGGATCTAGTTTATTTATTAGAGAGCTAGAGAGGAGAAAGAGGAAGAGGAGGGAGAAGAGGAAGATGATGAGGATGAGGAGAAGAAGAGGAAGCAAAGAGAACATCAAGGCCTATGGCCCCTGCAGACAAACTCTCGATGCATGCACTGCTTTCTGCATCTGGCTTTTGTGAATACTGGGGAATTGAACATGGACTAACAGGCGTTAAGCGCAGAAGGTCTTGATCACTGACTGTCATTCTATCAGCTTCAGTGTTAGGGTCACCCCTCCACGTGTGATCCATAGCGATGGGTTCTGATCCCCATCACTCCAGCTGTTGATATCTGGCTTCATGGCTGCTTGCTGGAGTCTCAGAGCCCAGCTCTGTCTTAGCAGGTGAGCTCAACTGGCCAACAGCATCTCACCCATATGTGGTCGTTTGAATATATGTCCTCCATAGACTCAGGGCTTTAAAAAAAATTTTTTTTTGTTTATTTTTATTTATTTAGTTGAGAGCGACAGAAAGAGAAAGAGGCAGATAGAGAGAATGGGCACACCAGGGCTTCCAGCCGCTGCAAACAAACTCCAGATGCGTGTGTCCCTTTGTGCATCTGGCTAACGTGGGTCCTGGGGAATCGAGCCTCAAACCAGGGTCCTTAGGCTTCACAGGCAAGCGCTTAACTGCTAAGCCATCTCTCCAGCCTGGCTTTTTTTTTTTTTTTGAGGTAGGGTCTCACTCTAGCCCAGGCTGACCTGGAATTCACCATGTACTCTCAGGCTGGTTTCGAACTCACACTGGTATTAGCCTCCCTAGTGCTGGGATTAAAGGCATACGCCACCATGCCAACTCAGGTGTTTTATTAAAGCTTGTAACTTGGATTTCCAGTCACCTGGCTGGAAGAGGGGTCACTGGGGCCCGATCCTGGGGACCAGCCCTAAGGGGTGTTTGGGGGTGGATCTGAGCTCCAGCCTAAAGGTGTGCAGAGCAGTCTGAGGTCGGGGCCCTCTTGCTGCAGGCTTGTGCTTGCCCCTGGTGCTGGCTGCTGGCGGCTTTCCTCTGCTTGGCTCTGTGAGAGGAGGCCACAGCTCTTCTGCCTCATGAAGCTTCCCCTGGGAACTGTAAGCCTGGAATGAATCCCTTCAGTCCCATAAGCTGTGTCTGGTTTGCATGTTCATCCCAGCAACAGGCATTGACTACAACACCCATAATCCCCTACATCGTTCTTCGTTTGACCAGGAAGTGACAGGGCATTCCTGCAGAAGGACACCCATCTTCCTTCTCTGACTTTGGACCAGGGATGGCACATCTTTTCCACCTTTTGTCACTATAAAACTATACTGCTTGGGCTGGAGGGATGGCTTATCAGTTAAGGTGCTTGTCTAGAAAGCCAAAGGACCCAGGTCTGATTTCCCAGGACCCGTGTAAGTCAGATGTATAAACTAGCGCATGCGTCTGGAGTTTGCAGGCTGAAGACCCTGGTGGGCGCCTCCTGTCTATCTCTCTGTCTCTGTGTCTCAAATAAATAAAAGTAAAATAAAATAAGTTAAAAAACTATACTCCTTGAAGGGTGCATTCTTTTTTCTTTTCTTTATTTATTTATTTATTTGAGAGAGGGAGAGAAAGTGGCAGACACACACACACACATACACACACACACACACACAGAGAGACAGAGAGGCAAGCGAGCGAGAGAATGGGTGCACCAGGGCCTCCAGCCACTGCAAATGAACTCCAGATGCATGCGTCACCTTTGTGCATCTGGCTTACGTGGGACCTGGGGAATCAAACCGAGGTCCTTTGGCTTTGCAGGCAAGCGCTTAAACTGCTAAGCCATCTCTCCAGCCCCCCCCCTTTTTAAAATACTTTTTATTTATTTGAAGACACACACACAGAGAAAGAGGCAGAGAGTCCAGGGCCTCTAGTCACTGCGAATGAAGTCCACCGGCACCACCTTGTGTATTTGGCTTTATGTGGGCACTGGGGAATCAAACCTGTGTCCTTTGACTTTGCTGGCAAATGCCTTAACCACTAAGCCATCCCTCCAGCCCCGAAGGGTGCATTCTTGTTTTCAAGGATGTGCTTAACACAAAACTCCTGACCCTCCAGACGGGGCTGATAACATGGTTGGTGAGTGAATGAAAAGAAAGGCGTGTGTGTTGGTTTGATTCAGGTGTCTCCATAAACTTGGGTGTTCTGAATGCTGGGTCCCCAGCTGATGGAGATTTGGGAATTAACGCCTGCTGCTATGGCTGGGTCCTGAGAAGTTGTGCAGGGTTGCTTTGCATAGAAATGAACTGGTGTGAGCAGAGGGATATGGCACAGAAAGAAAAATCTTTGGGTGAACTGCTGCCTGTTCAGCTGCAATTGAGAGATTGAAACCTTTGAGATTCGGCCAGCTGACCTGCACTGGGGCAACAGGAAGAATGTAGACTCTTTTGAAGGGGCCTGAGTGCTCAAAGAGTGTCCTGTTCTTCAAAGTCTGCTTTATTCCCCCCTGGGTTAACAAATTGGCATGCTACCTGGTATTATGGAGTATAAGAAATGCAGGAAAGAGAGGGTCATTGAGTTTGCAACACAGTCTTGTGTTTTGGAAATGGCCATGGGCAGTGTGAAGCAGGTTTGCTGGATGCCTGCATAGAGGTCCCAGGGGGCCATGAGGATGAACCGAGGGTTGCAGTGGAGACCCAGTGGAGATGCCGGCACCACGAGATGGCTGCTAAGGAAAGCTGCCAGCCCCCGATGAAGTTTTCCAGGGCTGTGAGTAGCCTGGCTGGAGGGGTGGAATTGGAACTCCAGAGACTTGTTGCTGGTTACAATGATCAGACTTGGAGAATTGTCACTGACTAGAGTTGTTGGACTTGAAGCTACAGAGTTTGATGTTTGCCCTGGTTGTTTTAAATCTTGTATTGGTTGAATATTTCTTTCCTATGCCCATCTTTTGCATTGTGAATGTTTATTCATTCTGTGCCATTATGGGTTTTTTGGGAATTTTTTGGTATTATGGCTCAGTTAAAAGATCTTGGACTATGGGATGTTTGAACATCATTGGGATTGACTAAAAACTAGGGGAACTTTTAAAGTTGGATGAATGCATTGCATTTTACATCATGTGTGGTTATCAGTTTATGGGGGCCAGAGGCGGAATGTGGTGGTTTGATTCAGGTGTCCCCCATAAGCTTAGGTGGTTTGAAAGCTAGGTTCCCAGCTGATGGAGATTTGGGAATTAATGCTTCCTGGAGGGAGCCTATTGTTGGAGGCGGGCTTATGGGTGTTGCAGCCAGTGACCCCAGTGTTTGGCACACTCTCCTGTTGCTATGGTACATCTTATGTTGGCCAGGGGTTGATGTCCACCCTCTGCTCATGCCATCGTTTTCCCTGCCATCATGGAGTTTCCCCCTTGAGCCTGTAAGCCAAAATAAACCTCTTTTTTCCCCACAAGCTGCTCTTGGTTGGGTGTTTTCTACCAGCAATGCGAACGGGACTGCAACAGGGTGTTAGAACCAGAATGTCCCCAGTTTTGGATTCTGGCAGCCATTTCCTTGTAACACTCTTTCCCAAGAGTGACCCAGACCACCTGGCCAAGGATCACTTTCTTGCAATGGACCAGACCACCTGTCTGATTATCACCTTCCCCTCACCCCCCCAAGTGGCGCAGGCCCTGGGGCAGGTGGACTGCTCTGTATCCAAGGAATTCCAGTGAGCCCCTGCCCCGGCAGCATCCCTACTCTGTAAGGGAAGTTGCCTTTGACCCGCCTGGTCAGAGCCGGTCTCTGCTGGTGAGCCAATCTTCTCTCGCGCGTCATTTCCTGCTTTTTCTAACAAGGGGCTCCTGAGTTCTGGGCGCTGGGTGATCCTCCCTTGATTGCCAATCCCAATCCTGTTCTACCACAACCACCCAGCGAAGCCCAGTGCCTGCCCCTATCTGCTCTCCTGCCCATCTCCCTTGACCCAGCCTCAGAGCTCGCGGCCGGGCCCTGTGCCATTTGTCCAAGGCTCCCAACACAGGGAACCTGGTTCTCAGAAGCCCGTTGCAAAAAGAAGCGATTCTAATGCTGATTGAACTGAAATGGGGGCTGGAGAGACGGCTTAGCGGTTAAGCGCTTGCCTATGAAGCTTAAGGACCCGGGTTCGAGGTTCGATTCCCCAGGACCCATGTTAGCCAGATGCACAAGGGGGCGCACACGTCTGGAGTTTGTTTGCAGTGGCTGGAGGCCTTGGTGTGCCCATTCTCTCTATCTGCCTCTTCCTCTCTCTGTCACTCTCAAATAAATAAATAAATAAAATTTAAAAAAATGAACTGAAATGGCTGCCCTAATCTGACAGAAAGGATGGGCACCTCTTGGAATTCTTTTCTTTTTTAAATATTTTCTTTTTATTTATTTATTTGAAAGAGGGAGGAAGAGAGAGAGAGACAGACAGAGAGAATGGGCAGGCCAGGGCTTCTAGATGCTGGAAATGAACTCTAGATGCGTGTGCTACCTTGTGCATCTGGCTTACATGGGCCCTGGGGAATCAAACCTGGGTCCTTTGGCCTTGCAGGTAAGTGCCTTAACTTCTAAGCCATCTCTCCAGACAGGAATTCTTTTTCTTTTTTCTTTTATTGTTTTTTTTTTTTTTTTTTTTTTTTTTTTTCTCGAGGTAGGGTCTCACTCTGGTCCAAGCTGGCCTGGATTTCACTCTGTAGTCTCAGGATAGCCTTGAACTCACGGGGATCCTCCTACCTCTGCCTCCCCAGTGCTGGGATTAAAGGCCTGCGCCACCACGCCCGGCTTGTTTTTGTTTTTCAAGGTAAATTCTCATTCTAGCTCAGGCTGACCTGAAATTTACTAAGTAGTCTCAGGTTGGCCTCAAACTCACAGCAATCCTCCTACCTCTGCCTCCAGAGTTCTGGGATTAAAGGCGTGTGCCACCATGCTGGCTTTGGGAATTTTTTATCATTATTCTTTTGAAGTCTTTGTCTGGAATTTCATCGAAGCCTCCTGTCATCAGGGACCATCAGTCAGGGACTCGTAGGTTTTGGAGGGGACATGTCTTGATTTTTCATACTATTGTTATTTTTTTAAATTTTATTTTGTTTATTTTTATTTATTTTTTATTTTGAGAGCAACACAGAGAGAAAGAGGTAGGTAGAGAGAGGAGAGCGAGCGAATGGGCGTGCCAGGGCTTCCAGCCACTGCAAATGAACTCCAGGTGCGTGTGCCCCCTTGTGCATCTAGCCAACGTGGGTCCTGGGGTATCGAGCCTCGAACTGGGGTCCTTAGGCTTCACAGGCAAGCGCTTAACCACTAAGCCATCTCTCCAGCCCACTATTGTTATTTTAAAAAAATATTTAAAAAGCATTTTATTTTTATTTATTTGACAGAGAGCAGAAGAGAGAGAGAGAGAGAGAGAGAGTACACCAGGGCCTCCAGCTGCTGCTAATGAACTCCAGATGCATGTACCACCTTGTGTTTGTGGTTTACATGGGTTCTGGGGAATTGAACCTCGGTCCTTTGGCTTTGCAGGCAAGTGCCTTAACTGCGAAGCCATCTCTCCAGCCCTATTATTGTTATTTTGAATGTACGTGTGGTATTCACATGTGTGCACAGGCCAATGGACAACTTTGGGTGCCGCTCCTCAGGAATGCTGCCATCTACCTCCCTTCAGATGGCATCTCACCTGTTAGGCTACACTGGCTGGCAAGTGAGTCCCAGGGATCCAGCTGTCTCCGCCTCTCTATGGCTGGGATCGCGGCACACGCTGCTCTGCCCTGAACTGTACGTGGGCTCCAGGGCTTGAACCCCAGTCTTCATGCTTCCGAAGCAAGCACTCTACTGACTAAACCATCTCCCCAGGTCCCATAAAGTCACTTACAATGTTTCCTTGTTATGTCTCTGGGATCTGTAGTGACAGCCCCTCTTTCATTCTTACTATTTGTAAGTTTTGTTAACTATTCTCCTTTCTGAAGTCTGAAAGCCTATTGATTTTATTAAACTCAAAAGAAATAGCTTTTGGTATTATTGGTTTTCTGTATTGTTTTTCTCTTTTCCATTTCATTGATTTCCATACATTTATTTATTACTTCATTTTTATTGCTTGCTTTGGGTTTAATTTGCTCATTTTTTTTAAGTTTCTTAGAGTAGATTAGACTCTTCTGCCTTTTTTTTAAGTATATAAGTTTAATTGCTACCTATCTTTCTACTAAACTTTTTGTGGCTGAATTTCATAATTTTGGCATGTATTTTTATTTACTTCAAAATATTTTTTTCATGTCTTTTGTGTTATTCTTATATTTAATCTTTGGATTATTTAGAATTATGTTGTTCAATTTCCAAGTATTTATAGATTGTTTTTCTGTTATTGGTTTTTAGTTTTATTCATTTATGGTCAAAAAACACAGTTTAATCTTGGTTTGATGGCCTTGACTGAACAGAGAATGAAAGTAACAAATGAAGATTTCAAGACATCTGAAGAAAATGTTCTTTATAAAAAGCAAGAAGGCACCCTTGGGGGCTCTCCCTCTAGTGCCCCACAGTTGCTTTCATGAAAATGTTTGGCAGTTTTCTTCCCCTTGGAGGAGGTAGACATGAGGTTGGGGAAGTTGTCCTGGGGAATCCATTTTCTAGATTATATATATATATATCTCCTTCATAGTCCTGCTCATCATATATGTGTGTGTGTGTGTGTGTGTGTGTGTATGTGTATATATATAATATACATTTATATGTATGTAATTTTTTTGAGGTAGAGTCTCACTTTAGCCCAGGCTGACCTCGAACTCACTCTGTAGTCCTAGGCTGGCCTCAAGCTCACAGTAATCCTACTACCTCTGCCTCCTGAGTGTGGCGATTGAAGGCATGCACCACCACGTCTGGCTCTAGTTGATTTTTATTAGCAATGACCCTCGGTGTCTGGGGCACCTGCTGGGCAGTCTCCATTTGTTGGTCATCGTGCTGCGCTGTTCTCTGCTTCTTTTAATTTATTTACTCTATTTATTTTAGGGAGAGAGAGAGGCAAATAGAGGGAGAATGAGCAGGGCCTTCAGCCACTGCAAATGAGCTCCAAACACGTGTGTCACCTTGTGCATCTGGCTTACATGGGTTCTGGGGAATTGAACCTGGGTCCTTTGGCTTTGCAGGCTAGCACCTTAACTACTAAGCCATCTCTCCAGCCTAAGAGAATCCTACTCTTTTTTTTTTTTGATGTAGGGTTTCACTCTAGCCCAGGCTGACCTGAAATTTACTATGTAGTCTCAGGGTGGCTTTGAACTCACTGTGATCCTC
Organism: Dipus sagitta; assembly: GCA_036346955.1. Classification (NCBI taxonomy): domain Eukaryota; kingdom Metazoa; phylum Chordata; class Mammalia; order Rodentia; family Dipodidae; genus Dipus; species Dipus sagitta. The sequence continues at coordinate 15,085,292 of CM070789.1, forward strand.
CTATCTCTGCCTCCCAAGTGCTGGGATTGAGATTAAAGGCATGCACCACCAGCCCAGCTGGTGCATTATTTTTATTTATTTTTTAATTTTTGGTTTTTCGAGGTAGGGTCTCACTCTAGCTCAGACTGACCTGGAATTCACTATGTAGTCTCAGGGTGGCCTTGAACTCACGTTGATCCTCCTACCTCTGCCTCCCGAGTGCTGGGATTAAAGCTGTGCGCCACCATGCCTGGCTTGACTCTTTTTATTTTTATTTTATTTATTTATTTGAGAGAGCGAGAGCGAGAGAGAGAGAGAGAGAATGGGCATGCCAGGCCAGGGCCTCCAGCCACTGCAAACAAACTCCAGATGCATGCACCCTCTTGTGCATCTGGCTTACGTGGGTCCTGGAGAGTAGAACTGGGATCCTTTGGCTTTACAGGCAAACGCCTGAACCACTAAGCCACCTCTCTAGCCCGAGAATCCTACTCTTACACTAGAACATTAGCACGCCAACTTCCTCCTGGCAGAGCTGGACCTCGAGGGGATTTTGCAGGAGAGGAGAAATGCTGGCATGTTTGGTGAAACACTGCTTGTGGTGGATGGTGCGGATGGGATGTGGGAGGTGAGGCCGTCGGCTACGCCACAGAGCTCCAACAAGAGGTAGCAAGCGGAACGTGGGCCACAAGTGGGCTCTCCACGAGGACTGCAGATCCAGACAGGCAGCCGCTGGCAGCAAAGCTTACTGACAGCAGAGAAGAAATCAAGACAGATTGCTCCCCTGGGCCACACATTCTCTCTCCCAGGGCCCCCGCCCATCATGGGGCTCCCTGACCCAGAGTTTTGGAGCAGGAACTCACTGTAGTCGTGGACCCTAAATTATTCAGGCATTCTTTGACTTACCAGCTTGCAGAAGCCACAGTCCCATTCTTTATACTTCTTACAGGAATACTGGTGACGCTTGACAGGGGCATCGCAATGATTAAATTAAGAGCCTGGAAGAGTGGGAGGGATTTTGAGAGGGGCTGTAGAAAGTCTCCTCTATGCGTTATAAATCTTCAGACATTATGCTCAGGGATAAATAATGAGGCAAGAAATGGGTGTGTAAACAGACGGCTCTTTTTTTCTGTCTGAGTGAGCACACGCTTCTGGCGTGAGCGGTGATCGTTTTGGGGGGTCACGCGTGATTCTCTGTGTGCACCACGGCCCCCGTCTTATGTTGTTGAATCACCTCTCTGCCCTCCACACCAGGCTGAACTCTGGGGCTGGGATCTGACTCTTATGAATCTTTGCATCCCTGGCACCTCACAGTGATGACTGGCACAGGGTCGTCCTTTTCGTACCAAGCGTGTTCTACTCTAGAAGCCCTTTAAATTAGAAATTCCTAGCTGGGTGTGGTGACGCACGCCTTTAATCCCAGCACTCGGGTGGCAGAGGTAGGAGGATTGCTGAGTTCGAGGCCACCCTGAGACTCCATAGTGAATTCCAGGTCAGCCTGGACCAGAGTGAGATCCTACCTCGAAAAAAAAAAAATCAGAAATTTCTTCTCAGCAAACCTCATCTTTCTTTTCCTGTACAAGCCGGAAGTAACTCAGAACATCCCCAACAGGCATTTAGCAACTGTTGATGATGCTAATGATGACAACTAGTTTCCATGGCAACGAGCACTTATCCTTACAGCGTTTCTTTATGTAAAATTTGGAAAGGAATATATACTTCTTCCCACATTGCGAGAAAATCTTCTGTATTTTGGTATTGCTATACATCTAATCTTATCTTTTCCTAAGCATGGTTATTCGGAGTCATTGAGTCCGTTGTCTACATATGGTGGGCTATACTGGTGTCAAGCCTACGGACGGCTTGGGGGTTTGGGAATGGTATCGGAGTGAGCGAGGAACGGAGAATAAGGGAGGTGGATTGTTAAGAATATAAGGAAGGCAAACACATTTTTAGCACACATTTCCTTTTTGCCCCTTCATCTTCCCACTCATCTTCATCAACTCCACTGACTCCAACGCTCTTTAGACATAGACATGACTTGCATCACAGAGACAACACTGAAGACCGTGAGGGAGGAGCCACCCTAGTTCTAAATGGTGACCAGAGAGGGTGGACGCTCTAGCAGATGGGCCCAGGCCTCTGTCCTGGGGGCTAAGTACTGAAGTACTTACCAGTGGCTAGCCCTTCGCCTGTCCTTCAGCTGGTCGTGACTCGTCTCTGGTGACAGTGACAGTTAGCTGCTTTGCACTCACCTATCTAGAGACAGTCTGGAATTATTTTATGTACATATGCTCTTCCTCCACATATGACAGTGTAACGCTTTGCACCTTATTGTTTTTACTTAACAGTGTATTCTAAAAATCTTTTCACAATATCTCATCAAGATCTGCCTCATTTAGGACTGGAGAGACGGCTTAGTGGTTAAGGCACTTGCCCGCGAATACTCATGTTCGAATCTTCAGATCCCACATAAGTCAGACGCACAGTGACCCAAGTGCACAATGTTGCACATACGTGTAAGGGGCTGTACATGCCTGCTGTTTGTTTGCAGCCCTGAAGGCCCTGGTGTGCTCATTCTCTCTCTCTCTCTCTTTCAAATAAATAAATAAAAAAGATTTGCCTCATTTAATAGCTAGGAAATACTCAATTACATGTTGTGGTTTGGATGTAAAATGTCTCCCACAAGTTCAGGTGTTTGAACACTTGGTGCCCAGCTGGTGGCGCTGTGTGGGAAGGTTGTGGAACCTTGAGGAGGTGGAGCCTTGCTGGAGGAGGCGGGTCACTGGGACGCAGTGCTGGGGGTTTTAGAGCCTGGCCTCACTTCTTGTTGACTTAACTGTACTTCTTGGCTGTGGGTGCAGTGTGCCCAGGCATCTCCTGTTCCTGCCACCGAGCCTTGCCAACATGGACTATAGTCCTGGAACTGTAAGCAAAAATACTGATTTTTCTTTATTTACGAGAGAGAGAGAGAGAGAGAGAGAGAATGGGTGTGCCAGGGCCTGTGGCCACTGCAAACAAACTCCCGACACATGCACAACCATGTCCATCTGGCTTACCTGGGTTTGGGAGAATCGAACCTGGGTCCTTAAGCATTGCAGGCAAGTGTCTTAACCACTAAGCCATCTCTCAGGCCCTTGTAAGCAAAAATAAGTGCTTCCTTTCTTAAGCTGCTTCTTGTCAGGTATTTGGCCGCAGCAGTGAGTTAAGAACCTAATACAGATGAGCTGACCACTATATGCTAATCACAAGATATACAGCATACAAAATACAAGATACACAGCATACAAAATGGCCATTGGTTTCTCCCTCATACACCTACGGGTGAGTCGAGGTGGTCTACTTCAGGTCACAGGCGTAGAGATCAGCTGAGCCAACGTTGAGCCTTCTGGAGGGGCAGCGGATGCTCTGTGAGTCTCACGGTGATGTCAGATGTAAATAAACATGATCACTCCAACTCATTTTAAGTCCCTGCCCTCATCACACCTATTACATGGCAATTCGCCTGGCCAAAGGCAGAATTAAGAAATAAGGACATTTGGGTTGGAGAGATGGATTGGTGAGTAAGGGTGCTTGCTTACAAAGCCTGACATCCCAGATTGGAATATGGAGCCATAGCTCCAGCCCATAGGGAAAAAAAAAAATATATATATATATATATATATATATATATATATATATATATATATTCTTGAAAAAGGAAAGACATTTACTTTACCTACCCTGAGACCACAAGGTTGTCAATGCATGTCATTACCACAGGTAACAGAATTTGGATCAGTAATTGAATCTACCGTATCTCCTATTTTATTTTCCTAGGTGTCTTTTGATGGACACTTAATTCATTTTTACCTTTTGCAGATTTATATGCTTTAAATCAATCCCAACTCTGAACTCGCATTCCACAAAGATAATGAAAGTCCACTCACTCATTATTAAGAACATGCCTTTTGGCTTAGTGTGGTGCCCTGATTCAGGATCAAATGCACATCAAATGTCCAAGAAGCCTTGGGGGTTCTCTATTGGTGCATATTGGTAACCATGGAGGCCGGGCCAAATGACATGGTCTTTGTATGTGTGTGTGTGTGTGTGTGCGCACACGTGCGCCACCATGTCCAGCTCTCCTTTTCATTTCATTTCATTCTTTCTTTGGTTTGTTTTGAGATAGGGTCTTGCTCTAGTCCAGGTTGACCTGGAATTCACTATGTAGTCTCAGGGTGTCCTTGAACTCACAGTGATCCTCCTAACTCTGCCTCCTGAGTGCTGGATTAAAGGCATGCACCACCATGCCCAGCCTTCATTTTATTTATTATTTATTTATTTATGAGAGGGAGGCAGAGACAGAGAGAGAGAGAGAGAGAGAGAGAGAGAGAATGGGCACACCAGGGCCTCTAGCCACTGCAAATGAACTCCAGACAGATGTGCCACCTTGTGCATCTGGCTTATGTAGGTCCTGGGGAATTGAACTTGGGTCCTTAGGCTTTTCAGGCAAACACCTTAACCACTAAGCCATCTCTCCAGCCCACCATGATCTTTTTATTTCCTGTGACACGGTGATTTCCATGACACAGGACTCCTTGGAAAAGCTTGGACTCTGCTTCAAGTTCAACCTGTAGCAATAGTAACTTTTTTTTTTTTTCAAAAGATGTGTTGATAATGTTACTTACCTGTGTGTTAGCAAATGCAGAATGTTTTGAGACATGTGTCTTGCAAAACAGAGAAAACATAATTCTAGCACTCTGGAGGCAGGAGGACTTTGAATTTAAGGTCAACCTGGGCCTCACAGTGAGAATCCTGGCTTAAAAAAAAAGGGATGTAATTGCATATCTGGGTATTAAAAAAAATCATTATTTATTGACAAGAGAAAGAGAGATTGAGAGATTGAGTATGGGCACTCCAGGGCCTCTTGCTACTGCGGATGAGCTCCAGACACCTGGCCATTTTGTGCATGTGGCTACTGGGGAATCGGGCCCGGGCCGTCACGCTTTGCAAGCAGGCGCCGTTAAGTGCTAAGGCATTTCTCCAGCTCTTTTTTTTTTTTTTTTTTTTTAAAGTTTTGTAACTAGTATGCTTGGTAGTTTTCTTTTGATGCAAGGTCTCCCTCAAGTCCAGGCTGACTTGGAACTCATTCTATAGCCCATGTTTCCTGGAACTCATGGTGATCCTCTTACCTCATCTCCCGAATGCTGAGATTAAGGGCATTCCCACCATCTCTGGCATGTTTGGTAGTTTTAATGATGTCAAAATATTCAGACAGGTTTGTAGGAAAAGACGATAAGGGCTGAGGAGACAACTCAGCAGTTAAAGTTGATTGCTTGTAAAGTCTGCCAGTCTGGGTTCAATTCCCCACTACCCATGTAAAGCCAGATGCACAAAATGCTGTGCTTTAGCGTAGCTGTGTGTAGTGATGTTACTCTGGAATGTTTTCTATCCAGATGATGGTGGGGAAGCTTAACAAAACAAACACAAACAAAAACAAACACAAAATAAACAACTGGCGCCAGACGCCATAGCAGTGACAGACAGAGAGAGAAAGAGCACGTCAGGGCCTCCAGCCACTGCAAACGAACTCCAGATGCATGCGCCCCCTTGTGCATCTGGCTAACGTGGGTCCTGGGGAATCGAGCCTCGAACCGGGGTCCTTAGGCTTCACAGACAAGAGCTTAACCGCTAAGCCATCTCTCCAGCCCCCTACATTTTTTAAAATAAGCATGCTGGATGACTCTATAATTTTGTTCAGACAACTTCAGAACCTGGAAAAGCTGTTGCTGCTATTGACACATAGCAAACATACTGCTATTATTGATCTTTTTATAAGTATAAATATATATATATTGTATTTTATATGTAATTATATATTATATATGTATATAAACATATCTATCTATCTATCTATCTATATATATATATATAAAATTTAAAAATTTGGATACTTTAGCTGTGCTGTCAACTTTGGAAAAAAACCCTGTTTACCAGGTCAAGTTGTCATTTTACAGAAATTAACAGCCATATTGGTCTAGAAATGTTAAACTTAATTTTTTCCCATTTGTACAGGGGTAACATAGTGTATTAAATACATAAGGTCTTATCTACGTGGGTTTGATTACAGAAACTAATAAAGTATTCTCTAAATAAAAAAAAAGGTGCATGCTTCTGGAGTTTGTTTGCAGCAGCAAGAGCACCCATTCTCTTTTTATCTCTCAAATAATTAAAAAAAATTTTTTTTGTTTATTTTTATTTATTTATTTGAAAGCAACAGACAGAGAGAGAGAGAGGGAGAGAGAGAGAGAGAGAGGGAGAGAATGGGCACACCAGGGCTTCCAACCATTGCAAACGAACTCCAGGACTCCAGACGCGTGCACCCCCTTGTGCATCTGGCTAACGTGGGTCTTGGGGAATCGAGCCTCGAACTGGGGTCCTTAGGCTTCACAGGCAAGCGCTTAACCTCTAAGCCATCTCTCCAGTCCTCAAATAAATTTTTTTTAAAAGAAAAATAGCATAAGGTGTTCTGTGTTTGCTATATGTGGGTGGGTTTCTCAGGGTAGGAGGGAGAACGTTGCTTCATAACATATGTTCATGCAGGTATTCACGAAGACTCTATAGTACAGTCTACATAGGCTTTTTGTTTGTTTATTTTCGAGGTAGGGTCTCGCTGACCTGGAATTCACTATGTAGTCTCAGGGTGGCCTCAAACTCACATCGATCCTCCTACTTCTGCCTCCTGAGTGCTGGGATTAAAAGCGTGTGGCACTACACCGGCCTTACATAGTCTTCATAAAGGAGAAATTAGGGGGTAGAATGAAGAAACTGACCTAACATCAGACTTTTTCAAGTGTCTCGTTACCTACTTAGAGTTCAGGAACCCATTCTGCCATGGCGGGGGGGGGGCATCCTTCTTTATGTCTAAGAACGACTGTTCGTGGGGTCATTCATTACCAGTTCAGTACTAAACATTGCACTAAGCCCTATGCTCTGGGGATAAAAGCCAAAGGCGGGTTGGAGAGATGGCTTAGCGGTTAAGACACATGCCTGTGGAGCCTAAGGACCCAGGTTCTATTCTCCAGGTCCCACATAAGCCAGATGCACGTGGTGGCACATGCATCTGGAATTCATTTGCAGTGGCCAGAGGCCCTGGTGTGCCCATTCTCACTCTTTCTCTCTCCCTCTCTCTGTCTTTAATAAATAAATAAATGAAAATAAAATATTAAAAAAAAAGCCAAGGGTACCATTTCTCCCTCAGGCGCTTGCCTGTGAAGCCTAAGAACATAGGTTCGACTCTCCAAGTTCCCACATAAGCCAGATGCACAAGGTGACAAATGCATCTGGAGTTTGTTTGCGGTGTCTGGAGGCCCTGGCCCGCCCATTTTCTGTGTCTCAACATGCCTCTTTCTCCCTCCATATCTTTCTCTTTTATAATTTCTTAAAAAAGAATTATTTATTTGAGAGAGAGAGAGAGAGAGAGAGAGAGAGAGAGAGAAAGAGAGACAGATAGAGACAGAGAATAAGCACACTTGGGCCTTCAGCCTGCATATGAACTCCAGACGCATGCGCCCCCTTGTGCGTCTGGCTTATGTGGGTCCTGGGGAATTGAACCTGGGCCCTTTGGCTTTGTAGGCAAGCGCCTTAACCACTAAGCCATGTCTCCAGCCCTCTCCCTCTCCCCCCCCCTCTCGTAAGTGAATAAATAAGTAAAATATAAAAGTAAGCAAGAACTGATCAGGCGGAATGTGGGGGAAGCACAGGGAACGCCCCAGGCACTAAGGACAGGAGTGTGACGTGAGCAGAAGTGTCAGACAGCACATGCTGGGGACGAAGAGTAGTGAGGTTGACCCGAGGATGATATAAGACTATAAGGCAGGAGTGACAGGTGACCAAAGGAGTGTAAAAGTGTCAAACTTTAGGACACAGGGCCAGAGAGGAAGCCACTGCTGTTGTTTTGCTAAATGGACATAATGGACCATCAAACTTCCTTCTAAATAATTATGTTTATACCCATAGATGAGTGCTGCCAACAGATTTGGTCATAATAGCTTCTTTTAAAAATTTTTATTTGGGGGCTGGAGAGATGACTTAGTGGTTAAGCGCTTGCCTGTGAAGCCTGAGAACCCCAGTTAGAGGCTCATTTCCCCAGGACCCACGTTAGCCAGATGCACAAGGGGGTGAATGCGTCTGGAGTTCATCTGCGGTGGCTGGAGGCCCTGGCGTGTCCATTCTCTCTCTCTCTCTCTCTCTCTCTATCTGCCTCTTTCTCTCTGTCTGTCGCTCTTAAATAAATAAATTACAAAAGATAAATTTTTTTTTTATTTGGGCCAGGCGTGGTGGGGCACGCCTTTAATCCCAGCACTCGGGAGGCAGAGGTAGGAGGATCGCCATGAGTTCGAGGCCACCCTGAGACTACATAGTGAATTCCAGATCAGCCTGGGCCAGAGTGAGACCCTACATGACAGAACTCGAAAAACCAAAAAAAAAAAAATTTTTTTTTTAAATTTGGGCTGGAGAGGTGGCTTAGCAGTTAAGGCATTTGCCTACAAAGTCAAAGGACCCCGGTTCAATTCCCCAGGACCCACGTAAGCCAGCTGCACAAAGGGGCACATGCATCTGGAGTTCGTTTGCAGTGGCTGGAGGTCCTTGTGTGCCCATTCTCTCGCTCTCTCTCCCTCTCTCTCTGCCTGTTTCTCTCTTTCTCAAATAAATGAAAATAAAATAAAAAAATACTATCTTAAAAATATTTATTTATTTATTAGAGATGGGGGGTGGGGGAGAGAGAGAGAGAGAGAGAGAGAGAGAGAGAGAGAGAATGGGCGTACCAGGACCTCCAGCCACTGCAATCGAACTCTAGATGTGTGCGTCACCTTGTGCATCTGGCTAATGTGGGTCCCGGGGAATCGAACCTGGGTCCTTAGGCTTCACAGGCAAGTACGAGCACCTTAACTGCTAAGCCATGTCTCCAGCCCTGCAGCTCCTTTTTATAGTGGGCAGTGGTCACTGCAGAGGCTCATAACTTTCAGCATGCTGAGAATCAGCGACTGTTGAATGTTCATCCACAAATGGGACATCTCTGTCACCCCCTCCAAGGCTCAGGGATCATCACAGGATAAGGGGCAGAAGAAAACGAAAGGGCCAGAGGGAGGGGATGAGATGACAAGATGTCTCTGAAGCATCGTGTTGCTTGCTGTGCATCACAATGGTTTTGATGTTGGCACTGGACTGGGCCTTGTCCACATCCTCTCATGCCAGGGGAGGGGAGGAAGGAAGAGGAATAGGAGCCATTGAGGCCCCGCCCTTCCCTGAGCTCTTACAGGCGGATCAAGGTAGCCCATAGGGAGGGTCTCACAGGGCTCCTCCCTGAGCATCTGTAGACAGGTAATGGTCACTGGGGGAGGGAGAGATAATTTCTTCATTTGTATAGTCATTGGCATATCCTATAGAAGTCCTCCAAGTAGTTAATAGAAAGAAAAATAATTTTGGCTGGAGAGATGGCTCAGTGGTTAAGGCACTTGCCTGCGAAGCTTAACTACCCAGGCTCAATTCCCCAGCACCCACATAAAGCCAGATGCACAGTGGCACATGCATCTGGAGTTCATTCGCAGTGGCTAGAGGCAGTCACACCCATTCTCTGTCTGTCTGCTTGCAAATAAATAAAAAGAAAAAGAATAGTAATTTATTGGTTAGTATTGGCTAACTAGACTTTAGTTATACTATCTATTTTTCTGTACTATTAGAAAAATTTTTGCTAAGTGTTCAGAATTAGCCAAGTTTTACAAATCACTATTTTTAAAAACAGGCTTTAAAATTTTATTTATTTATTTGAGAGAGAGAGAGAGAGAGCGAGCAAGCACTCCAAGGCCTCCAGCCACGGCAAATGAACTCTAGATGCATATGCCACCTTGTGCATCGGGCTTATGTGGGTACTGGGGAATCGAACCTGGGTCCTTTGGCTTTGCAGGCAAGTGCCTACTCTCCAGCCCACATCTAAGTATCTTGAAGTGTAAGGTAAATGGCATGTCCAGAGTCGTGCAGACAGAACACAGTGATAGATAAAATTGGGTATTGAACTCAGAGATGCCCGAACTCAAATATGTACACTTAATCTTTCTAGGTTCTCTTAAAGAAAGCAATATATAGCGTTTTCTGAAAGTCTCTGGAACTCAAAACCTGTGTATATATATATATTACTCTCACCCAGGCTGACCTGGAATTTACTATGTAGTCTCAGGGTGGCCTCGAACTCATGACAATCCTCCTACCTCTGCCTGCCAAGTGCTGGGATTAAAGGTGTGTGCCACCACATCCAGCTGTTGCCTGATTTTTTGAATTATTATTATTAGTTATATGTACAGTATGTATACAGCCATATTGGTATTATCATTAGCCTCCTCCCTGTCCTCCCCTCTCCGAAGAGACCCTCCTCGTTGGAGACTATGGGTCATGCATTGTGGGATTAGCCATCAGTTATGGGGAAGAGGCAGTGTCTCTGTGCATAATGTCCCAACTTATGGCTCTAACGATCTTTCCACTCCCTCTTCCGCTTATTTCCCTGACCCATGTTGGGTTGGTTTTAGGTCTACATCAGTGATGAGGTCATGGGAGCCTCTGTATCTCTGGATCTCTGGTTTGGTAGGAGTTGAGTGTTCTCTGTGTCTATCTCCTTCACCCTTGTGCTGATATCAGGTTCATCAAGAAAGCAGCACTCTTGCTCATTTCCCCAATTGCTCTATGGTCTCAGCTGGGACCCTGGTGAGGTGTGATGGGCTGATTCTCTCCTTAGGTTCTGCGTCCATCTGAAAAAGAGAAGCAAATTCTCCAATGGAGAGTGAGGTCAGCACCAGATAAATGGGATAACCAATTTCATTTTACATAAAACTTAATAGGTGTTGGCCCTTTTGTAGCCTGTGATTGGTGAGAGCTTGATATTGGAGAATGAGCTCATTTTTTGGATATAGTTCTGACTTGTTTCCCAGTTCCAGCTATGGGTTCCATTCCACTGAGTGGATTAGTTAGCTAAATCAAGAGCAGTTGGTTTCCCACTATGGCTGTGTGCCACTATTACACTTGTATGAGCATCATGACAGGTTATTTGCTGCTAAGTAGGTTAGACCATGAGTTGCTTGGACAGATGTTGTCCATTTTTCCCCATTCGCCCATGTAGCACCTTCTGGCACTAGATGAACTAACTGTCTGGGGACTGACTCTCTTCCAGATTCTAGCCAGGTCACTTCATGTTCCGTACCAACAGCATGTGGTGTCTTTGGCAGGAGGGTCATACCTTTAACCTTTGGTGGGTCATCAAGTACTCTGACAGAAATCTCTCTTCTTTCGTAGGGTCTCTGTGATCAACAACTCATTGTGGATTTTAATCACAATGGTACTGGGAGTTACAGGCCAGCGCCAAGGGAAAAGAAGGAAGAAAAAGATACCCTGATTTTTAACTGTGGTTCTTCCTGCACGTTTTGAAAAAAAGAATAATCAAAGTGTGGGTTTATTCTCCACATCAGTCACTAGGTGGCGCCAGCGCACCGAAAAGCCGGTAGGGTTTTGGGAGAAAGACAGGATTTATTCTAAGAAGTCAGGGAGTCAGGAAAGGCTGGCTTTGATTAGAAAAGTGCTAAAAAGCTCACTCCCTCTGACAGCTGGCTTTATTTCTTTTCTGGATAATGTAGATGAAGAGGAAGATGAGAGGTCTCTGGAGGTGGAGAGAACTGCTAGAGCCAAGAGCTATGTGGGATGAATGCATAATCAACGATTTGTGTTCTTTCCCAGGGGTGCTTTTAATAATCTGATGTGTGTGGCTGGGCTGTGGGCTGTGGAAGCAGAACCCCCATCGCCCTGTCCTGTGCGGTCTGCCTTCGCCCGAAGACTCCGGCCTGCACGTTACGTAACGCGGGCGCGGGGCGCGGGGCTGGCGCACCTGGGGCTTCCAGTGGGCTGAGATGCTGCGATGACGCTGGTAGGCGGGAAGTGCCAGCGCGCATGCTCGCCGCCCCTTCGCTGGCACTCACTGTTGAGGGCGATGGACTGACTGCGGGGCAGGCCAGAGGGGCCTGAGTCACAGCACATGGGACAAGTGACTCTTTACCTCTGTGAGTAGGAAAGTGTTCTGTAGAAGGCAGGAGTCTCCAGAGAAATGAACCGAAAGATCTCTTTCCTCTGCCTGTGTCATCTATCTATCTATCTATCTATCTATCTATCTATCTATCTATCTATCTATCTATCATCTATCTACCTACCTGCCTATCTAATCTATCATCTATCATCTATCATCTATCAATCACATATCTGACATTTGCATCTCATGCTCTGTCTGGCAACCCTAAAGCCTGCAGGGTGGAGGCTCAGAAAAGAGCTGGTTCTTCAGCTTGGAGTTGAATGCAGTCCTCCGCCTTGAGGGATCCTGATCTTTTTCTTCAGCTAACTAGGGGAGGTTTTGCCCACCTTATGGAGGGTAGTGTTCATCGCTCAAAGTCTATTGTTTTAAGCACCAATCCCATTTAAATTTTTTAAAAAATTTATTTGAGAGAGAGAGAGAGATGGAGAGAGGGAGGGAGAGAATGTGCACGCCAGGGCTTCAGCCACTGCAGACGAACGCCAGACACGTGCGCCCCCTTGTGTGCATGTGCGACATTGTGCGCTTGCATCACTGTGTGTCTGGCTTACCAGGGACCTGGAGATTTGAACATGTGTTCTTAGGCTTCACAGGCAAGCACCTTAACTGCTAAGCCATCTCTCCAGCCCACACCAATCCCATTTTGAAATGTCTTCAGAGAAACAGACAGATGTGTCTCACCAAACATCTGGGTATGGTGGGTCAGCTAAGTGGACACATAAGGCTGACTGTCCCCAGATGAGTGACAAATTGTCCACTGCTCCTTTTGCTCTCTGCTGGGGTGCAGAGCTGGTCATCTGTGCTCCTGTGTCTTCTGCCCCTGCCACTGATGAGCTGACCATGGGTAATTATGTAACTTTGTTTTACACAAGTAGTTTTTTTTTTTGTTTTTTTGAGATACGGTCTCACTTTAGCTCAGGCTGACCTGGAATTCACTATGTAGTCTCAGGGTGGCCCCGAACTCACGGCGATCCTCCTACCTCTGCCTCCCGAGTGCTGAGATTAAATAAGGCATGTGCCACCACGCCTGGCCACACAAGTGTTTTTGTCTTATTTTGTGTTTATGGAGACAAGTGTCTTGCCATGTAGCCCAGGCTGTACTCAGACTTGTAATCTCCCCGCTTAAGTCTCCAAGTGCTGGGGTATGTAGGCATTAAAAAAAACAAACTTAACAGTCCATAAGGTACGGTGGTGCACGCCGTTAATGTCAGCAATTGGGAGGTAAATGTAGGAGGATCAACATGAATTCGAGGCCAGCTTGGAACTACATAGTGAATTCCAGGTAAACCTAGAGTGAGAACATACTTCGAAAAACAAAAACAAAACAAAACACCCTAAAATTACATGAAGTTCCATGAAATTCCATGAGGCATGGCTTCCAATAACATCATTTTACATCATAAAGTTAGTTTGGGATTTTTTTTTCACTGTATGGAAAAAAACCTAGAGAAGGCATGTATTGAATAGAACACCTTTCAAGAAAACTATAGAGAGAGCTGGGTGTGGTGCACACCTTTAATCTCAGCACTTGGGAGGCAGAGGTAGGAGGATCGCTGTGAGTTCGAGGCCACCCTGAGACTACACAGTGAATTCCAGGTCAGCCTGAGCTAGAGTGAGACCCTGCCTCAAAAAACCTAAAAAAAAAAAAAAAAATAATTGATATGCAAACTAATCAATCATGAAAGAAAATTCTTTTTTTTTTTTTTGTCTTTGTTTTTTCAAGGTAGGGTCTCACTCTAGCCCAAGCTGACCTGGAATCCACTATGTAGTCTCAGGGTGGCCACAACCTCTTAAACTCATGGTGATCCTCCTACCTCTGCCTCCAGAGTGCTGGGATTAAAGGTGTGCACTACTACGCCTGGCCAGGATGACTTTTTAAATAAAAAGTATTTTATTTGTTTATTTAAGAGATAGTAATAGGGAGAGGCAGAGAAAGGAAGAGATTGGTGGGCACATCAGGGCCTCCAGCCACTGCAAACGAACTCTAAATGCATGTGCCCCTTATGCATCTGGCTTAACATGGGTGCTGGGGAATTGAACTGTGTCCTTTGGCTTTGCAGGCAAGCGCTTTAACTGCTAAGTCATCTCTCCAGCCCTAAGGATGATTTTGAACCTTTCATCCACTTGTCTTTACTTCCTGAGTGCTGGGATTACAAGCATGTGCCATCAGCCTGGCTTTTTTTAAATTCAAATTTTGATTAATTAATTTATTTACAGAAAGAGAGAGAGAGAGAGACAGAGAGAGAGAGAGAGAGAGAGGATGGGCACGCCAGGGCCTCTAGCCACTGCAAACAAACTCCAGATTCATGTGCCACCTTGTGCATCTGGCTTACATGGGTACTGAGGAATCAAACTTGGGTCCTTTAGCTTTGCAGACAAGTGCCTTAACTGCTAAGCCATCTCTCCAACCCCATGCCTGGCTTTTATATGGTGCTGGGGATCATACCCAGGGTTTTGTGCGTTTTAGGCGCACGCTCTACCAACCGAGCTGCGTCTCCAGCCTGACTGTGATACGTCAATGTTTACATTTTATGTGCTTCAGCTTCCTTATCCAGTGAAAAGATCTGGGAACACATTCTCATGGCAATTCTACTTTTCACAATGACAACACAAAGTAAACTCAAGTAACCTGATTTAGTTGATGTCTTATAAATAACAATTTACAGGCTCTCTTTTGGCTAGAAACATGGGTTTGTTATCACAACATTTCTTGATTTTGTACATTGTTCAGTGGCCCTTTTCCAACATACTCTTAGGTTCACGTTATAGTGTACCATTGCTCAACTTATAAGCAAATTGGGAATTAATTATTTACATCTTATTTAAAATCAACATTATAGCAGACCTGGAGTAGGAGTTGTGGTAGCCAAGAGAGCCAATCCTACAGCAGTCTGTTGTCATGTTCACTGCCAAATACCATCTACACCCAATGCCAAACATCCTTCTCTCCAAACTACGGGATTTTATTTCAGTTTGATCTGTTGAAGACCATCACACAAGCACACCTTTGCCAGAACGTTTATGTAGGTGTGATGTGTAGGGTTAAGAACACAGCACTGGAGAAGACTAGGTTCGTCAAAGACAAATACTAGCAGGGTGGCCTTGGACAATTATGTAGCTTTGTTAAGTTTCAGCTTTTCCATCTATAAGATATACAAGAGCTGGAGGGCTGGCTTAGCAGTTAAGACACTTGCCTATGAAGCCTAAGGAACCAGGTCTGATTCCCCAGGACCCATGTAAGCCAGATGCACAAGGTGGCACATGCATCTGGAGTTTGTTTGCAGTGACTGGAGACCCTGGTACACCCATTCTCTCTCTCTCTCTGATTCTTTTTCTCTCTCTCCAATAAATAAATAAAATATTAAAATAAAGATATACAGGTGTACTGATGTATTGGGCTACTGTTGTAAAGCAAAAGAAATAATGCACTTGAAGCCATCAGTACAGTTTCTGGGGTTTTTTATTTATTTATTTATTTATTTTGTTTTGTTTTTGTTTTTTTGTTTTTTCAAGGTAGGGTCTCACTCTAGCCCAGGCTCACCTGGAATTCACTATGTAATCTCAGGCTGGCTTCGAACTCCAGGCGATCTTCCTATGCCTCCTGAGTGCTGGGATTAAAGGCGCGCGCCACCACGCCCGGTCCATTAGTGCAGTTTCTTGAATACGGTTCCCTCCGTAGATGCTCGGTTCTGGTAGCTTTCTTATCTTGACAAAGCTGAAGGGAAAGGGTAGAAAATTGTTCCTTCCCCCCCTTCTACATCTGAACTTACAATTACTTGTGATAGTATGAGTTGTATATTTCATGCAAGATTCAGCCAGTGTGGCGGTACATTGTCACAGTTACCTCTTGCTGCGAGGACAAAATCAACCATGAGCAGCTTATGGGAGGAAAGATTTTACTCCAGGCTTACAGCCTTGAGGGGAAGCGTCCTCGTGGTGGAGAAGCACGGCAAGCTCGCATCTGCACCCCGCAGCGGCAGGAGAGCGCAGCCGAGCTGCGTGGACCCCCCCTCCCGAAGGAGCCGCGGCGCGGACACGCGAGGCCGTGGGGACATGGTGCATTCGACCGCCCGTGCCCGCCCGTAGTCCCAGCACTGGGCGGGTAGGCCAGGAGAATCGGGAGGTTAGCATTTTCCTTGGCTGTCTAGCGAGCTTGATGCCAGACTGGGACACAGGAGACCCCGTCACAAAAAAGCCATTCAGCTATGAGCTATGGAGGAACGAGGCAGCAAGACAGTGGCCTGTAAGGGAGGGGCGGTCACCAAAAGCTGCTACGTATTTCATTTGTTTTTCGAGGTAGGGTCTCACTCTAGCCCAGGCTGACCTGGAATTCACTATGGAGTCTCAGGCTGGCCGTGAACTCACAGCGATCCTCCTACCTCTGCCTCCCTGATGCTGGGATTCAAGGTATGCGCCACCACGCCTGGCTGCTGCTACATATTTCTACGTAAAATTCATTTGAGAGAGAGGATGAGAATGGGCGTGCCAGGGCCTTTAGACACCGTAAACAAACTCCAGACGCGTGCGCCCCCTTGTGCATCTGGCTTACGTGGGTCCTGGGGAATTGAACCTGGGTCCTTTGGTTTTGCAGGCAAGTGCCTTAACCACTAAGCCACCTGTCTAGCCCGTAAAGATCACTTCTGAAGATTAGGCACATGTTCACACGTACTGGCAGCAATGGATGGAAGCACATTCTTCATTCTGAGCAGACATTTGCTCGGAAGCGAATGGCAAATCTTGTTACTGGGGAAGAGCCAGGAGAGCAGGTGGGGAGGGATGCTGGCACACACCTCCTCTAATGTTCAGCTTGCTTCTTAAGCTGACTCGACTCATTACAGGATAAATATGAGCGACTTATTTCCCCAAATGATAATCAAACCCCACTCTGTACAGGGTCAGCGCTCTCTCTCTCTCTCTCTCTCTCTTTTAAACAGATAAGGCCTCTCATGGCCTGCCAGGCAAAATAACTTAGGCTGTTAATTTGCTATCTTAAAACTGAATCTTAAAAATTCCTGGTTTAGCCAGGCGTGGTGGCACACACCTTTAATCCCAGCCTTTGGGAGGCAGAGGTAGGTGGGTCGCCATGAGTTCAAAGCCACCCTGAGACTACATAGTGAATTCCAGGTCAACCTGGGCTAGAGTGAGACCTTACCTCAATAAACAACAACAACAACAACAATAATAAAAATTATTGGTTTCAAGCCAGGCATGGCAGCACACGTCTGTAATCCCAGCATTTAGTAGGTGGAGGCAGGAGGATCAGGACTTCAGTCGTCCTTGGCTACATAGTGAGTTAGAGGCCAGTTTGGACTACGCAAGACCCTGTCTCAAGATGCCAAAATAAAATTTATAAATTCCTAATTTATATGTCACCGTGACTGGTTGCAAAACTATGCCTTTGGTTTTTTTTTTTTTTTTTTTTTTTTTTTTTTTTTTTGTGTGTGTGGTGATTTGGAAGGGGTCATACACTGGATATATATTTTTTTCTTATCTACAAGAGAGTGGCCAACTCAAGGGGAAGACTTTTTTTCATCAGCTTTAATGGCTGGATGGTATCTAGGGTTTTGGGGTCCAGAGGGTTATATGGATTGAATACAGGCCAGCATGATATCGGGCTTGTCATTGTCTCTGTAGCTCACAAGGTGAAGTCGTGATTCCGCAGCATTCCCTACGTGGTCCAAGGTCGTGAGCGGCGGTGGCAGCAGCAGGTTCATGGCAGCTTCCAGTAAGGAAGGGAGTTCCTGGTTTCCTTTTTTAAAATTATTGTATTTTCATTTTTGAGAGAGAGAGAGAGAGAGAGAGAGAGAGAGAGAGAGAGAGAGAGAGAAAGGGAGGGGGAGAGAATGGGCACACCAGGGCCTTTCAGCTGCTGTGAATGAATTCCAGACATGTGCGCCCCCTTGTGCGCATGTGCGACATTGCACACTTGTGTCACTTTTGTGTCTGACTGTGTGGGACCTGGAGATTTGAACAAGTGTTCTTAGGATTCATTAGCAAGCACCTTAACTGCTAAGCCCTTTTTAAAAAAGTTCATTTTATTTAAAAAAATTATTATTATTATTTTTTTGTTTTTTGAGGTAGGGTCTCACTCTAGCCTGGGTTGACCTGGAATTCACTATGTGGTCTCAGGGTGGCCTCGAAGTCTCGGCAATCCTCCTACCTCTGCCTCCCGAGTGCTGGGATTAAAGGTGTGCACCATCATACCTGGCCTTTATTTTCATTTTTGAGAGAGAGAGGGAGAGAAATGAGAGAGAGAGAAAGGCGGCGGGGGGGCGGGGGTGTGTTCCTGGTTTCTGTGTAGGTGATGTGGCCATTGCAGTTGTCATCCTACTAATTACCAGCAGGACACAGAGGAAAGAACAGGATTCAGAGTCCCAAGAACCCAGATCTGATTCCTAACTGCCCAGCAAGCTGTCTTCTGCCTCGTGCACGCTGCTCTTCCGAGCCTTACTTCTCACCTGTACAACAGAGACAAAAACAGCATTGATCTTTCCCGTGGTTGTGGGAATCAAGACAGAAAGTGGAACACAAGTCTTTTGTTGATGTGGAGACTTACACAAATGTTGGTGATCCCTATTATCTGGCTGGGGAGGCAGGGGTCACTCCGTGTATTATGAATAAGACTCTGTAAGATTTCGTGGCGCAGGAAGCTTATGCAGAGCTCCAAAAGGCTCTTGCAGCGAGCAAGATGATACGCTCTTCATCCTCGGGTCTTATCCTAACCCACAGCTATTGTTATTTAGAATTTAACAGACAGAACAAGCTAAGACTTCTTGAAATATGTCCCCCACTTTGTAAATATAACTCAGCTCTCATGGCCCTTTCACCCGCTGCAAGATGGGAGATTTGTTCCTTTCACTTAGCCTTCCAAGGGTCAGCTGTGAAAACCTTTCCAAAGCAAAAGCACAGATCCAATCACATGCTCTGGTATTAAAACCTTCTCATTGGGCTGGACAGATGGCTCAGTGGTTAAGGCACTTGCCTGCAAAGCCAAAGGACCCAGGTTCCAGTCATCAGTCCCCACGTAAAGCCAGGTGCACACGGTGGCCCATGCATCTGGAGTTTGTTTGCAGTGGCTGGAGGCCCTGGTGTGCCCACACACACACTCTCTCTCTATCTGCCTCTCTCTATTAAATAAAATAATTAAAAAATTAAAGAAAAACCTTTTCACTCTCTGTGGCTCACAGGATCATGTCCAAATGCCATACCTGCAAATCTTTTTCTCATCCATGTAGACTACAAATGTAAAAATGAACTTCATTTTTCTTTTTTTAAGAAATATTTTATTACTTTTTTGGGCTGGAGAGATGGCTTAGCGGTTAAGCGTTTGCCTGTGAAGTCTAAGAACCCTGGTTCGAGGCTCAATTCCCAAGGACCCACATTAGCCAGATGCACAAGGGGGCGCACACATCTGGAGTTCATTTGCAGTGGCTGGAAGCCCTGGCGCACCCATTCTCTCTCTCTCTCTCTCTGTCACTCTCAAATAAATAAATAAGAATGAACAAAAAAATTAAAAAAATATTTTATTACTTTTGAGAGAGAGAGAGAGAGAGTGAGATTGAGAGAGAGAGAGAATTTCCAGGGCCTTCAGCCACTGCAAACAAACTCCAGATGTATGCCCCACCTTGTGCATCTGGCTCATGTAGGTATTGGGGAATCGAACCTGGGTCCTTAGGCTTTGCAGGCAGGCACCTTAACTGCTGAGCAATCTCTCCAGCCTGAAAATGAATTTATTAATCAAAGTCGTCATCACTGTCCCGAGCCCCCTACCCTGTTTGTCCGTTCATCCGGGTCTTCCAGCCTTCCTTCCCCACGCTCCCATGGGCCACGGCGCCTCCCAGCTGCCCGTCATGCTGTTTTCTGTGCACATTGCCGCCTCAGCTTCTCAGCCTGCCGTCTCCCTCCTCTTCACCGCTGCTCTCTCCCCTCCAAAGCTGCCTCCGCCCAGGAGCAGCTCAGTACCTCATTCATCATTCATTCGTGTCACCCAACGGCCACTCTCCGTGTCTCCGTCCTCTCCCCACCACGGCTATGTCTTGCTGAATTTCCTGGGTGACGTTTGGTGCTGTCCAAAGCCTCGGGAGGGCCGATCAGAACTGCACTCTTCAGCCTCGCGCCCTCACTGCTCAGGGCCGTTTGTGCAAACAGCAGGTGCTCAACGCCGGTCGTCATGTGGAGGGAAACGGGAACTTGTTTACACTGTGCTTTCAAAGGCGCCTTACCTTTGCCAACAGTCCCTCCAACCTGACAGTGTGAGTGCTGCTGGCTTGTTTCTTCTTGATCAGCTCTGTCCAATCTCCTCCAGCTATTAATTGATCCAGGAGTTAGAACACAAAACAGGATTCTCTTTAAAGTTCCCAGTCAGGGCCTCTCTTTCAGTCAATCAGTTCACAGATTGGAGAACCAGGAGTCCTCCTCAGTCCTAATAAGACTGAGTTGGGTCCCAGCACTGGGGAGGCAGAGGTAGGAGGATCGCCATGAGTTCGAGGCCACTCTGAGACTACATAGTGAATTCCAGGTTATCCTGAGCTAGAGCGAAACCCTATCTTGAAAACAACAACAAAAGACTGAGTTGGGGATGTGGCTCAATTGGTGGAGTGCTTGACTAGCCCGCATGAAACCTGGGCTTCCATCCTTAGCACCTCATTATCTGAGGGTGGTGGCACTCACCTGTAGTCCAACCCTCTTGAGGTAGACACAGGAGGATCGGAAGTTCAGAGTAGTTCCGGATCAACCTGGGGTAGGTGAGACTCAAAACAAGCAGAGCTAGCCTAGCAAGTTAGCTCAGTGGTAGAGCCCTTGCCTAGCTTGAATGAGGCTCTGGGTTTGATTCCTAGTGCTGCAAAAATAAACAAACAAACAAATAAGCCTAGTGTTGGGCTGGAGAGATGGCTTAGTGGTTAAGACACTTGCCTACGAAGCCCAAGGGCCCAGGTTTGATTCCCCAGTACCCACGTCAGCCAGATGCACAAGGTGGCACATGTGTCTGGAGGCCCTGGTGCCCCCATTCTCTCTCTTAAATAAATAGGCAAATAAGTAAAATATTAAAAAAAAATCCAAGGGCTGGAGAAATGGCTCAGTGGTTAAACGTGCTTACTTGCAAAGCCTGACAGCCCAGCTTCGATTCCCCAGTACCCATGGAAAGCCAGATGCATAAGGCAGTGCATACAACTGGAGTTTATTTGCAGTGGCAAGAGGCCCTGGTGTACCCATTCTCTCTCTTCTTCTTCTTTTTCTTTTTACATTAATTAATTAATTGTATTTATTTGGGTGAGAGAAAGAAGTAGATGGAAAGAATGGGAGCACCAGGGCCTTTAGCTGCTGCAAACGAACTCCAGACACATGTGCCACCTTGTGCATCTGGCTTACGTGGGTTCTTAATGTGGAATCATTTACTGGGGACTCTAACCTAGGTCCTTTGGTTTTGCAGGCAAGTGCCTTAATAGCAAAGCCATCCCTCCAGCCCCCTTCTCTCTCTTGCAAGTAAATAAAATGACTATACGTAAGGCAAGCGCCTTAACCGCTAAGCCATCTCTCCAGCTGCATGTCTTGTTCTTTATTTTGTTACACTTTTTTGGTTTATTTATTTATTTATTTGACAGAGAGAGAGAGAGAGAGAGAGAGAGAGAGAGGCAGTTGAGCGAGAGAATGGGCATGCCAGGGCTTCCAGCCATTGCAAATGAACTCCAGATGCATGTGCCATCTTGTGCATCTGGCTTAAGTGGGTCCTGGGGAATTGAACCTGGGTCCTTTGGCTTCATAGGCAAAAGCTTTAACTGCTAAGGTATCTCTCCAGCCCATGTTTTGTTTTTTTGAAACAGGGTCTCAATACAAAGCCCTGATTGGCTCAGAGCTCACTATACAGTCTGGGCTAGCCTTAAACTTGTGCCACTACTGCTTCAGCCTCACAGCTGCTGGGACTACAGGCACGAGCCATCATGGTCAGCTGTTTATGAGTAATTAAAGGGCACAAGGGCTGGAGAGATGTGTTAGCGGTTAAGGCACTTGCCTAAGAAGCCTAGGAACTCATGTTCAAATCTCCAGGTCCCATGTAGCCAGATGCACAGTGACACAAGCATGCAATGTTCGCAATGCACCAGAAGGGGGCGCACACCCTTCTCAGCAGCTGAAGGCTCTGGTGCGCCCAATCTCCCCCTCTCCTCCCTCTTTTTCTCTCTTGTAAAAATAAATAAATAATTTAAGGGCACAAGTAAAATATTACATGCCAGAAATTACAGTAATTTTGATTTTTTTATTTTCTTCTTTTTCCTTTTTGAAATAGAGGGACCACTGTGAAGCTCATGCTGATCCAGGACTCTCAGTCCTCCTGCCTCAGCCAACCAGGGGCTGCGGTTACCGGTTTGGCTGTCACACCTGCCTGATACGTCATATGTTAAAAACAAAGCAGGGACACTTATTGATGGGCTAGCTATAAATAAAAAATTTTTAGATAAATACTTTTCTGTTTTCAAAAAAGAAGAAAGATATGCTGGGCATGTTGGTGCAGAGTCTTGTAGCCTACCATGGCCTCAAACTCACAATTCTCCTGCCTCCGCCTCCTGAATGCTGGGATTGCAGACCTGAAACAACGTGCCTGGCTACTTGTAATCTTCTTTATAATCAGAGTGAAGAAAATGGGAGACAGAAAAGAATGGAATATGAAAAGAAGACAGAGGAAGGTCAGTTCTGGGCTCCAGGGAACCCAGGGCAGGACTGTCTCCCCGACATCCCATTTCTACTGGGTCTTTACGTAATGAGCACCAGATAATGTTTGGCAGTCAGAAAAATATTGCTCAAAATTCCACTAAAGATATGTAACAGCAAAGATATATCTAGTCCCTCGGTGAGCAACTGATGTTGCATAGCAACAACTGCCTGGTTTTATTTCTGTCACAGGATTGCCATACGGAAGCTTTGAATTAAGTTCTTTTTTCTCTCTCTCTATTTTTTTAAAAAATATTTTATTTTTATTTATATTTATTTATTTTATTTATCTATTTGAGAGAGAGAGATACAGAATAGGCAGGTAAAGAGAGAGAGAGAAAGAGAGAGACAGAGAGAATGGGTGTGCCAGGGCCTCCAGCCACTGCAATGAACTCCAGATGCATGCGCCACCTTATGCATCTGGCTTATGTAGGTCCTGGGGAGTCGAACCTGTGTCCTTTGGCTTTGCAGGCAAGCGCCTTAACCGCTAAGCCATCTCTCCAGCCCTCTTTCTTTTTCTTTACTTTACTCTTTTTTTTTTAACAAGGTATCATACCTTGCTATACCCATCCAAGTCACCTGTCACTTTCTAAAATTAGAAAAGTGCCCCTTCCAAGGAAGAGATAAGGTGGTACAGAGAAGCAAACATTCATTTGTTAGTAGCCCCTCCCATGTCATCTCATTTCATCCCAGTACTGAGTGGTTGAGGTAAATTTATCCCTAGTTTTCGGATGGAGACACGCCCCCAGAGACACTGAGTAGCGTGGCCAGGTCGCACAGCCCATGCACGTAGAGTTAGGATATGAACTGATCACCTCGAGGAGCCCTGCCTCTATTCCTTGACCTGGCCTCTAATTCCAAAGCCTCTCCCGTCGTCTACTTCCCAGAGAGGTTTGTGGACTTGCAGTTGAGGCAACAACTCTCGCCTCTTCTGAGGTGGGGTGTCACTCTAGCTCAGGCTGGCCTGGAATTCACTCTGTAGTCCCAGGCTGGCCTCGAACTCACAGTGATCCTCCTACCTCTGCCTCCCCAGTGCTGGGATTAAAGGCGTGCGCCACCACGCCCGGTTTAGTTGTTCTCCTAGAAGAACATCTCACGGATGTGGTGTCCCCTGTAACCTGAGCTCTCGGGAGGTGGAGGCAGGAGTAGCCAGATAATCCTTGGCTCCTAGAAAGGCATCTGGCAGCACGTGGCTGCATGTGTGATCCTATGGGCGGTGGGAAAAGAGGACTTTCCAATCAGTCTAGTACGAGGGACTCAGAGAAGGGCGAAGGGTACAGCCTGTGAGAACTCAGCGGCCCTTCGCGACTCAGACCCAGCTGAGGGGAGTCCCTGCCATTTACTGCAGAAATTAGGTTCCAGGGGCTGGAGAAGTATAGCTCAGTGGAAGAGCCATTGGCCAGCATGTGCGAGGCCCTGAGTCTGAGCCCAGCACTGAAAAATAAATATGTGTCTATAGTTATTGAAAAGTTCCCTATGAATGGAGGCATTGTCTTGCATCCCTACAGTCTACAAGTAGGAATTAAACACAAGAAGCCCCAGTGGCGGACATTTCTGGGATCCTTTCTGTCCCCATCTTAGAGACGTGCTGTACAAAGATCCCATCTCTAATTGTGCCACTTCTGTGGTTCTTCCATGAAGAATAAAAGTAACATCAACAGACAATCACTGGGCATCTATGGTGTGCTGGCCATGGGATACCAGGGGTAGAGAGCTGTATTATCTATTACTCCTAATTTCAAGCTTCTAGCTGAGTATGATGGTGCGTGTTCGCATTCTCAGCACTCGAGAGGCTGAGGCAGGAGGATTGCCATTAGTTCAAGGCCAGCCATAACCTGTCTCAAAAAAACAAAACAAAACAAAACAAAACAGTCCTTCATGGGCTGGGGAGTGCTGGTTAAAGGTATTTACTTGCAATGCCTGCTGGCCTGGGTTCATTTCCCCAGCACCCGCTTAAAGCTAGGTGCAAGGTGGAGCACGAGTCTGTGATCCCAATGTGCCTGTGATAATGGGAGGTGGCAGAGCCAGGGGACCCGTAAGCTCAAGGCCAGTCAATCCGACATTCATTTTAAGTATGGCGCTTCATGTTTAGTGGCAACAGACCCTGTCTCAAGGAAGGTGGAGGACAGACACTTCAAAGTTGTCATCTGACCTCCAAACACTCGTCATGGGCTGTGTGTCTCCACCCCAACTTTTAAAAAATCTTTCAGCCGCGGCTGGAGAGATGGCTTACCAATTAAGCACTTGCCTGTGAAGCCTAAGGACCCCGGTTTGAGGCTCAAATCCCCAGGACCCACATTAGCCAGATGCACAAGGGGGTGCACGTGTTTGGAGTCCCTTTGCAGTGCTGGAGGCCCTGGAATTCTCTCTCTGTCTCCCTATTTCTCTCTCTGTCTGTCACTCTCATATAAATAAATAAAAATAAACAACAAAAAAATTTAAAAAAATCTTTCAGCCCAAATGTAGAAACAAATATGTATATCATACAAAACATCAATGTTGTTTGGTAGGCTTAAGGCACAGCAGGGACAAAAAATAGGTGTTATTGTTATTTATTAATTGGCTTATTGAAGCAGAGTCTCACTGTAGCCAAGGCTACCTTGCAATTCACTCTGCAGCCCAGGGTGGCCATGAATTCATGGCATTCCCCCTACCTCAGACTTCTGAGGTCTGGGACACAGGCATGCATCATCATGATGGTAGGTGTTGTTTGTGGA
Source organism: Dipus sagitta (assembly GCA_036346955.1). Lineage (NCBI taxonomy): Eukaryota > Metazoa > Chordata > Mammalia > Rodentia > Dipodidae > Dipus > Dipus sagitta. The sequence goes on from CM070789.1 coordinate 15,110,792, forward strand.
AAGAGGAGAGGACCCACAGATTATATTAAAGCAGGCCATAGCATGACTGAGGTGCCCCTAACAGTACAGGATGGGGACATGAGAAAGGGAGTCACAGGAGATCCAATGGAGTGACAGTGCCTAGACTGTCAATGAAGGGAAGAAGGGGAGGAAAGTGAAGTTGGGAACAGGAATAGCATGGGAAGGTGGTGTGTGTGCATGAGAGGACAGGTTATGTATTAGAAGGTGGTGTGTGTGCATGTTAGGACAGGTTATGTATTTGAAGGCGGTGTGTGTGCATGTGAGGACAGGTTATGTATTATAAAGTGGTGTGTGTGCATGTAAGGACAGGTTATGTATTAGAAGGTGGTGTGTGTGCATGTGAGGACAGGTTATGTATTAGAAGGCGGTCTGTGTGCATGTGAGGACAGGTTATGTATTTGAAGGCGGTGTGTGTGCATGTGGGTACAGGTTGTGTATTACGAGGTGGTGTGTGTGCATTTGAGCACATGTTATGTAGTAGAACGTGGTGTATGTGCATGTGAGGACAGGTTATGTATTAGAAGGTGGTGTGTTTGCATATGAGGACAGTTTGTATATTAGAAGGTGATGTTTGTCCTTGTGAGGACAGGCTATGTATTAGACGGTGGTGTGTGTGCACGTAAGGAAAGGTTATGTCTTAGAAGGTGGTATGTGTGCATGTGAGGACAGGTTATGTATTAGAAGGTGGTGTGTGTGCATGTGAGGACAGGTTATGTATTAGAAGGTGGTGTGTGTGCATATGAGGACAGGTTGTTTATTAGAACGTACTGTGTGTGCATGTGCGGACAAGTTTTGTATTAGAAGGTGGTGTGTGAGCATGTGAGGACAGTTTATGTATTAGAAGGTGGTGTGTGTGCTTGTGAGGACAGTTTCCGTATTAGAAGGTGGTGTGTGTGCTTGTGAGGACAGGTTATGTATTAGAAGGTGGTGTGTGTGCATGTGGGGACAGGTTATGGATGAAAAGATGGTGTATGGGCATGTGGGGAGAGGTTATGGATGAGAAAGTGGTGTGTGTGCATGAGAAGACAGGTTATGTATTAGAAGGTTGTATGTGTGCAAGTGAGGACAGGTTGTGTTTTCGGACGTGCTGTGTGTGCATGTGAGGATAAGGTTTTTATTAGAAGGTGGTGTGTGCATGTGAGGACAGGATATGTATTAGAAGGTGGTGTGTGTGCATGTGAGGACAGGTTATGTATTAGAAGGTGGTGTGTGTGCATGTGAGGACAGGCTATGTATTAGACGGTGGTGTGTGTGCAAGTAAGGAAAGGTTATGTCTTAGAAGGTGGTATGTGTGCATGTGGGAACAGATTATGTATTAGAAGGTGGTATGTGTGCATGTGTGGACAGATTATGTATTAGAAGGTTGTGTGTGTGCATGTGAGGACAGGTTATGTATTAGAAGGTGGTGTGTGTGCATGTGAGGACAGGTTATGTATTAGAAGGTGGTGTGTGTGCATGTGAGGACAGGTTATTTGTTAGCAGGTGGTGAGTGTGATTGTGAGGACAGGTTATGTAGTAGGAGGTGGTGTGTGTGCATGTCAGGACATGTTATATATTAGAAGGTGGTGTGTGCATGTGAATAAGGGTTATGAATTAGAAGGTGGTATGTGTGCATGTGAGGACAGCTTATTTATTAGAAAGTGGTGTGTGTGCATATGAGGATAGGTTATATTAGAAGGTGGTGTGTGTGTATGTGAGGATAGTTTATGTATTAGAAGGTGGTGTGTGTGCATGTGCGGACAGGTTATGTATTAGAATGTGGTGTGTTTGCATGTGAGGACAGTTTGTATATTAGAAGGTGGTGTTTGTACATGTGAGGACAGGCTATGTATTAGAAGGTGGTGTGTGTGCAAGTAAGGAAAGGTTATGTATTAGAAGGTGGTATGTGTGCATGTGGGAACAGGTTATGTAAGAGAAGTTGGTGTGTGTGGATGTATGGACAGGTTATGTATTGGAAGGTTGTTTGTTTCCATGTCGGTACAAGTTATGTATTAGAAGGTGGTGTGTGTGCATTTTGGGACAGATTATGTATTACAAGGTGGTGTTTGTGCATGTGGGGACCTGTTATGTATTAGAAGGTGGTGTGTGTGTATGTGAGGACAGGTTATGTATTGGAAGGTGGTGTGTGTGCATGTGAGGACAGGTTATGTATTAGAAGGTGGTGTGTGTGCATGTGAGGACAGGTTATGTATTAGAAGGTGGTGTGTGTGTATGTGAGGACAGGTTATGTATTAGAAGGTGGTGTGTGTGTATGTGAGGACAGGTTATGTATTGGAAGGTGGTGTGTGTGCATGTGAGGACAGGTTATGTATTAGAAGGTGGTGTGTGTGCATGTGAGGACAGGTTATGTATTAGAAGGTGGTGTGTGTGTATGTGAGGACAGGTTATGTATTAGAAGGTGGTGTGTGTGTATGTGAGGACAGGTTATGTATTGGAAGGTGGTGTGTGTGCATGTGAGGACAGGTTATCTATTAGAAAGTGGTGGTGTGCATGTTACGTATTAGAAGGTGGTGTATGTGCATGTGGGGACAGGTTATATATTAGAAGATGGTGTGTGGGCATGTGAGGACAGGTCATGTATTAGAAGGTGGTGTGTGTGCATGTGAGGACAGCTTATGTATTAGAAGGTGGTGTGTGTGCATGTGAGGACAGGTTGTGTTTTCGGACGTGCTGTGTGTGCATGTGAGGATAAGGTTTTTATTAGAAGGTGGTGTGTGCATGTGAGGACAGGATATGTATTAGAAGGTGGTGTGTGTGCATGTGAGGACAGGTTATGTATTAGAAGGTGGTGTGTGTGCATGTGAGGACAGGTTATGTATTAGAAGGTGGTGTGTGTGCATGTGAGGATAGGTTATGTATTAGAAGATGGTGTGTGTGCATGTGAGGACAGGTTATGTATTAGAATGTGGTGTGTTTGCATATGAGGACAGTTTGTATATTAGAAGGTGATGTTTGTCCTTGTGAGGACAGGCTATGTATTAGACGGTGGTGTGTGTGCAAGTAAGGAAAGGTTATGTCTTAGAAGGTGGTATGTGTGCATGTGGGAACAGGTTATGTATTAGAAGGTGGTATGTGTGCATGTGTGGACAGGTTATGTATTAGAAGGTTGTGTGTGTGCATGTGAGGACAGGTTATGTATCAGAAGGTGGTGTTTGTGCATGTGAGGGCAGGTTATTTGTTAGCAGGTGGTGAGTGTGATTGTGAGGACAGGTTATGTAGTAGGAGGTGGTGTGTGTGCATGTCAGGACATGTTATATATTAGAAGGTGGTGTGTGCATGTGAATAAGGGTTACGAATTAGAAGGTGGTATGTGTGCATGTGAGGACAGCTTATTTATTAGAAAGTGGTGTGTGTGCATATGAGGATAGGTTATATTAGAAGGTGGTGTGTGTGTATGTGAGGATAGTTTATGTATTAGAAGGTGGTGTGTGTGCATGTGCGGACAGGCTATGTATTAGAAGGTGGTGTATGTGCAAGTAAGGAAAGGTTATGTATTAGAAGGTGGTATGTGTGCATGTGGGAACAGGTTATGTAAGAGAAGTTGGTGTGTGTGGATGTATGGACAGGTTATGTATTGGAAGGTTGTTTGTTTCCACGTCGGTACAAGTTATGTATTAGAAGGTGGTGTGTGTGCATTTTGGGACAGATTATGTATTACAAGGTGATGTTTGTGCATGTGGGGACCTGTTATGTATTAGAAGGTGGTGTGTGTGCATGTGAGGACAGGTTATGTATTGGAAGGTGGTGTGTGTGCACGTGAGGACAGGTTATCTATTAGAAAGTGGTGGTGTGCATGTTACGTATTAGAAGGTGGTGTATGTGCATGTGGGGACAGGTTATATATTAGAAGATGGTGTGTGGGCATGTGAGGACAGGTTATGTATTAGAAGGTGGTGTGTGTGCATGTTGGGACATGTTATGTATTAGAAGGTGGTGTGTGTGCATGGGAGGACTGGTTATGTATTAGAAGGTGGTGTGTGTGCATGTTGGGACATGTTATATATTAGAAGGTGGTGTGTGTGCATGTGAGGACAGGTTATGTATTGGAAGGTGGTGTGTGTGCATGTGCGGACAGGTTATGTATTAGAAGGTGGTGTGTGTGTATGTGAGGACAGGTTATGTATTAGAAGGTGGTGTGTGTGCATGTGAGGACAGGTTATGTATTAGAAGGTGGTGTGTGTGCATGTGAGGACAGGTTATGAACTAGAAGGTGGTGTGTGCGTGTGAGGACAGGTTATGTAGTAGAAGGTGTTATGTGTCCATGTGAGGACAGGTTATGTAGTAGAAGGTGGTGTGTGTGCATGTGGGAACAGGTTATGTATTAGAAGGTGGTGTGTCAGAGCCGGGCGTGGTGGCGCACGCCTTTAATCCCAGCACTCGGGAGGCAGAGGTAGGAGGATCGCTGAGAGTTCGAGGCCACCCTGAGACTACAGAGTGAATTCCAGGTCAGCCTGAGCTAGAGTGAGACCCTACCTCGAAAAACCAAAAAAAAAAAAAAAAAAAAAAAAAAAAGAAATAGAAGGTGGTGTGTGTTTATGTGAGTTCAGGTTATTTATTAGAAGGTGTTGTGTGTGCATGTGAAGACAGGATATGTATTAGAAGGTGGTGTGTGTGCATGTGAGGACAGGTTAGGTATTAGAAGGTGGTGTGTGCATGTGAGTTCAGGTTATTTATTAGACGTTGGTGTGTGTGCTTGTGAGTTTAGGTTATTTATTAGAGGACGGTGTATGTGAATGTAGGCACAGGTTATGTATCAGAAGGTGGTGTGTGTGCATGTGAGGACAGGTTATATATTAGAAGGTGGTGTGTGTGCATGTGAGGATACGTTATGTATTAGAAGGTGGGGTGTGTGCATGTGAGGACAGGTTATGTATTAGAAGGTGGTGTGTGTGCATGTGAGGACAGGTTATGAATTAGAAGGTGGTGTGTGTGCATGTGAGGACAGGTTATGTATTAGAAGGTGGTGTGTGTGCATGTGAGGACAGGATATGTATTAGAAGGTGGTGTGTGTGCATGCGGGGACAGGTTATGAAATAGAAGGTGGTGTGTGTGCGTGTGAGGACAGGTTATGTATTAGAAGGTGTTGTGTGTGCATGTTAGTTCAGGTTATTTATTAGACGGTGGTGTGTGTGCATGTGAGTTCACGTTATTTATTAGAAGGTGGTGTGTGTGCATGTGGGAACAGATTATGTATTAGAGGGTGGTGTGTGTGCATGTGAGTTCAGGTTTTTTATTAGAAGGTGGTGTGTGTGCATGTGAGTTCACGTGATTTATTAGAAGGTGGTGTGTGTGTATGTGAGTTCACATTATTTATTAGAAGGTGGTGTGTGTGCATGTGGGGACAGGTTATGTATTAGAAGATGGTGTGTGGGCATGTGAGGACAGGTCATGTATTAGAAGGTGGTGTGTGTGCATGTGAGGACAGCTTATGTATTAGAAGGTGGTGTGTGTGCATGTGAGGACAGGTTGTGTTTTCGGATGTGCTGTGTGTGCATGTGAGGATAAGGTTTTTATTAGAAGGTGGTGTGTGCATGTGAGGACAGGATATGTATTAGAAGGTGGTGTGTGTGCATGTGAGGACAGGTTATGTATTAGAAGGTGGTGTGTGTGCATGTGAGGACAGGTTATGTATTAGAAGGTGGTGTGTGTGCATGTGAGGATAGGTTATGTATTAGAAGATGGTGTGTGTGCATGTGAGGACAGGTTATGTATTAGAATGTGGTGTGTTTGCATATGAGGACAGTTTGTATATTAGAAGGTGATGTTTGTCCTTGTGAGGACAGGCTATGTATTAGACGGTGGTGTGTGTGCAAGTAAGGAAAGGTTATGTCTTAGAAGGTGGTATGTGTGCATGTGGGAACAGGTTATGTATTAGAAGGTGGTATGTGTGCATGTGTGGACAGGTTATGTATTAGAAGGTTGTGTGTGTGCATGTGAGGACAGGTTATGTATCAGAAGGTGGTGTGTGTGCATGTGAGGACAGGTTATTTGTTAGCAGGTGGTGAGTGTGATTGTGAGGACAGGTTATGTAGTAGGAGGTGGTGTGTGTGCATGTCAGGACATGTTATATATTAGAAGGTGGTGTGTGCATGTGAATAAGGGTTACGAATTAGAAGGTGGTATGTGTGCATGTGAGGACAGCTTATTTATTAGAAAGTGGTGTGTGTGCATATGAGGATAGGTTATATTAGAAGGTGGTGTGTGTGTATGTGAGGATAGTTTATGTATTAGAAGGTGGTGTGTGTGCATGTGCGGACAGGTTATGTATTAGAATGTGGTGTGTTTGCATGTGAGGACAGTTTGTATATTAGAAGGTGGTGTTTGTACATGTGAGGACAGGCTATGTATTAGAAGGTGGTGTGTGTGCAAGTAAGGAAAGGTTATGTATTAGAAGGTGGTATGTGTGCATGTGGGAACAGGTTATGTAAGAGAAGTTGGTGTGTGTGGATGTATGGACAGGTTATGTATTGGAAGGTTGTTTGTTTCCATGTCGGTACAAGTTATGTATTAGAAGGTGGTGTGTGTGCATTTTGGGACAGATTATGTATTACAAGGTGGTGTTTGTGCATGTGGGGACCTGTTATGTATTAGAAGGTGGTGTGTGTGTATGTGAGGACAGGTTATGTATTGGAAGGTGGTGTGTGTGCATGTGAGGACAGGTTATCTATTAGAAAGTGGTGGTGTGCATGTTACGTATTAGAAGGTGGTGTATGTGCATGTGGGGACAGGTTATATATTAGAAGATGGTGTGTGGGCATGTGAGGACAGGTTATGTATTAGAAGGTGGTGTGTGTGTATGTTGGGACATGTTATGTATTAGAAGGTGGTGTGTGTGCATGGGAGGACTGGTTATGTATTAGAAGGTGGTGTGTGTGCATGTTGGGACATGTTATATATTAGAAGGTGGTGTGTGTGCATGTGAGGACAGGTTATGTATTGGAAGGTGGTGTGTGTGCATGTGCGGACAGGTTATGTATTAGAAGGTGGTGTGTGTGTATGTGAGGACAGGTTATGTATTAGAAGGTGGTGTGTGTGCATGTGAGGACAGGTTATGTATTAGAAGGTGGTGTGTGTGCATGTGAGGACAGGTTATGAACTAGAAGGTGGTGTGTGCGTGTGAGGACAGGTTATGTATTACAAGGTGGTGTGTGTGCATGTGAGGACAGGTTATGTATTAGAAGGTGGTGTGTGTGCATGTGAGGACAGGTTATGTATTAGAAGGTGGTGTGTGTGCATGTGAGTTCAGGTTATTTTTTAGACGTTGGTGTGTGTGCTTGTGAGTTTAGGTTATTTATTAGAGGACGGTGTATGTGAACGTAGGCACAGGTTATGTATCAGAAGGTGGTGTGTGTGCATGTGAGGACAGGTTATATATTAGAAGGTGGTGTGTGTGCATGTGGGGACAGGTTATGTATTAGAAGGTGGTGTGTGTGCATGTGAGGACCGGTTATGAATTAGAAGGTGGTGTGTGTGTATGTGAGGACAGGTATGTATTAGAAGGTAGTGTGTGTGCATGTGAGGACAGGTTATGTATTAGAAGGTGGTGTGTGTGCATGCGCGGATAGGTTATGAAATAGAAGGTGGTGTGTGTGCGTGTGAGGACCGGTTATGTAGTAGAAGGTGGTGTGTGTGCATGTGAGGACAGGTTATGTATTAGAAGGTGGGGTGTGTATATGTAAGGACAGGTTATGTATTAGAAGGTGTTGTGTGTGTATTTGGGGACAGGGTATGTATGAGAAAGTGTTGTTGATGCATGTGGGGACAGGTTATGTATTAGAAGGTTGAGTGTGGGCATGTGAGGGCAGCTTATTATTACAAGGTGTTGTGTGTGTATTTGGGGACAGGGTATGTATTAGAATGTTGTGTGTGTGCTTGTGACTACTGGTTATCTATTAGAAGGTCGTGTGTGTGTATGTGAGTTCAGGTTATGTATTAGAATGTCGTGTGTGTGCATGTGAGGACAGGTTATGTATTGGAATGTGGTGCGTGTGCATGTGAGTTCAGGTTATTTATTAGAAGGTAGTGTGTGTGCATGTCAGGATAGGTTGTGTATTAAAAGGTGGTGTGTGTGCATGTGAGTTCAGGTTATTAATTATCATGTGATGAGTGTGCATGCGGGAACAGGTTGTGTATTAGAAGGTGGTGTGTGTGCATGTGAGGACAGGTTATGTATTAGAAGGTGGTGTGTGTGCATGTGAGGACAGGTTATGTATTAGAAGGTGGTGTGTGTGCATGAGGGGACAGGTTATGTATTAGAAGGTGGTATGTGTGCATGTGAGGACAGTTTATGTATTAGAAGGTGTTGTGTGTGCATGTGAGGACAGGTTATGTATTAGAAGGTGGTGTGTGTGCATGTGAGGACAGGTTATGTATTAGAAGGTGTTGTGTGTGCATGTGAGGACAGGTTATGTATTAGAATGTGGTGTGTGTGCATGTTAGTTCAGGTTATTTATTAGACGGTGGTGTGTATGCATGTGAGTTCACGTTATTTATTAGAAGGTGGTGTGTGTTCATGTGGGAACAGATTATGTAGTAGAGGGTGGTGTGTGTGCATGTGAGTTCAGGTTTTTTATTAGAAGGTGGTGTGTGTGCATGTGAGTGCACGTTGTTTATTAGAAGGTGGTGTGTGTGTATGTGAGTTCACGTTATTTATTAGAAGGTGGTGTGTGTGCATGTGGGGACAGGTTATGTATTAGAAGGTGGTTTGAGTGCATGTGAGGACAGGTTATCTATGAGAAGGTGGTTTGAGTGCATGTGAGGACAGGTTATGTATTAGAAGGTGGTGTGTGTGCATGTGAGGACAGGTCATGTATAAGAAGGTGGTGTGTGTGCATGTGAAGACAGGTTAGGTATTAGAAGGTGGTGTGTGTGCATGTGAGGACAACTTATGTATTAGAAGGTGGTGTGTGTGCATGTGGGGACAGGTTATGAATTAGAAGGTGGTGTGTGTACATGAGAGGACAGGTTATGTATTGGAAGGTGGTGTGTGTGCATGTGAGGACAGGTTATGTATTAGAAGCTGGTGTGTGTGCATGTGAGGACAGGTGATGTATTAGAAGGTGGGGTGTGTGCATGTGAGATCAGGTTATTTATTAGATGTTGGTGTGTGTGCTTGTGAGTTTAGGTTATTTATTAGAAGACGGTGTATGTGAATGTAGGCACAGGTTATGTATCAGAAGGTGGTGGGTGTGCATGTGAGGACAGGTTATGTATCAGAAGGTGGTGTGTGTGCATATGAGGACAGGTTATATATTAGAAGGTGGTGTGTGTGCATGTGAGGACAGGTTATGTATTAGAAAGTGATGTGTGTGCATGTGAGGACCGTTTATGAATTAGAAGGTGGTGTGTGTGCATGTGAGGATAGGTTATGTAATAGAAGGTTTTGTGTGTGCACGTGAGGCCTGGTTAAGTATTAGAAGGTGGTGTGTGTGCATGTGAGGACAGGTTATGTATTAGAAGGTGGGGTGCGTGCATGTGAGTACAGGTTATGTATTAGAAGGTGGGCGTGTGCAAGTAAGGAAAGGTTATGTATTAAAATGTGGTATGTGTGCATGTGGGCACAGAGTATGTAATATAAGATGGCGTGTGAGCATGTATGGACAGGTTATGTATTAAAAGGTGGTTTGTGTCCATGTCGGGACAGGTTATGTATTAGAAGGTTTTGTGTGTGCATGTGAGGCCAGGTTAAGTTCTAGAAGGTGGGGTGTGTGCATGTGAGGACAGGTTATGTATTAGAAGGTTTTGTGTGTGCATGTGAGGACAGGTTATCTATTAGAAGATGGTGTGTGTGCATGTGAGTTCAGGTTATTTATTAGATGTTGGTGTGTGTGCTTGTGAGTTTAGGTTATTTATGAGAAGGCGGTGTGTGTGCATGTGGGGACAGGTTATGTATCAGAAGGTGGTGTGTGTGCATGTGAGGACAGGTTATGTATTAGAAGGTGGTGTGTATGCTTGTGAGGACAGGTTATGTATTAGAAGGTGGTGTGTGTGCATGTGAGTTCAGGTTAATTATTACCAGGTGGTGTGTGTGCATGTGAGTTCACGTTATTTATTATAAGGTGTTGTGTGTGCATGTGAGTTTACGTTATTTATTAGAAGGTGGTGTGTGTGCATGTGAGTTCAGGTTTCTCATTACCAGGTGGTGTGTGTGCATGGGAGTTCACGTTATTTATTAAAGGTGGTGTGTGTGCATGTGAGTTTATGTTATTTATTAGAAGGTGGTGTGTGTGCATGTGGGGACAGGTTATGTATTAGAATGTCGTGTGTGTGCAGGTGAGGACAGGTTATGTATTGGAATGTGGTGTGTGTGCATGTGAGTTCAGGTTATTTATTAGAAGGTGGTGTGTGTGCATGTAGGGACAGGTTGTGTATTAAAAGGAGGTGTGTGTGCATATGAGTTCAGGTTATTTATTATCAGGTGGTGAGTGTGCATGTGGGAACAGGTTATGTAATAGAAGGTGGTGTGTGTGCATGTGAGGACAGGTCATGTATTAGAAAGTGGTGTGTGTGCATGTGAGGACAGGTTATGTAGTAGAAGGTGGTGTGTGTGCATGTGAGGACAGGTCGTGTATTAGAAGGTGGTGTGTGTGCATGTGAGCACAGGTTATGTATTAGAAGGTGGTGTGTGTGCATGTGAGGACAGGTTGTGCATAAGAAGGTGGTGTGTGTGCATGTGAGGACAGGTCATGTATTAGAATGTGGTGTGTGTGCATGTGAGGACAGGTTATGTGTCAGAAGGTGGTGTGTGTGCATGTGAGGACAGGTTATGTACTAGAAGGTGGTGTGTGTGCATGTGAGGACAGGTTATTTATTAGACGTTGGTGTGTGTGCATGTGAGTTTAGGTTATTTAATAGAAGGTGGTGTGTGTGCATGTGAGGACAGGTTATGTATTAGAATGTGGATTGTGTATATTTGGGGACAGCGTATGTATTAGAAAGTGTTGTCGGTGCATGTGGGTACAGGTTATGTATTAGAAGGTGGTGTGTGTGCATGTGAGGACAGGTCGTGTATTAGAAGGTGGTGTGTGTGCATGTGAGGACAGGTTATTTATTAGACGTTGGTGCGTGTGCATGTGAGTTTAGGTTATTTAATAGAAGGTGGTGTGTGTGCATGTGGGGACAGGTTATGTATTAGAAGGTTGTGTGTCGGCATGTGAGGACAGGTTATGTATTAGAAGGTGGTGTGTGTATATGTAAGGACAGGTTATGTATTGGAAGGTGTTGTGTGTGTATTTGGGGACAGGGTGTGTATGAGGAAGTGTTGTCGATGCATGTGGGGACAGGTTATGTATTAGAAGGTTGTGTGTGGGCATGTGAGGACAGGTTATGTAGTACAAGGTGTTGTGTGTGTATTTGGGGACAGGGTATGTATTATAATGTTGTGTGTGTGCTTGTGACTACTGGTTATCTATTAGAAGGTCGTGTGTGTGTATGTGAGTTCAGGTTATGTATTAGAATGTCGTGTGTGTGCATGTGAGGACAGGTTATGTATTGGAATGTGGTGTGTGTGCATGTGAGTTCAGGTTATTTATTAGAAGGTAGTGTGTGTGCATGTCGGGATAGGTTGTGTATTAAAAGGTGGTGTGTGTGCATGTGAGTTCAGGTTATTAATTATCAGGTGGTCAGTGTGCATGTGGGAACAGGTTATGTATTAGAAGGTGGTGTGTGTGCATGTGAGGACAGGTCATGTGTTAGAAGGTGGTGTGTGTGCACATGAGGACAGGTTATGTATTAGAATGTGTTGTGTGTGCATGTGAGGACAGGTTATGTATTAGAAGGTGGTGTGTGTGCATGTGAGGACAGGTTATGTATTAGAAGGTGGTGTGTGTTCATGTGAGTTCAGGTTATTAATTATCAGGTGGTGAGTGTGCATGTGGGAACAGGTTATGTATTAGAAGGTGGTGTGTGTGCATGTGAGGACAGGTCATGTGTTAGAAGGTGGTGTGTGTGCATGTGAGGACAGGTTATGTATTAGAAGGTGGGGTGTGTATATGTAAGGACAGGTTATGTATTAGAAGGTGTTGTGTGTGTATTTGGGGACAGGGTATGTATGAGAAAGTGTTGGTGATGCATGTGGGGACAGGTTATGTATTAGAAGGTTGAGTGTGGGCATGTGAGGACAGGTTATTATTACAAGGTGTTGTGTGTGTATTTGGGGACAGGGTATGTATTAGAATGTTGTGTGTGTGCTTGTGACTACTGGTTATCTATTAGAAGGTCGTGTGTGTGTATGTGAGTTCAGGCTGTGTATTAGAATGTCGTGTGTGTGCATGTGAGGACAGGTTATGTATTGGAATGTGGTGTGTGTGCATGTGAGTTGAGGTTATTTATTAGAAGGTAGTGTGTGTGCATGTCAGGATAGGTTGTGTATTAAAAGGTGGTGTGTGTGCATGTGAGTTCAGGTTATTAATTATCAGGTGGTGAGTGTGCATGCGGGAACAGCTTATGTATTAGAAGGTGGTGTGTGTGCATGTGAGGACAGGTCATGTATTAGAAGGTGGTGTGTGTGCATGTGAGGACAGGTTATGTGTTAGAAGGTGGGGTGTGTGCATGTGAGGACAGGTTATGTATTAGAAGGTGGGGTGTGTGCATGTGAGGACAGGTCATGTATTAGAAGGTGGTGTGTGTACATGTGAGGACAGGTTATGTATTAGAAGGTGGTGTGTGTGCATGTGAGGACAGGGTATGTATTAGAAGGTGGGGTGTGTGCATGTGAGGAGAGGTTATGTGTTAGAAGGTGGGGTGTGTGCATGTGAGGACAGGTTATGTATTAGAAGGTGGTGTGTGTGTATGTGAGGGCAGGTTATGTATTAGAAGGTGGGGTGTGTGCATGTGAAATCAGGTTATTTATTAGACGTTGGTGTGTGTGCTTGTGAGTTTAGGTTATTTATTAGAAGACGGTGTATGTGAAGGTAGGCACAGGTTATGTATCAGAAGGTGGTGTGTGTGCATGTGAGGACAGGTTATATATTAGAAGGTGGTGTGTGTGCATGTGAGGACAGGTTATGTATTAGAAGGTGATGTGTGTGCCTGTGAGGACCGGTTATGTATTAGAAGGTGGTGTGTGTGCATGTGAGGACAGGTCATGTATTAGAAGGTGGTGTGTGTGCAAGTAAGGAAAGGTTATGTATTAAAAGGTGGTATGTGTGCATGTGGGCACAGAGTATGTAATATAAGATGGAGTGTGAGCATGTATGGACAGGTTATGTATTAAAAGGTGGTTTGTGTCCATGTCGGGACAGGTTATTTATTAGAAGGTTTGTGTGTGCATGTGAGGCCAGGTTATGTATTAGAAGGTGGGGTGTGTGCATGTGAGGACAGGTTATGTATTAGAAGGTGGTGTGGTGCATGTGAGGACAGGTTATCTATTAGAAGATGGTGTGTGTGCATGTGAGTTCAGGTTATGATTAGAAGGTGTGTGTGTGTGCATGTGAGGACAGGTTATGTATTAGAAGGGTGTGTGTGTGCATGTGGAGGACAGGTTATGCATTAGAAGGTGGTGTGGTGCATGTGAGGACAGGTTATGTATTGAAGCGGTGTTGTGTGTGCATGTGGGACAGGGTTGTATTGAAGTTGGTGTGTGTGCTGTGAGACAGGTTATGTATTAGAAGGAGGTGTGTGTGCATGTGAGGACAGGTTATGTATTAGAAGGTGATGTGTGTGCATGTGGGGACAGGTTATGTATTAGAAGGTGGTGTGTGTGCATATGAGGACAGGTTGTGTATTAGAAGGTGGTGTGTGTGCATATGAGGATAGGTTATGTATTAGAAGGTGGTGTGTGTGCATATGATGACAGGTTGTGTATTAGAAGGTGGTGTGTGTGTATGTGAGGACAGGTTATGTATTAGAAGGTGGTGTGTGTGCATGTGAGGACAGGTTATGTATTAGAAGGTGGTGTGTGTGCATGTGAGGACAGGTTATGTATTAGAAGGAGGTGTGTGTGCATGTGTGGAAAGGTTGTGTATTAGAAGGTGGTGTGTGTGCATGTGGGGACAGGTTATGTATTAGAAGGTGGTGTGTGTGCATGTGAGGACAGGTTGTGTATTAGAAGGTGGTGTGTGTGCATGTGGGGACAGGTTATGTATTAGAAGCTGGTGTGTGTGCATGTGAGGAGATGTTATGTATTAGAAGATGGTGTGTGTGCATGTGTGGACAGGTTATGTATTAGAAGCTGGTGTGTGTGCAGGTGAGGACAGGTTATGTATTAGAAGGTGGTGTGTGTGCATGTGAGGACAGGTTATGTATTAGAAGGTGATGTGTGTGCATGTGAGGACAGGTTATGTATTAGAAGGTGGTGTGTGTGCATGTGACGACAGGCTATGTATTAGCAGGTGGTGTGTGTGCATGTGAGGACAGGTTATGTATTAGAAGTTGGTGTGTGTGCATGTGAGGACAGGTTATGTATTAGAAGGTGGTGTGTGTGCATGTGAGGACAGGTTGTGTATTAGAAGGTGGTGTGTGTGCATGTGAGGACAGGTTGTGTATTAGAAGGTGGTGTGTGTGCATGTGAGGACAGGTTGTGTATTAGAAGGTGGTGTTTGTGCATGTGAGGACAGGTTGGGTATTAGAAGGTGGTGTGTGTGCATATGAGGACAGGTTGTGTATTAGAAGGTGGTGTGTGTGTATGTGAGGACAGGTTATGTATTAGAAGTTGGCGTGTGTGCATGTGAGGACAGGTTGTGTATTAGAAGGTGGTGTGTGTGCATGTGAGGACAGGTTATGTTTTGGAAGATGGTGTGTGTGCATGTGAGGACAGGTTGTGTATTAGAAGGTGGTGTGTGTGCATGTGAGGACAGGTTATGTATTAGAAGTTGGTGTGTGTGCATGTGAGGACAGGTTGTGTATCAGAAGGTGGTGTGTGTGCATGTGAGGACAGGTTGTGTATTAGAAGGTGGTGTGTGTGCATGTGGGGACATGTTATATATTAGAACGTGGTGTGTGTGCATGTGAGGACAGGTTATGTATTAGAAGGTGGTGTGTGTGCATGTGCGGACAGGTTGTGTATTAGAAGGTGATGTGTGTGCATGTGGGGACAGGTTGTGTATTAGAAGGTGGTGTGTGTGCATGTGGGGGCAGGTTATGTATTAGAAGGTGGTGTGTGTGCATGTGAGGACAGGTTGTGTATTAGAAGGTGGTGTGTGTGCATGTGAGGACAGGTTATGTATTAGAAGGTGGTGTGTGTGCATGTGCGGACAGGTGGACAGGTTGTGTATTACCAGGTGGTGTGTGTGTGCATATGGGGACAGGGTATGTATTAGAAAGTGTTGTCGGTGCATGTGGGGCAGGTTATGTATTAGAAGGTTGTGTGTGGGCATGTGAGGACAGGTTATGTATTACAAGGTGTTGTGTGTTTATTTTGGGACAGGGTTTGTATTAGTACGTGGTGTGTGTGCATGTGAGTTCATGTTGTTTATTAGAAGGTGGTGTGTGTGCATGTGAGGACAGGTTTTGTATTCAAAGGTGGTGTTTGTGCGTGTCCGCACAGTGTGTGTATGTAGATTTTGCCATGTACTACCTTTTAATGATTACCATCAGGAATTTCTAAGCAGGGCTGTCACTCGGTAGGACTTTTGTTTTAAGAGGTACACATCGCTGTTATTGGGCAGGAGGTGCAGCTGGGCAAGCGTAAATTCAGAATGATCAGGAGAGCACGGAGTGTAATGAACATGAGGCCATTTCCTTCCAGAGATCTCTGGAGCATATTTAATGTGCACATGATTGCAGTGTCCTCGTGGTGGCTGCTCTCTGCCTTCCCAGGTTTCGTTCCTGGTTTTGGAAGGTGACTTTCCACGAACCTTCTATCCTGCCTCCCTTGCCTTTAGGTTCTGGTTCTGCCAACGTGAGTCACCAGCAGCAGATTAGAAGGCAGGGAGAGTGAGAGAGAGAGAGAGAGAGTGGACAGAGAATCTCTTGTCCCTTCCCACTGGGCCTCAGGATGTGAGTGGCTCTTAATGACATCACTGCATTTTGGGAGGGTCATGTTTTCATTGACTGTTGATTTTTAAAATTGATAAATAGAAATTCACACATAGTTGCAAGTATCATGTATAGTGTGGAGTGTGCGTACATTGTATTAATTACCATTGCATACTTTGTGTGTCATTTTGTTCCATTTCTTTTTTATTTATTTATTTAATTTATTCATTTATATGACAGAGAAAGAGGGGATAGAGAGAGCGAGTGAACAAGCGTCATGGCCTTCAGCCACTGCAAACAAACTCCAGACACATGCACACCCTTGTGCATCTGGCTTATGTGGGACCTGCAGAATCGAACCAGGATCCTTTGGCTTTGCAGGCAAATGCCTTAACCGCTAAGCCATTTCTTCAGCCCCTTTTGTCCCATTTCTATGTATACAGCTCACTCCAATGTTCAGTTCTATCTTCCCCTTGTTCCTGCAGACTCTGGTACAATGACTTAAAATTTGGTTCTAGTTGTGTATGTGTGGATGTGTGTGTGTGTGTGTGTGTTCATGTGTGCGAGTACAGGTGAACATGCATCCCTGTGTGTGGAGGTGAGGGAATAACTTCTTTTTTTAAGCATTTTATTTAGTTTAAATTTATTTTTATTTATTTGAGAGACAGAGAGAGGGGAAGAGGCAGCGGAAGAGAGAGAATGTGTGCACAGGGGTCTCCAGCCACTGCAAACGAACTCTAGACGCATGCACCACCTTGTGCATCTGGCTTACGTGGGTCCTGGAAATTGAAACGGGGTCCTTTGCCTTTGCAGGCAAGTGCCTTAACCACTAAGCCATCTCTGTAGCCCGACCTATGTACTTTTGACAGTCTTTTCCCCATAATCCTCTGAAAATAAACATATGTTTGAGTAGAGAAATACAGGTTTTTTAATATCTTCATTGTGACCTCATGACAACAGAGTTAGATGGCAAGAAACACTGAGAATCTATTATTGTACAGATCTTTAAATACCCACATTTATCTCTACAAACTCTTTGCCAGCTAAACTGGGGTCCCTGTAGTTACAACCATCCCCTTTCCTTCTGAAGTATGAACTGGGTAGAGGCCCCAAAACTAAAGTAGATTTTTGTTTTGAGACAGTCTCTCTATGTAGCCCAGGATGACCTTGAACTCACTGTGATCCTCCTATCTCAGCCTTCCAAGTGCTGTGATTAGAGGCATGTTGTATCCACCATGCCCGGCTCTTTCTTATTTTTTAAAAAATATTTTATTTTTATTTATGTGTGTGTGTGTGTGAGAGAGAGAGAGAGAGAGAGAAAATGGGTGTGCCAGGGCCTCCAGCCACTGCAAACAAACTCCAGATGCTGTGCGCCACCATGAGCATCTGGCTTACATAGGTATTGGGGAATCAAACCTGGTCCTTATGCTTTGCGGGCAAGTGCCTTCACCACTAAGCCATCTCTCCAGCCCCCCTTATTTACTTGAGATAGGGTCTCCTTATGTAGCCCTAGCTGTCCTGGACCTAGCTACATAGCCCAGGCTGGCCTTGAACTCTCCATCTTTTACAGCCTCAGTCTGAATGCTAGGATTGCAGACTTGCACCGCCACACCCTGGCTTGAGCCCTGACGTTTGTGTGTGTGTGGTTGTAGGAGGCATGCTGTTCACTGGTGAGGCTTTGGGGAGTTGTCGCTAGATGGGGACATGAGTGTAGTCCCTAGGAGTGGCACAGGACAGCTTTATAAGGACAGGGAGAGAGAGGGAGGGAGGGAGAGGGAGCGAGCACACCACAGAGAGCCATCCATGCGCTCCTAGATTTGCAGATGGGGTGTGGCTCATAGAACCCGCAACCAGGCTGATTCTTCTTTTTTGTTTTTATTTTTATTTTCCAGGTAGGGTCTCACTCTAGCCCAGGCTTACCTGGAATTCACTATGTAGTCTCAGGGTGGCCTCGAACTCACAGCGATCCTCCTACCTCTGCCTCCCGAGTGCTGGGATTAAAGGCGTGCGCCCCCACGCCCGGCTAAGAGGAAAGGCATGGGTGGTCTGGGGCGCACTGGGGCACCAGCGGGTTTTGTGGGCAGGATCAAAAGGGCACCTGAGGTTGCATGGGCTAGGAATTGAACCCAGGCCTCCCGCGTGGCAGGCGAGAATTCTACCACGGAACCACCCATGCACTAATCCAAGCATTTTCTATTCCCTATAATCCACAGATTATGCAGAAATCAAGCACCTTGGTGACCACTGTGTGGTGGAGTCGCCCATGTAGAATCCCCTTGGATGGGAAGGCCTGAGGCAGGTGCCCAGAATTGGAGAATTGGTGCAAGAGGGTCTCAGCTACTGCGATCAAACTTCAGACGCTTGCGCCACCTAGTGGGCATGTGCGCCCTTGCACTTGCCTCACCTTTGTGCATCTGGCTTACGTGGGATCTGGAGAGTTGAACATGGGTCCTTAGACTTCGAAGGCAAGCTCCTTAACTGCTAAGCCATGTCTGCAGCCTTCTTCTTCCTTTAAAAAATTTTTGTTTGTTTATTTATTTATTTGACAGTGACAGAGAGAAGGAGGCAGAGAGAGGGAGAGAGAGAATGGGCGCGCCAGAGCTTCCAGCCTCTGTAAACGAACTCCAGACGCGTGCGGCCCCTTGTGCATCTGGCTAACGTGGGTCCTGGGGAATTGAGCCTCGAACCGGGGTCCTTAGGCTTCACAGGCAAGCACTTAACCGCTAAGCCATCTCTCCAGCTCTTCTTCTTCCTTTTAATCTTCATTAGGTTGATTATCTCAAGGTCAGCAAGACCTGACAATGGAAAAGGTTATTATAAAGATTATTATAGTTTGGGGCTGGGTAGAAGGCTCAGTTTCACTGCTTGGCAAACAATGTGTTGGGGTCCCCAGAACCCACATGAAGCTTGATGCTGCAGCACGAGCACATATAACCCCAGCATGCCTCAGTGAGAAGGGAGGTGGAGACCGGAGAATCTCCCAGAAGCTTGGCAACCCCCTCAGCGGCAAACATGAAGCCCTGTCTCAAATACGGTGTAAGACAAGGACGTACACCTGAAGGTGTCCCCTGACCTTTCACACGCTCATGGTCATGCACACTCATGCACACACACACACACACACACACACACACAATTCACAAGCTATGTTGGTTTCATTGATTGCAATTTGCCAAGTAGTCAAGGTTTCCTTAAAAAAATTTTTTTTCTTTTCTTTTTTGAGGTAGGGTCTCACTCTAGTCCAGGCTGAGCTGGAATTCACTATGTGGTCTCAGGGTGGCCTCGAACTCATGGTGATCCTCCTACATCTGCCTCCCGAGTGCTGGGATTAAAGGCGTGCACCACCACACCCGGCTCCAGGTTTCCCTTGATAACTGGTTATTTTCGTCTAAACTTAACTACTGTCGACTGTCGGACCATACCTTGCCCATCACATAGCAAATATAAGTACATGTGTAGGTTACAGAACGCCTACAAAGGGTTGAAGTGGCTGCAGCAGAGTTTAGGGCGTTCCAAAGAGGCCCAACCGTAGCCATGTAGAAAGCTGACCATAGGGTTGGGGAGGAGATTGAGCCGTGGATAAGTGGATAAGGCGCTCGCTGCTCAAGCTGCCGTATCTGGTTCTATTCCCAGGCCCCACGTGTAGAGCAGGAAGCCACGGCAGGCTTTGGCAATCTCAGCACACTAAACATTGCCTTGGAGATGGGAGGCAGCAGAATTTCTCAGAAGTTCAGAGTAAGTGCAGCCTATAGTGAGAACCCAGAGAGAGAGAGAAATTCTGCCTCAGATGAGGTAGGCGGGTGAAGACTGACCTGGAAGCTTGTCCTCTGACCTCCACATGCACATTGTGGCATGTGCACACTTGTATTCTCTCACACACACGAACATGCACAGACTCATGAACACACATGCACGCAGACACAAATAAGTAAATTATATATAAAAAAAAAAGAAGAAGAAGCTGGCCAAAGGAAGGGTAGGACTCCTTACAACGTGCTCCTCCAGACACAAAATGGCCTGGATATCCATGACCTCACAGTGCCTGACACTACCTACACAAGACCATCATAATAGGAGGAAAAGATCATGACATCAAAATAAAAGAGAGACTGATTGAGATGGGGAGGGGATATGATGGAGAGTGGAGTTTCAAAGGGGAAAGTGGGGGGAGGAGTGAATTACCATGGTTTATTGTCTATAATTATGGAAGTTGTCAATAAAAAAAATTGGGCTGGCCGGGCGTGGTGGCGCACGCCTTTAATCCCAGTACTTGGGAGGCAGAGGTAGGAGGATCGCCGTGAGTTCGAGGTCACCCTGAGACTCCATAGTGAATACCAGGTCAGCCTGGGCTAGAGTGAGACCCTACCTCAAAAAAAAAAAAAAAAAATTGGGCTGGAGAGGTAGCTTAGCAGTTAAGGTATTTGCCTGCAAAGCCAAAGGACCTCAGTTCAATTCCCCAGAACTCATATAAGCCAGATGCATAAGGTGGCGCATGTGTCTGGAGTTTGTTTGCAGTGGTTGGAGGCCCTGGTATGCCCATTCTCTCTCTATCTTCTTCATTTTTTCTATCAAATAAATAAATAAAATACTTAAAAAAAAATTGCAAGGGGGGAGAGAGAGAGAGAGAGAGAATGGGTGCGCCAAACGAATGTTGCAAATCAACACCAGATGCATGTGATGTCTTGTGCATCTGGTTTTACGTGGGTACTGGGGAATTGAACCCGGATCTCTAGTCTTTGCAGGCAAGCGATTACCTGTTGAGCAATATCTCCAGTCCTTTGGGAGAAACAGAGTCTTACTCTGTACCCCAGGCTGACCTTGAACTCATGTCCAACACCTTGCTGCAGCTTCCTGAGTGCTGGGATTACAGGCATGCATCATTACACCTGGCTTTTCCCTCACATTTGTTTTTTTTTATGAGGTGGAATGAAATGTAAGACCCTGGAGTATGCCATCTCTTTTCAGAGGTGCCGAAACCACTGCCCACAGAGGCCTCCTTAGCTGTTAGCAGTGTATCCAAAACTCGAGCCTGGCTTCCACGTCCTTCAGCCTCTGCACTGTCTACTGCACTGTCTCTGAGCTTGTCTTTGTGACTTGGAGCTACCCTTGACCCAGAACTCAGTGACTGTTACAACGCCCTGCGCCCGGGCAGCCGCGCCTCGGCGCTGCCGCCTGCACTCCTCGTCCGCTGAGCTTTTCAGCAGTGCTTCTCTTTGGTCTCCTGCTGCATCACTAGTTTCTCTTTCTGTGCACCTGGTTCCCTGGCCCTAACCCTAGACATACAGAGTAGCTGAAGTTTCATCGACACCAAGCTCTTTTTAATTTTTTTACAAAAATTCTTTTATTTTATTTATTTATTTATTTTAGAGAAGGAGAGACAGGGACAAAGAATTGGTGCACCAGGGCCTCAGCCACTGCAATGGAACCCCATATGCTTTCGCCACCTAGTGGGCATGTGCTACCTTGCACTTGCCTCACCTTTGCGTGTCTGGCTAATGTGGGATCTAGAGAGTTGAACATGGGTCCTTAGGCTTCACAGGCAAGCACCTTAACTACTAAGCCATCTCTCCAGCCCCCAACTTCTTTTTTTTTAAAAAAGTATTTAATTTATTTATTTCCAGCAGAAAGAGAGAGAGAGAGAGAGAAATTAAATGGACACATCAGGGCCTACTGCATCTGCATGTAGCACTTTGTGCATCTGGCTTTGCATGGGTACTGAGGAATCGAATCCACATTGTTAGGCTTTGAGGGCAAGTGCCTTAGCCACTGAGACATCTCTCCAGCCTGACACTCAAATTTGATATTAATATCCACCATCATCTTCCATACTCTCTTTCTTTTTTTTGGGGGGGGGTAGGGTCTCACTCTAACCCAGACTGACCTGCAATTCACTCTAGTCTCAGGGTGGCCTTGAACACACAACAATCCTCTTACCTCTCTGTATCCCAAATGCTGAGATTAAAGGTGTGTGCCACCATGCCCAGCTTTTTTTTCAAAATTCTTTCCTTAAATATATTTTATTTACTTAAGAGAGAGAGAGAGAGAATGGGCACACCAAGGCCTCCAGCCACTGCAAATGAACTCCAGACGCATGCACTCCCTTGTGCATCTGGCTCACATAGATGCTGGGGAATGGAACCTGGGTCCTCTGGCTTTGCAGGCAAACACCTTAACAGCTAATCCATCTCTCCAGCCCACCTCCCTTCTTAAATTCTTGTACAGTTAATAAGTCCATGTCTGAAATGGCTTCCTGTTTAAAAGGCAAAAGCAAAGATCTTTTTGCAATAGGACAGATTTAAATTGTACACCTCAGTTTTGCTTCATTTGTCTATTTTTCACGTATGTATTCACTTATTTTTTTGAGACATGGTCTTATTGTACCCCAGGTTGACCTGGAACTCACTTTGTAGCCCAGGCTGGCCTCTAACTCACAGAGATCCTTCTATGTCTGCCTCTTGAGTGCTGGAGTCATGTCCAACTTGACTTCTCTTTAGACAGTCTGACTAAAAGAAAAATTTATTTAAAAAATATTTTTATTTATTTGAGAGAGAGAAAGAGGGAGAGAGAAAGAGAGGGAGAGAGAGAATGAGTGTGCTAGGGCCTCCAGCCACTGCAGACAACCTCCAGATGCATGCGCCCCGTTGTGCATCTGGATTATGTGGGTGCTGGAGAGTAGAACTGGGATCCTTTGGTTTTGTAGGCAAACGCCATAACCACTAAGCCATCTATGCGTTCTCAGTCTTCCTTCCTTCCTTCCTTCCTTCCTTCCTTCCTTCCTTCCTTCCTTCCTTCCTTCTTCCTTCTTCTTCTTCTTCTTTTTTTTTTTTTCGAGGTAGGGTCTCACTTTAGCTCAGGCTGACCTGGAATTCTCTTTGTAGTCTCAGGGTGGCCTCGAACTCACGGCAATCCTCCTACCTCTGCCTCCCGAGTGCTGGGATTAAAGGCGTGCATCACCATGCCCGGCCTGATCTCAGTGTTTCTTGAGTAAGGATATCTCTTCTGTGCTTACTGATCTTTGAAGCAGTGCCCTCCACTTCTCCACGTCTGTCTTTGTTGATGGCACTTTACACCAAAACCCATCAACACATGGGCCGTGTTGGCTGGTTTTCATGTCAGCCGCCCTCACTGCACAGGCCTGAGGGGAGGCACAGTGTCCCACTGACCGTCCTGTGCTCCAGCGCCTCACGCTGCCGCTCCTAAGAGAATGCGCTTGGACATCTGTCAAGTGGAACCAACCAACTCTTTTTTTTTGTTATTATTTATTTTTCTCTTTTCATTGACTTCCATAATTATAGATAATAAACCATGGTAATTCCCTCCCCCCTTTCCCTTTGCAACCCTCTCAGTCAGTCTCTTCTTTATTTTGATGTCATGATCTTTTCCTCCTATTATGATGGCCTTGTGTAGGTGGTGTCAGGCACTGTGAGGTCATGGATATCCAGGCCATTTTGTGTCTGGAGGAGCACATTGTAAGGAGTCCTACCTTGCTTTGGCTCTTACATTCTTTCCTCCACCTCTTCTGCAATGGACCCTGAGCCTTGGAAGGTGTGATAGAGATATTGCACGTGCTGAGCACTCCTCTGTCACTTCTTCTCAGCACCATGGTGCCTTCTCAGTTCTCTAACCAAAAGCGACAGTAGCATTAATAAATGGGTATGAACATTAAGGAAAGTGCTTGCTGGGCAGTTTGGTGAGCACAGTATATACATTTAGCCAGACAGCAGCAGATGTTACACCCCCAGGGCTCATGACTACCCCTGCTGTAGCTTTATTTGTTTTGTTTTGGGACAGAGTCTTTCTGTATAACCCCGATTGGCCTGGAGCTCACTATATTCCAGTGTGGCCTGAAAATCGCAGTAATCCTCCTGCCTCGCCCTCTTCCTCCCAGACGCTGCACTACAGTTGCGAAGCCACTACAGCCACCGAAACCAACCAACTTGCGCTGTAATTTCCAATAGTGGACTGAAAGCGTTCTCTTCCCAGCAGCGGAAATTTATACGTAAGCTCTTCCTGTGTAGTTACAGATCTTTATTTTTATTTTTATTATTTTAAAAAAATATTTTATATTTATTTATTTGACAGAGAAAGAGGGAGAGAGAGAGAATGGAAACGCCAGGGCCTCCAGCCACTGCAAACGAACTCCAGACACATCCACCCCCTTGTGCATCTGGCTAATGTGGGTCCTGGGGAATCAAACCTGGGTCCTTTAGCTTTGCAGGCAAACGCCTTAGCCACTAAGCCATCCCTCCAGCCCCTATTTTTATTAAAATATTTTATTTGTTATTTATTTGAGAGAGAGGGAAAGAGGAAGGGGTGGGGGGAGAATGGGTACACCAGGGCCTCCAGCAGCTGCAAACAAATTCCAGACAGATGGACCACTTTGTGCATATGGTTTATGTGGGTCCTGGGGAATCAAACCTGGGTCCTTTGGCTTTGCAGGCAAACGCCTTAGCCACTAAGCCATCTCTCCAGCCCCAGTCTTTGTTTTCTCATCTGATTTACTGTTCTCCCCCTGAGGGTTGTATAGCCTCAGGCTGGCTGTAGCAGTGTCCTCTATGGACAATGTAACTTGAGTATGCCAGGAAAAACCTCTCTCTCTCTCATGTTGGGGATCTTTTTCAGATAAATCCAAACCCTTGTACAATCAAGGTTTAAAACTTCTCGTTTATGAGGGCTGGAAAGATGGTTCAGTGGTTAAGGTGCTTGCCTGCAAAGCCTAATGACCCTGGTTCAGTTCCTGAGTACCCACATAATGCCGGACGTACAAAGTGGCACATGCCTCTGGAATTTGCAGCGGCTGGAGGTCCGGGTGGGCTCATTTTGTTTTCTCTATGTCTCTCTGTTTGCAAATAAATAAATAAAATATTAAAAATAACAAACCCCCTCAGTTTATGAAAGGTTTCTCCTTCCTTCTTCCCCCTCCCTCCCTCCTTTCTTTCTTTGCAAGTAAATAAATAAAATATTAAAAATAACAAAAACCCTCTGTTTATGAAAGTTTTCTCCTCCCTCACTCCCTTCTTTCTTTCTTTTCTTTCGAGGTAGGGTTTCAATCTAGTCCAGGCTGACCTGGAATTCACTATGTTGTCTCAGGGTGGCCTCGAACTCGCAGCGATCCTCCTACCTCCGCCTCCTGAGCGCTGGGATTAAAGGTGTGCGCCACCCCGCCAGGCATGAAAGGTTTCTTTTGAAATCCAGATGACTCCAGCCAGGACCGTACTTGTCTCGCGTCGGCTGACACTTTACAGGACTGGAAGGAACCAAGGAGTAAGCGCACTCCTGGTAGAATGAAGCCCTTTGAGGCAGAGGTGGAAGGGGGAGCCCGAGGTTAGCAGAGGAAACAGCCCGCCCCGCTAGCCCGCGCTGCAAGCTCAGGAGGCTCGGGAGGTCCCAGTCGGGCCCCTCGTGCGGCAGCAAGGGATGCGGGGTTCTCCTTGCCCGGCAGAGGGCGCTGTGCCGACACCACGCTAAATTTAGCTCCCACCTCCTCCCCTCCTTTTCTTGGAGACTTTATCTCAATTAGACCAGGCTGTCCTGGATCTCGCTATTTAACTGACAATGACCTTGAACTTTGAAGTTCAAAGGTTGATTCTTCTATGGTCATTTTCCGCAGGGATTAGGGGCATAGCACCCTTGATTTTATGTGGTGCGGGAGATGAAACCCAGGGCCCTGTGTGTGTACTTGGCAAACACTTGACCAGTTTTTGTGTTTTCAATTTCTTTCTTTCTTTCTTTTTTTTTTTTTACAGTTGTTAAATCTTAAAAAAAATGTTTTTTATAAAACTTGAAAATTTTTTTGTTGTTATTTTTATTTATTTATTTGAGATTGACAGAGAGAGAAAGAAGCAGAGAGGGGGGCGGGGGACAATGGGCGCCAGCCACTGCAAACGAACTCCAGACGCGTGCGACCCCTTGTGCATCTGGCTAACGTGGGTCCTGGGGAACTGAGCCTCGAACCGGGGTCCTTAGGCTTCACAGGCAAGTGCTTAACTGCTAAGCCATCTCTCCAGCCCAATCTTTTTTTATATATATATATATATACTTTATTTGTTTGCATGCAGGAAGAGAGAAACAGAGAGAAGATAGAGAGAATGGGCGTGCCAGGCCCTCCAGCCGTTGCAAATGAACTCCAGATGCATGCCAGTTTGTGCACCTGGCTTTCTGTGGGTACTGAGGAATTGAACCCAAGTTGTTAGGCTTTGCAAGCAAGTGGCTTAACTGTTTAGCCATCTCTCCGGCCCCTTTTAAACTTTTTATTTTTTCAAGGTAGAGTCTCTCTCTAGTCCAGACTGACCTGCAATTCACTATGTATTCTCAAGGTGGCCTTGAACTCACAGCGATCCTCCTACTCTGCCTCCCAAGTGCTGGGATTAAAGGCATGCGCCACCATGTCTGGCCTCTTTTTAACTTAAAAAATATTTTATATTTCTTTATTTATTGAGAGGGAGAGAGAGAGAGAGAGAGACACAGAGAGAGAGAGAGAGAGAGAGAATGAGAATGGGTGTGCCAGGGCCTCTAGCCACTACAAGTGAACTCCAGATGCATGCGCTCCCATGTGCATCTGACTTACCTGGGTCCTGGGGAACTGAACTTGGATCCTTTGGCTTTGCAGGCAAGCTCCTTAAGCACTAAGCCATTTCCAGCCCCCCCTTTAACTTTTTATTGAAAACCTCCATACATATCGGTAATATATGATGATCATAATCACCGTCTCCCTTTCCTTGCCTCCCGAATCCCCTCTTCTCTTTTCAGCTCTCTGCTTTTCAACTAATATCTATTTTTTTAAAGATTTTACTTTTATTTATTTATTAATTAGAGATAGAGAGAGGGAAGAAGAGAGAGAGAATGAGAATGGGTGTTCCAGGGCCTCTAGCCACTGCAAATGAACTCCAGATGCATTTGCCCCCTTGTGCATCTGGCTCACATGGGACCTGGAGAATCGAACCAGGGTCCTTAGGCTTCACAGGCATGTGCCTTAACTGCTAAACCATCTCTCCAGCCCTAATCTCTATTTTTGTTTTGGTTTTTCGAGGCAGGGTCTCTCTCTAGCCCAGGCTGACCTGGAATTCACTCTGTAGTCTAAGGGTGGCCTCGAACTCATTGTGATCCTCCTACCTCTGCCTCCAGAGTGCTGGGATTAAAGGCGTGCGCCACTACGCCTGGCTCCTAATCTCTAGTTTTTAAAACTTGTTTTGTTCTTCTTTAAAACTTGTTAAAGACTAACTTATTTATGAGAGAGAGAGAGAGAGAGAGAGAGAGACTCCAGGGCCTCTTGCCCTGCAGTTGAACTCCAGACACATGTGCCACTTTGTGCAGTGGGATTTCGGTGGGTGCTAGGGCCACCAGGCTTTGCAAGAAAGAGCCTTTAACCACTGAGCCATCTCCCCAGCTGTCTTCTCTTTTGATGTCACCATTGTTTTTCTTCTTGTGTAGGTGGATCAGCCACTGTGAGGTCATGAGTGCCACGGCTACTTTGTGTCTGGTAGACTGTAGTGCACAGGACTCGTCCCTCCTCTGTCTCTTGCATTCTTTCTGCCACCTCCTCCACAGTGGCCTGAGCCCTGGAGAGTGTCATGGGGATGTTTCCCTTCGAAGTACTCTACCCTTTTTTCAAAAGGTACTTTATTTATTTGCTTGTTTGTTTGTTTGAGAGAAAGAGAGAGAGGAAAGAGGTAGTTAGAGAGCAAGAGAGAGAATAGGGCGTTCCAGGGCCTCTAGCAGCTGCAATGAACTCCAGATTCATGTGCTACCATGTGCATCCGGCCTATGTGGGTATTGGGGAATTGAACCTGGGTCCATAGGCTTCACAGGCAAGGGCCTTAGCCACTAAGCCATCTCTCCAGCCCCCACTCTACCTTTTTTTGTTGTTGTTGTTGGTTTTCCAAGGTAGGGTCTCACTCTAGTCCAGGCTGACCTGGAATTCACTATTTAGTCTCAGGTTGGCCTTGAACTCACAGCGATCCACCTATCTTGGCCTCTCAGTGCTGGGATTAAAGGCATGTGCACCATGCCCAGGTCTAAGTGAGACATCTCTATCACACCCTCCAAGGCTCACGCAATTGTGGAAGAAGTGACAGGGAGAATATAAGAGCTAAAGGAAGTTCTGGGAAGAGTGTGGTGCGATACGGTCTTGTAAACACGAGTCCTGGGCTGGCTGCGGTCCTCCAGGGCACTACGTGAGGGGCAGCTGTAGTTCCAGGCACGCCCCAAGTCTTCCCTGACGATGTGTGACTGAGCAAGGACTGGCCCACGCCTAGCCTGTCACACTGATGCTCCCGGCAGGCCCAGCAGCCAGCAGCGTGACCCTCGGTCTCTAACTAGCGCCCGAGAATTCCTGCCCTGCTCTTCCTGGGAGTCGTCCTGGGTGGGCATGGGATCTTAACCCACTTGGTTTCTCCAAAATTGCTCTTGAGTTTCATTTTGATGTTAAGAATCAGAAACTGACAGCGTTGCCCGATGCCTCTTAGCATTCGGCATCATTGCGCTTGTAGCGTTCTTCAACTTGAGAATAAATGTATTTCTGTTTTTCAACCCCTCTGTTCCCTTTCATTCAGCTGTTTAATAATGTCAAATGCTCGGAACCCAGATTAGAAACTCCTACAATGGTCTCTGATTAAGCCTCAATGAGAAGCACTGTCAGGAAAACTCATAATATAAGGCGTGCTAACTAACTCTTGGAAGCTCGACTTATAGTTTGCAAGTCTAAAACTCATTTGAGGGTTTCATCTTAAACTAAAAAGCTTTATGACTACTTTGGCAAAATATTAATAACCATAAAGAGAATAAAAACAGGATCTCGGGTAGTCTTGCTTATTCACTCATTTATTACTTTGTCTGCTTCCAAAACATAATTTGAGACCAAGTACCATAATTCTTTAAAACCACTGAAATAATTCAAGGAAAGGACCAGGTCACAAAGGGTATTGAGTCAGAAGGGTATTATTCCAGAAAACCCAGGCTGGGAACGTGTGTGCTTTTTTTTTTTATTACATATTTTATTATTTATTTATTTGAGAGAGAGAAAGAGACAAAGGAAGAGGGAGAGAGAGAGAGAGAGATACAGAGATCGAGAATGGGCACGCCAGGGCCTTCAGCCACTGCAAATGAACTCCAGATGCGTGCGCCCCCTTGCGCATCTGGTTTATGTGGGTCCTGGGGAATCGAACCAGGATCCTTTGGCTTTGCAGGCAAATACCTTAACCGCTAAGCCATCCCTCCAGCGCACGTGTGTGCTTTTAAACACATGACTTAGTTCTGGGTTTTCTTACAGCCAGGGCGGAAGTGGACCATGCTGGATCCTATCATCCTTATGTCCATATGAACCAGAAGACTGAGAACCGACAAAAGAGCCGGGCGCGGTGGCGACGCCTTTAATCCCAGCCCTCGGGAGGCAGAGGTAGGAGGATTGCTGTGAGTTCAAGGCCACCCTGAGACTACAGAGTGAATTCCAGGTCAGCCTGGACCAGAGTGAGACTCTATCTCAAAAAACAAAAAACAGAACAAACAAACAAAAAGAATATTGGGCAAATGTCTTCCTGGAGCTACGAAGAGTTGGGGTGTGTGGCTCAAGATATTGGATATTTCTTAAAAAAGAAAATGTTTTTCATTTAGTATTATTTACGAGAGGGGGGGGATATGGGTGCTCCAGGGCCTGTTGCCACTGCAGATGAACTCCAGATGCCTGCACTACTTTGTGTGGGTTCTGGGGAATCGAACCGGGACCAACCCAGGCCAAGAGACTTTGCAATCAAGTGCCTTTAACCACGGAACTGTCGACCCAGCCCTCTACACATTTCTGACATAAAATGAGAGTGTACTATTAGAACATGGTTTGTGAAGACATTTCTAGGAAGAACTAGATATATAGGTCTATAACTTTCTGGTGAAAAAAGCACGACTTTGCTCAACAATTTTCACAAATACAAGAGGAACAAAAAAAAATTACAGTTCTTGTAGATCAGAACTGCTTCTGTTTTTACAGGCTGTCTTTTTCTTATAATGCTACTATAAAACCCATGAAAATTGTTATTACCATTTAGGATCACATTTGAGAACAAAATAAAAATGCTTTCTCATGGATATGTTTTCAGGCAAAATAGGAGGGGGATGAGCAAGAAAGAGGAAGGCTAGCGTTGTTGCGAAGGCTGAACTGAGGATGAAATTGCAGATTAGTAGCCCCTCCAGTGTGGTTCCTCCCTCCACGGTGCCCCTGTTCATGTCAGTGGACCTTCTGAGGGGACTGATTAATTTTTTCTTTTATGTACTTGAAAAAAACACACACACACACACACACACACACACAATTGTATGTATTTTGGTGTAATTTCAGGGTAGGGTCTCACTCTCATCCAAGGTGACCTGGAATTCACTATATATATATATATTCTCAGGCTGGCCTCAAACTCCCTGCAATCCTCCCACCTCTACCTGCTAGGAGAAGTGCTTTGCAATACTGTCTTCCAGACACAAGATGGCTGTGGGATTCATGACCCCACAATGGCTGATGATGACTACACAAGACCTGCATACTAGGAGGGAAAAAATGGTGACATTAAATAGAAAAGAGGCCGGGCGTGGTGGCGCACTCCTTTAATCCCAGCACTGTGGAGGCAGAGGTAGGAGGATCACCGTGAGTTCGAGGCCACCCCGAGACTACATTGTGAATTCCAGGTCAGCCTGGGCTAGAGTGAGACCCTACCTTGGAAAACCATAACAAAGAAGCAAACAAAATAGAAAAGAGATGAGCTGAAAAGAAGGGATTCAGCAGAGGGGCAAAGGCAGGAGGACAAGGGAAGGTGGTGGGAGGGATTAGGATGTGGCCGATGGTCTACACGGCCAGCATTCAAAACAGCTCAGCTTCCTTTGCGCATGGATCACTCCACCTCGGAGGAAGCCACAGCAGACGCCTGTACAGATATGAGTGACACTTAGTAGGAGGCTTGGGACTGAGAAGCCATAGGAAGATGGGAGCACCTCCCTGGGCAGGTGGTGTGCTGTGGATTTTGAGCACTTCTGCATAGTCTTCTCAGTGTGTGTGTGTGTGTGTGTATGGTGTGTGTGTGTGTGTGTGTATGGTGTGTGTGTATGGTGTGTGTGTGTGTGTGTGTGTTTGCCTTTTGTGGCTGGAGTGCAACAACCAGTGCTGTTCTTCCACCCCGTCTGTTTAGAGCTGAAGTCCCTTGACTGATTGCAGAGCTTGTGGGGACCCCAGCGATTCTTGGGTCTCTACTCCCCGTGGGATGGGGTCACAGGTGCGTGTGGCCATAGCCAGCTGTTTATGTGGGGCAGGGAGATTTGAACTCTGGCCCACTCAGGCCTGCTCAGGTCCTCATACTGGTATAGGAAGTACACTTGCCTCCAGAGCCATCTATCCGGCCCCATGTGTGCCCCCTTTTACATCTGGCTTTACGTGCGTGCTGAGCAACTGAACAGACTGGCACACTTTGCAAGCAGTCTCCTTTAACCACTGATCCATCTCCCCAGCCTCTTGATGCTATGCTGGTCACAGGCCATCACTAATTTTACATGACCACAATGACCACAGTGTGACTGTCTAGTAGTTTCTTGTTCCACAGAGGGAAGAGAACTAACTTATCTTCTGCGGGCTACAGTTGTGTGTGTGTGTGTGTGTGTGTGTGTGTGTGTGTGCAGATGTGGGTGCCCTGTGCATGTGTGTGTAGACACGAGAAGAGCATCGAATATCCTCCTCTATTGCTCTTCCACACTATTTCCTTGAAACGGAGTCTCTCTCTAAAGCTGGAGCTGCAGTTTTCAGTCAGACTGGCTGAGCAGCGATCCCCAGCGATTCTCTTATCTCTGTTCCTCACATGACTTGGGTTACAAGCATGCATAACTATGACCAGCTTTAAAAAAAAAACACAAATAAAACAGGCTGGCGAGATGGCTTAGTGGTTAAGGTGCTTGCCTGTGAAGCCTAAGGACCCATTTTCGACTCTGTAGGTAAGTCAGATGCACAAAGGTGAGGCAAGTTCAAGGTTGCACATGCACACTAGGTGGCACAAGCATCTGGAGTTCGATTGCAGTGGTTGAGGCCCTGGCATGCAAATTTTTTCTCTCTCTCATTAAAATAATAATAATAAAAAACCAAACATATGTGCTAGGCTGTCTCAGGCCCTCGTGCTTGTGTGGAGAGAATTCCTACTCATTGAGCTCTCTCCTCACCCCTGCAGTGTTTGTTGGACGGTCACTAAGTTTTGGTCTCTGAGACTTGGGGATCTCTCCTTGATGAGAAGTTGTCATCTGGCCCTGTTGTGCTAGTCTTGAGGATAAAGAGACCTGGCGATGTGTTGCTGGCTGAAAGTCCTTTTTCTCGGACACATAAATCTTGCCATTGTCCGTGACACTGTGGCAGGCTACCTTGCCAGCTTCAAGATGGTGACATCTCGGACTCTTCACCACTCTCGATCGATCCCAGCCTTCTTCCCTGTTCAGATGGCCTGTGTGAGGCAGGCTGATGGTCATCCTCAGCTCTAAGGCTGTTTGCTCCAGAGGGCTGCTTCCATGGCCAACCTGTCAACCAGTGCTGGGGTCATGGGGACAGACACTGAGGACACTCAAAACGTACCAAAACAAAAATCCGGAACCTGCTGAGAGCTCAACACTGAAGTCAATTTAAAACACACCCTCCAGAGCCCAGATTGGAAGAGCCACAGAGTGGACGGGACTGTCCAGAGGCCTTGACCCCCACCTCACAATGACTGACCGATGCGCTCACAGCTCCTAGCCCACAACCCCAGGGAAAAGGCCAGCAATGCCACTGAGGAGGCCCCCAGCGGAACGGGGCCAGGGAGGAGGGAAAGGATGGTACTAACGTACGATGGGCTCACGCAAGTTTCTACTTAATAAAAAAAAATAGAAAAAGAATGTTTGCTCCATAAGTAACTTTGCATGACCACCATGTAAGCTGGTTTCTCTTCACCATCTTTACACCGTGCTGTTGAGTCATTTAAGTTTTTTTATATTTGATGTTTACTTTAATTTATATATTACAACAGGTTATACTTCTTTATTCTTTCTCTCTCTTTTCTTCCTTCCTTTCTTTCTTTCCTTCCTTCCTTCCTCTTCTTCTTCTTCTTTTTTTTTTTTTTTTTTTTTGAGGTAGGGTCTCACTCTAGCCCAGGCTGACCTCGAATTCACTATGTAGTCTCAGGGTGGCCTCGAACTCACGGCGATCATCCTACCTCTGCCTCCCGAGTGCTGGGATTAAAGGTGCACGCCACCACGCCTGGCTTGGTTATACTCTTTTATCCCCTTGCCCTAGCTCTTGTTACCCTGCTGACCCGCAGTGGGGTCATGAGATTCCCTGTGGGTCATGAAGGCCTCAGTCAGTCCCTCTGGGGTAGCAGGGAACCATGCCTCAAGGTGTTCCTACCCACTCTGTAGTTCTTACAATTTTTCAGCCTGTGGTGTCTTCAGCAATTGGGTCTTTTAGCTCTGGCAGGTAACCAAATGTTTTGGCAATGGCCTGCATTATTTTGGGGACCTCATGGGTCTCCCTGGTGATTTTCAGTTTCTGTCCTGGGATTACAGGCAGTCTGTCACACACACCTAGACTTCTGCAGGAGCTGGGGACCCTCACTCTGGCCCTCACACTCACACCTCAAGTACTTCCCCACTGAGTCATTTCAGCAGCCCTCCCTCAATATTAAAAAAAAGGTTTTTTGAGTGACACATAGTGATCGAGTTAGTTACTCTTCTTGTTGCTGTGACAACATACTTGACAAAGGCAGAGTCAGGAAGGGAGAGGTTGCGGGCATGTGGGGCACCATGGTGGGGAGAGCAGGGTGGCAGGAGCAGGTGGCTGGTCACATCACACCCACGGTTAGGAAGCAGCAGAAGGTGGACTTCGGTGCTTTAGCCTTTTCTTTGTTCCAGTCTAGGACCCCAGAGGACCCCAGCCCATGGAATGGTGCCACCTGCATTCAAGGTGACTTTTCACCTCAACTACCCTTTTCTGGAAATGCCCTCACAGACATACCCAGAGATGTGTCCCTGGGTGATTGTAAGACCTACCAAGTTGACAACCACGGCCAACTATCACAGTTGGAATACATTTATGAGGTTCAAATATGTTTAAAATATTCTATTTATTTATTTCATTTTATATTTAAAAATATTTTTATTTATTTGCAAGGAAAGAGAGAGAGAGAGTGGATGTGCCAGGTCCTCTTGCCACTGCAAAAGAACTCCAGATGCATTCACCACTTTGTGCATTTGGCTTTACATGGGTACTGGGGAATTGAACCCAGGCTGTCAGATTTTGAAAGCAAGAGCCTTAACTTCTGAGCCATCTCTCCAGCCCTATTAATGTTTTTGAAGGGGTGCTGTTATTTAGTTTAGGGTAGCATGAAGTATGAGATCTTTCTGACCCAACCCCCTGAATGCTGGTGTTACACATATGTACCATCACACCTAGCCATAAAGTATTCTTTTTATTTTATTTTATTTTATTTTTCCTAGAGAGAGAGAGAGAGAAAGAGAGAGAGAGAGAGAGAGAAACAGACAGAGAGGAAAAATAGAGAATTGGTACACCATTGAACTCCAGATCTTGCCCCACCTAGTGGGCATGTGAGACCTTGTGCTTGCCTCATCTTTGTGAGTCTGGCTTACATGGGATTAGGAGAGTCAAACATGGGTCCTTAAGCTTCACAGGCAAGTGCTTTAACCACTAAGCCATCTCTCCAGCTCCATAAAGTATTCTTAATACTAACTTTAACTTACTAATTGCTCCTACTCTTTGTTTTAATTTCTCATTGTCTTTCTTATGGACTAGTTTGAAATAAATCATATCCTCATATTGACTAAGGACACCTATTTCCAGGGCTGTCTGTCTGAGGCACATTGCTTAAGAATGCAGTAATTTCTTATATCCTGGTCACATAACGTTAACTATTATAATTTTAATCAGTACCTTTACTCCTACCATTTATTGGCTATTGGCTATTTATAAGACTCAATGACAATCCAATGGAATAGATTAGAAGTAAACCCATATAGTTAAGCAACCTAGTGTTTTGGCAAAGGTGTCAGAAACATACATTAAGAAAAGAAAGCCTGTCCAACAAATGCTGGGAAAGCTGGATATTCAACTGTAAGAGAATCAAACTCGACCTGTTATCTTTCACCTTGTATGAAAATCAATTCAAGATAGATCAAAGACCTGAAACTGGACCTGGCTGGAGAGATAGCTTAGTGGCTAAGGTGCTTGCCTGCAAAGCCTAAGAACCCAGGTTCAATTCCCCAGTGCCCATGTAAGCCAGATATACAAGGAGGCACAGGTGTCTGGAGGTTGTTTGCAGTGGCTAGAGGCCCTGGTATACCCATTTTTTCTCTCTCTGTCTCTCTTTCTCTCCTGTCTCTCTCTCAAACAAACAAACAAATATTATTATTATTTCTTTTAAAATACCTGAAACTCAATGTAAGACCTGAAACTCTGAAACTACTAGGAAAAAGAAAACCTAGGCAAAACATTTAAAGGTACAGGCAAGGGCTTTGTGATAAGGTCTTCAATAACATAGGTAATAATTCCAAGAGCTGAACACGATATTAAAAAGCTTTTGTACAGCAAAACAGACTATGAGCAGAGTGAAATCAAAAGCTGTGGCGTGGGATCAGCAGTCTGTTTAATCGCCTTCCCAGCTGATTCAGATGTGTACTGCAAAGCTTTTCCGTCTCCTCATAAATGTCTAATGTCAATTCCATGAACATTGCTAATGAGGAATAACTTACTTAAAAAGGGCATGTGTGTTAAGCAAGAATTTGTTTAAAGTTAAGTTGCCACATGCAGCATTATCTGTGAAATATGCATTGCAAAAAGTCAACAGACAAAACAGAAGAACAAAGCAAAACAAATCCACCCAACAACAGCAAGGACCAAAACCAGGCCTGAGTCAAATGGACCCTCCAGTTCCACCAGTTGACAGGCCACGCCGGGAACAAGGAATAGATCAATGACACGAGGGAAGGGGGGGGGGGATGT
Organism: Dipus sagitta; assembly: GCA_036346955.1. Lineage (NCBI taxonomy): Eukaryota > Metazoa > Chordata > Mammalia > Rodentia > Dipodidae > Dipus > Dipus sagitta. The sequence continues at coordinate 15,146,724 of CM070789.1, forward strand.
AGTCGGCAGAATCCAGAAAAATCCTACGGGATTGTTGACCTGGTTTCTAGAACACGTTGCAGCAAAAAGAGACAGAGAGAAAGCAGCCAGGTTAAAGGAGACAGAACAGGCACCCACCAAATGCAGTATTTGAATCTTGTCTAAATTCTGTTTACTTCTTTATTTCCCTTTTTATTTTTCTGTTTCTTATTTTAAAAATTAATATTAATCTGGGCTGGAGAGATGGCTTAGAGGTTAAGTGCTTGCCTGTGAAGCCTAAGGACCCCAGTTTGAGGCTTGATTCCCCAGGACCCACGTTAGCCAGATGCACAAGGGGGCGCATGTATCTGGAGTTCGTTTGCAGTGGCTGGAGGACCTGGCATGCCCATTCTCTCTCTATATATATGCCTCCTTCTCTCTCTCTGTCACTCTCAAATAAATAAAAATAAAAACAAACAAAAAATAATATTAATCTTTATATTTATTTATTTGAGAGAGAGAAAGAGGCAGATAGACAGAGAGAGAATATGGGCACGCCAGGGCCTCTAGCCACTGCAAATGAACTCCAGATGCATGCGCCACCATGTGCATCTGTCCTGGGGAATAGAGGCTGGAACCCAGGCTTCGCAGGCAAGAGCCTGAACTGCGAAACCATCTCTCCAGCCTCTGCTTATCATTTTGAACAGTCTCGGCGTAGAGCCCAAGCTGGTCTCATACTCAAGATGGCCCTCTGGCTTCACCTTCCAAGGGTTGGAATTACGGGCATGAGTCAACCCACCTAGCATTGATTCTGATTAACAGAAAAACAAAGCATCATAAACATATTAGTGAACAATCAAGTATTTAGGGACATTTGGTGACTATGTTTATTATTTTGCTGTGCATATGTGTGCGTGCACGTGTGGGTACATGTGAAGGCTAGAGGTCCATGCTGCACTGAGCCTGGTTTCTATGTGAGTCCTGGGTCTGAGCCCAGGTCCCCGTGCTTGAGAGGCAGACACTTCACGGAACCAGCCATCTTCCTGTGACTGTTTTCCTCTCAAAACCCCTATGTCTTCAGACAAACATAGTCTGTTTACCGAAGCAGAGGCTCATGGGATTTCTTTGACCCATGAACTTTATGCTGTTTGCCCCACGCCCAAACACATTCGTCTTTCTCATGTCTACACAGATCCCCCATATTCATACCCTGTTGTCTGAGTGGCCTAAATGGTGGGGTATGTAGCTCAGACTTAATTTAGCTCACTCTCAAGTCTTAGCTACAATTTCTCATTTGAAGATGGGCAATTGGGTTGGATATGAGTTTTCTGGGGACTTCTAGGGGAACATAGATTTCCTTCTTCCATTTGAGAAAATTATAGGAAGCCAATCAAAGTTGCTTATTTTTTCAAATTTTTTCAGTATTTTAAAAATTTATTTGCTCATTTGCATGTGTGTGTGTATGCCAGGATCTCTTGCCACTGCAAACGAATGCTAGATTTTTCTGCCACTTTTTTTTTTCAAGGTAGGGTCTTGCTCTAGCCCGGGATGACCTGGAATTCACTATGGAGTCTCAGGATGGCCTTGAACTCACAGTGATCCTCCTGCCTCTGCCTCCCAAGTGCTGGGATTAAAGGCGTGCACTACCATGCCTGGCTCTTCTGCCACTTTTTGCATCTGGCTTTTATGAGTGGCTTGGGAATTGAACCCCAGCCAACAGGCTTTACAAACAAGTACCTTTAACCACTGCACCATGTTCCCAGCCCACAAAGTTGCTTCTTTAGGGCGTAGATTCTGGTAGCCAGTTCCTACGATGGTGTTTTTATCTCCATAGCTTGTCTTCTATGTGGAATCAGAGTTGACCTGTGTGAAAACTAGAATACTACGAAGTGGTGATGTTCGACTTTTGCTGTTTTTGAGACAAGGTCTCCCTGAGTAGCTTGGGTTGGCCTTAAACTCACTATCCTCCTGCTGCATCTTCCTTGTGCTGGGGTCACAGGCATGTACATGCTTGGCTGTGATGTCTGACTTTTAAAAGAATATTTCATTACTTATTTATTGATTATTTGAGAGAGAGAAAGAGAGAGAGAATGGGTGCACCAGAGCCTCCAGCCACTGCAATGAACTCCAGACACATGCACCACCTTGTGCTTCTGGTTTACGTGGGTACTGGGGAATTGAACCCAGGTCCTTAAGCTTCTCAGGCAAGTGACTTAACTGCTAAGCCATTTCCTCAGCCCTGGCTTTTGAGGCTAAGAAGCATCATAGTTTCCTTTATGCTTTTCTGGATGTGTTACTCTGTGGAAAGCGAGACACAATGTCATGAAGACAACCTCGAGGCCCCGAGAGGTCCACGTGGACAGGAACACTCATCAGCACCGTATCCCATTAGTCATGCAGGAGTCACCCTGGAAGTGGCTCTTCCGGTGCTGGGAGGCCTTCGGGTCTACAGCTTCTTTTGGCATGTGATCGCAACCTTCCGTGACATGGTCTCACCCGATCCCACAATCAAGCCTCTGGAGAATTCCCCGGTCAGCGGTCAGCGATCAGCGAGATAACAGATAACTAGCCTGTTAAAGGTGTTAGGTGTGTTGTGCATAAGTAAACGATAGCAGAGGATTGACCTGGAGCCCCCAGGGTTGTTAGGAGGAACCTTTTGACCACAGGAGGGAGCTGACTGGGGGGTGGGGGGAAACTTCTGCCTTGGGTGAAACAAGCCCTGGGGCGAAATTGATTCCCCATTTGTCATCAATGAAGCTCATCTCACCTCTGTGCTTCACAGATCACTAGCACCAAAGCTCTTACTGTCGAGGCCAATCTGTGCTTCTGTTTCTTGGATCTTCATGACTGGACTAGGAAATATGAGAATTTTGGTGTTATGAATGGATCAGAACACACACGCTCTTGTATTATTCTACCTGCCAACAATGACCACAAATCCATGGGCACTTGACACAATCAAATTTTGAAGTCTTAGAATTCTGGAAGCCCAAATCAAGATGTTGGTAAGTTCGGCTCCTCGTGGATACTTTAAGGGGGGATCTGTTCCTCGCCTCCTACTTTTTCATGGTCACCACAAGCTCTTGAAATTCCTTAGTGTACACCTGCATGCCTGAACGCTTTCGTTGACATGGCCTGGTCTGTGGCTTCACACACTTTCTTATAAAGGTACCAGTCACAGGATTGAGGAGTCGCTCTAACCCAGGATAACGTCATTTTAACTAGCTGCACCTGCAGACTACTTCCAAATAAGGTCACGTTTAAAGGTCCGGAGTGGACATGGATGCCAAGGGACATGGTTCAACCCAGTGTAGCTACAGTTTGTAGTGTTCTTCCAATCGGCAGACACTTTTTAAAAATTTTAATTTATTTATTTGAGAGCAACAGAGAATGAGAGAATGAGCACACTTGCAAAGGAACTCCAGATGCGTGCGCCCCCTTGTGCATCTGGCTAACGTGGGTCCTGGGGAATCGAGCCTCGAACCAGGGTCCTAAAACTTCACAGGCAAGCGCTTAATAAGCCATCTCTCCAGCCCTTTAAAATTTTTTTTTTGGTTTGTTTATTTTTATTTATTGAGAGCGACAGACAGAGAGAGAGAGAGAGAGAGAGAGAGAGAGAGAGAAAGAGGCAGATAGAGAGAGAGAGAATGGGCGCGCCAGGGCCTCCAGCCGCTGCAAACGAACTCCAGACGCGTGCGCCCCCTTGTGCATCTGGCTAACGTGGGTCCTGGGGAATCGAGTCTCCAACCCAGGTCCTTAGGCTTCACAGGCAAGCGCTTAACCACTAAGCCATCTCTCCAGCCCGGCAGACACTTTTATGTGTTAACAATTGTTCACAGTTAGGGGCAGAGTAAGGCGTGACTCACGTCTTCTATGGAGGGTGCGCAGCCCGCAAAGCTCAAACAAATGCTGTGCGCATTAAGTATTGGTTGCACAGATGACAAAAGGAACAGAAGAGGAAGCACTGTGTGATGACCTCGGAGGAAAGAGACTTGAGGAGCTGGAGGTGGAAGTGGTGAAGGTGTGTGGTCAGACATCTTGTGGAGGGGACCCATCAGCTAGGACCTAAGGTCACACTAGGTAAAGAAAACAAGAACGGAAGGTTGCGAACCAGCCCTGAATACGAGAGCTTGAGTCACGCCACACATTGCAGTCTGCCTGCGGCCGGGAGGACGCCTTTTTTGTGGACCTCAGCTGATCCGATCTCCCATCAACCACCACTGGGGGAAAATCACTTCCCTCCTCCGTCTCGGTGCTGTGACCTGAGTCAGGGCAAGGAGGTTCCTTGGGACAGAGCCACCCTAGCCATCTGGACATATGGAACTCCCCCCCCCCTCCACTTTCCATTGCTGAGTTGAATCAACTAAGTCAACCTGGTTCTGGTTTAGATTTATCTCCTCCTACAGGGAGCGTTCTCCGACTTCTCCCTGCCTCCAACTCTGTTCTATTTTCTGCCACCCAGTAAGCCTATTGCTTTGCATTTCAGTTGACAATTTATTTTCCATTGAATTTCAGAAGGCCACCTTTTTCTTAAAAACATCTTAAGAGTATGTTGTACTCATTCAATGTTTTACATGAGGAAATGACATCATTTCTCCCTTTCTCGTCTTCATCAGCAGAGGAAAAAAATGGAAATGTATGTTTTATTTTTAATTGACACACATAGTTGGACATATTTACGAAGGGCAGTGAAGCATTTCAATAGGCTGATACAACGGGTAGCGATGGAACCAGAGTGACTGACGTGTCTGTTGCTTCAGACAACTAGCACTGCTGTTTTGGGAACATTCGAAATCCAGCAGAGGAAGTTTATAAAACAGCATATTTTCTTTAGTTTTTTTTTTTTTAATCAGATAGTTCAAAATAACATGCCTCAAATATCACAATTTGAAAAACATTGTGAGGTTTGGGGTTTTCCTCAGGAAAGCTGTGGTAGGCGCTTTCCGTTTGGCTCCTTTGCAGGGCTGGTGAAACAAACAGTTACAGTGATTTGATGGTATGTCTTGGAGCGTTGGAGCTTCTTGGAGGTCATGAAACTTCTAAGAGACCCTTCATTTCACAGACCAGAAACGCCGAAGCTCGCGGAGGGAAAAGCAGTCAATCATGTCATTACCTTTATCTCATAATTCACAAACTCCTCACTTCCTGCAGCCTGTCACTCATGTTTTAAAAGTATTTTATTTATTATTTGCAAGGAGAGAGAGAGAGAGAGGAGGAGAGAGAGAGAATGGGTACACCAGGGCCTCCAGCCCCTGCAAATGAACTCTAGACACATGCAGCACTTTGTGCACCAGGCTTTATGTGGGTACTGGGGAATCAAACACAGGCTGTTAGGCTTTACAGGCAAGTGCCTTAACCACTGAGCCATCTCTCCAGCCCCATTACTTATTTTTTTTTAAGTTTCATTTATTTGAGAGAGAAATAGGGAGAGAGACAGAGAGAGAGAGAATGGATACGCCAGAGCCTCTGGCCGCTGCAGACAAACTTGAGATGCATGTGTCACCTTGTACATCCGGCTTTGTGGGTCCTGGGGGATCGAACCTGGATCCTTTGGCTTTGCAGGCAAGTGCCTTAACCACTCAGTATTCTCTCCAGCCCCCGTTACTTACTTTTTAATGGTGTGTTTCTGTACCTCATTTTTCATATGTGGCTAAACTACTTAGGCTTGGTTCAGATGCTTAAGACTTTCTCCTTTCTGTTGCCATGGAGACCCTACGAAACCCAGCACCCTTCTCACTCAGTGCTTCTGGTCTCGGAGAAATGAGGGCCACCTGCTCTCTGGGCCAGGGAACTGACCCTTGATCCAGAGACCTGACTACTCAGTCTTTATTTTCCCCTCCCAAAAGGTTATGTATTTCTTAATCACACAGAAAAGAAAAAAAATATTTTAAAGCCGTTTTCATTCGTTGTCTCCAGTCTAAAAATAGGGTGACAGAGGGATCGTGGGATAAGCAGCCAGAGCAGGGAAGAGTCGGTTGCCACAGTAACCAATGAGCCATTTCACTGCATTTGCCTTGACTGGTGATTTCTGGTAGGTTCCCCCCGCCCCGCCAACTTTCCTTTTCTTGTGTGTGGGGTAGTGGTAGGTGGTGGGGGCATTTTTAGATTATATAACATAGAACCCGATTCCTTACTTCCAAAGTCCATCAGTCTTCTTGAAAATGTTACTCCCTGGTACTTTCCTCCCACGACAAACAGCCCAGGGCCGGTTGGCTTTGTTGGGGTTTAAGAGATTATGACCACACCCATCTCGAACACCCATCTCTACTTACATAAGTATCTCTCTTAAATATTTCTTCAGTTGTTTTAAATTCATCTTTTAAGTTAGAAATGCAAAGTAGTGAGTTTCATTCTGGATTTTTCTTTCGTGTGTTCACATGTGTAAGTGTGTGTGTGTGTGTGTGTGCGCGCGCGAGACATGTAGAGGCCAGGGAACATGTGAAGTGTCCTTCTAGATCACTGTCCACTTTGTTTCTGGAGGAGTGTCTCTCACTTGAACCAGAGCTGCTGTCATGTCACACTTTTCTGTCTCTCTGCTTGCGGATGGATCCTGGTATCCTGATGCAAGACTTCCCCCTTTTCAAATCTATTTTATTTATTTGCAAGAAGAGAGAAAGAGTAGGCCAGGGTCTTTAGCCAGTGCAAATGAGCTCCACATGCATGCACCATGTTATGCACCTGGCTTTCTGTAGGTCCCGGGGAACTGAACCTGCAGGCAAGCGCCTTAACTGCTGCGCCGTCTCTCCAGTCCTGCCCTTGTTAGTGAAAAGAACCAGCCTTGGAGGCAAACAGACTTGTGTCTAAGCGCTGTACCACCACCACCTTGGGCAAATGGATATTTGACACTTGGAGCTTGTAGTGTGGTTGTAAGGGCTAATAGCAAAAAGCAGCTAATGTGGATTCTGGCATATATAAGGCATCGAGTAAATGTCCATCTTCTCCTTACCTTCCCGTCACCTCTTTCCTTATGGTTGGCCATGACAGGCTGACTCATCAATGCTGCTTTAAAATACGTTGTAGGCCCCACTGTCTTCTTAATTTTAATTTTGTATATAGGTGAAAGTCTTATACCTCCTCTCCCCAGCCCCCATTTCCCTGAGGGCCCTCCTCAGTAGAGTTAGTGGTGTTCACTGTGTGGGAAACTAGGGCCTCAGCCTCTCTTGATACCCTTTCTCTCTCTCTCTTTTTTAAGAAAAAGTGAGGGACACACACACACACACACACACACACACACACAGAGAGAGAGAGAGAGAGAGAGAGGAGAGAGAGAGAGAATTGGCATGCTAGCGTCACGGGTCACATATTCTCTCTCATATGTGGATCCTAGCTACAGATGATTGGACTTCTGTGTGAGTAGAAAGAAAACTCAGTATCAAAGGCCAGTAAGCTAGAAAAGAGATATAAAGGGAAGAGAAAGGAAGGGAGGGGGTTACTTAATAGGATGGTATTGTATACATGTAAGTGGAAGAATAGATTAATGGGGGTGAAAGGCCCAAAGTGAGGTCAGGGGAAGAGATTGAGTAAAGGAAAGGTGGAGGGAGGGCTAATCAAAATCTAAGAGGATATAAATAATCATATGGAAACCTACTTTTTTTTGGACAATGGAACACTCAGGAGCCATAGATTGTTGCTAGAAAATTTTCAGTGCCAGGGATGGGATACCTTCCAATGAGTTGTTGGCCAGGGAGGTCCCTGATGCCCCCTAAAACATTACAGACCATTGACGAGGTCCTTGGTTTCCTACCAGGAATAGATGGTAAGTCCCTATTGCTGAAGACTCCACATACTTGGGCTGCAAAACCACTGAGAAATCCTGCTGGAATTGAGCTGATAACCTCCTCCGTGTAGACCAGCTGACAGAAAGCTGGAAGAAGCCATTCTGCATGTAGTTCAATGGGAGAGAGAGAGAAATCACCAGTGAAGATACTCAACAGTGGACACTGCAAGCCTTATATTTGGCCAGCCAGGCTAAATGAGCCAATGGGTGCAATAGTGGCACGTCTGTCATGGTGGAAACCAACTGCCCTCTAATTGGACCTGGAGGCCCGCTCCATGGGAGGGAATACATCCCTGATACTGAAAACTTAAAACAGGGGTAGTCATGAGCCCTAGGGGTGTAACGTCTGCTGCTGTCTGGCTAAATGTATATACTATGCTCATCAAACTGCCCAGTAAGCACTTCTCTTAATGTTCACATGATTATATTAATGCTATTCTCACTTTTGGCAGAGAATCTTCTCTTTTCAGATGGCAGTGACCTTGAGATGACTCAGAAGGCATCATGGTGCTGGAAAGAAGTGACAGGAGTGCTCAGTACTGCAATATCTCGACCACACTTTCTAAGGCTCAGGCTCTATTGCAGAAGAGGTGGCAGAAAGAATGTAAGAGCCAAAGGAAGGGTAGGACTCCTTACAATGTGCTCCCTCCAGACACAAAATGGTCTGGATATCCATGACCTCACAGTGTCTGACACTACCTACCCAAGACCATCATAATAGGAGGGAAAAATCATGATATCAAAATAAAAGAGAGACTGGTTGAGAGGGGTTATGATGGAAAATGGAGTTTCAAAGGGGAAAGTGGGGGAAGGGAGGGCATTACCATGGAATATTTTTTATAATCATGGAAGTTGTTAATAAAAAAATTTTGAGGGCTGGAGAGATGGCTTAGCGGTTAAGCGCTTGCCTGTGAAGCCTAAGGACCCCGGTTCGAGGCTTGATTCCCCAGGACCCATGTTAGCCAGATGCACAAGGGGGCGCACGCATCTGGAGTTCGTTTGCAGTGGCTAGAGGCCTGGCGCGCCCATTCTCTCTCTCCTCTCTCTGCCTCTCTCTCTCTCTCTCTGTTGCTCTCAAATAAATAAATAAAAATAAAAAAAAATTTTTTTGAAAAGAAAAAAGAAAAAGTGAGGGAGAGAGAGAAACACACACAGAGAGAATTGGCTCACCAGGGCCTCAGCCTCTGCAATTGAACTCCAGACGCTGCACCATCTAGTGGGCATGTGTGACCTTGTGCTTGCCTCACCTTTGTGTGTCTGGCTTACGTGGGATCTGGAGAGTAGGTCCTTAGGCTTCACAGGAAGCGCCCTAACCAGTCAGCCACCTCTCCAGCCCTTGATCTCCTTCTCTGAGCAGTCCCCATTCTTCCCTGCGGCTGCCGCATGTCCTCATGTGGCATTGTGCCACATTGCAGATGCTTCCTGACCACTTTTCATCTAAACACCTTTGCAACCCATTTATGAAGAGCTCAGCGAGTGCCTGAGCACTGCGGGTTTGCAATCAACATGGAAAAAAATGGGTGAAATGGATCAAAGTAGGTTAAAATGACGCATGACCAGCTCCAGTCTTTGTTGCTTCTTCTGGTGATGATGTGGGCACGGGCAGCTGAATGTGGGTGTGCTAGTGGGCGCCATTCCTTACTCACAGGGTGGAAATCCACCCTGAACTCATGCAAGCCAGTGAGAAGTCCAGGAGCATCCCAGAGATACAGCCACAGCCTGCGTCCCCAACTCTCTTCTCTGAGTGGCTTGGCGTGTGTCGACCTCAGCCAGGGGTGCTCACAGCGCTAAGGTGGTTTCACATTGATCTGTTTCTGGCTCCCTTGACCCAAGAGATAAATTTATGTCTAATGTGGACCCTAGGTTAATCCTTCTCTTTTTTGTCAGAATAATTGAGCACCTCATTGGCCAGGTGTCTCATGTCAGGGAGGTGACAATCTGTGATGGATGGTCACAAAATGACATGATGCAAACCCAAAAAGGGTTGATGTCCCAAAGAATGATGGATGGCCTGCTGGTGGAAGGAACAAAGGACAGAGGGTCACATGGGAAGAATCACTAAGAGCAGGACTGCCTGGGCACGCTGGAGGCCTAGGATAGACAGCAGTCAGCCCAAGGCAAGGGCGTGGCTGACTCTGAGGAGGACAAATTTCTGGCCTGTGGGGGCGCTGAGTTCAGGACTGACAATGACAAGAGAAAGGACTTGGGGCTGGAGAGATGGCTTAGCGGTTAAGCGCTTGCCTATGAAGTCTAAGGACCCCGGTTCGAGGCTCAGTTCCCCAGGACCCACGTTAGCCAGATGCACAAGGGGGCGCATGCGTCTGGAGTTCGTTTGCAGTGGCTGGAGGCCCTGGTGCGCCCATTCTCTTTCTCTCTCTCTGCCTCTTTCTCTCTCTCTCTCTCTCTCTCTCTCTGTCGCTCTCAAATAAATAAACAAACAAAAAAATTTTTTTAAAAAAGAGAATGGACTCCAGGTTATAGTCACAGTGTGTTGAGAGAGGCTTGAAAGTGAAAAAACTAAAACTGGACCACTTGTCTAAAGAGTTAACGTTTTGGGCTGGACAGATGGCTCAGCAGTTAAAGGTGCTTCCTTGCAAAGCCTGACTGCCTGGGTTCAATTCCCCAGTACCCACATAAAGCCAAATGCACACAGTGGTATATGTGTCTGGAGTTCATTTGCAGCAGCAGGGGCTCCTGGTGTGCCCATACTCTGTCTGTCTGTCTGTCTCAAATAATACATAAAAATATTTAAAAAGGATATATAAATATATAATATATAATATAATATTATATATATATATATATTTTATATATATAAATATTTAACCAGGGTGGTGGCGCACGCCTTTAACCCCAGCACTCAGGAGGCAGAAGTAGGAGGACTGCTTTGAGTAAGAGACTACCTGAGGGCTGGAGGGATGGCTTAGTGGTTAAGGAACTTGCCTGCAAAGTCAAAGGATCCAGGTTTGATTCCCCATGTCCCATGTAAGCCAGATGCATGAGGTGGCGCATGCATCTAGAGTTCATTTGCAGTGGCTGGAGGCCCTGGGACACCCATTCTCTCTCTCTCTCTCTCTCTCTGACTCTTTCTCTCACGCTTAAATAAATACAACCAATTTTTGAAAAGGAAGAGAGCACCCTGAGGCTACACAGTGAATTCCAGGTCAGCCTGGGCTGGAGAGAAAGAAGGAAAACTAAAGCGTCAGCTAACACTAGTTGCATCACCAGTGTTTGATTAGACACGGCCATGTGCGCATGCTCGAGTTCAATCCACGCATTGACCTCTAACCCCGAGCAAGGCGCCATGGCAAGGGCCTGTAATCCCAGCGCTTGGGAGGCAAAGGCAGGAGAATCGGAGGTTCAAGGCTCCCCTGGGTTAAAATGAGTATGAGGTTAGCCTGGGCTATGTAGCAAGACTGTGTCAGAAGCAAAGAAAGAAAAAGAAAAACAGAAAAGGAAAGACAAAAGAGAAAGAAATCCTATCCCCAAGGTGATGGTATTGGGAGATCGGGTCTATGTGAGTGATGAAATCATGAAGGAGAATCTCTCATGAAGCAGATTTGCACCTTTATAAAAGAGGTCAAGGGCTGGAGATGGCGTAGTGGTTAAGGCGCTTGCCTGTGAAGCCTAAGATCCAGGTTTGATTCTCCAGGTCCCACGAAAACCAGTGCACATGATGGTGCATGTAACTGGAGTTTGTTTTCAGTGGCTAGAGGCTCTGGCATGCCCATTCTCTCTCTCTCTCTCTCTAATAAATAAATTTAAACAATCAGAAAAAAGGAGGTCAAGAGAGATCTCTTATCCTTTCAGTCATGTGAGGGGACGTAGCAAGAAGTCAGTGTGTATATGGAGAAAACGAGCCGAAATGAACGCCAGACCTCCCGCGTCTTGTGCCTTGGACCTCTCAGCCTCTAGTACTCAGACCATTAGGCTTTGTCGCTCATAGTCCTCATATGTGGATCCTAGCTACAGATGATTGGACTTCTGTGTGAGTAGAAAGAAAACTCAGTATCAAAGGCCAGTAAGCTAGAAAAGAGATATAAAGGGAAGAGAAAGGAAGGGAGGGGGTTACTTAATAGGATGGTATTGTATACATGTAAGTGGAAGAATAGATTAATGGGGGTGGAAAGGCCAAAGTGAGGTCAGGGGAAGAGATTGAGTAAAGGAAAGGTGGAGGGAGGGCTAATCAAATCTAAGAGGATATAAATAATCATATGGAAACCTACTTTTTTTTGGACAATGGAACACTCAGGAGCCATAAATTGTTGCTAGAAAATTTTCAGTGCCAGGATGGGATACCTTCCAATGAGTTGTTGGCCAGGGAGGTCCCTGATGCCCCTAAAACATTACAGACCATTGACGAGGTCCTTGGTTTCCTACCAGGAATAGATGGTAAGTCCCTATTGCTGAAGACTCCACATACTTGGGCTGCAAAACCACTGAGAAATCCTGCTGGAATTGAGCTGATAACCTCCTCCGTGTAGACCAGCTGACAGAAAGCTGGAAGAAGCCATTCTGCATGTATTTCAATGGAGAGAGAGAGAAATCACCAGTGAAGATACTCAACAGTGGACACTGCAAGCCTTATATTTGGCCAGCCAGGCTAAATGAGCCAATGGGTGCAATAGTGGCACGTCTGTCATGGTGGAAATCCAACTGCCCTCTAATTGGGACCGGAGGCCCGCTCCATGGGAGGGAATACATCCCTGATACTGAAAACTTAAAACAGGGGTAGTCATGAGCCCTAGGGGTGTAACGTCTGCTGCTGTCTGGCTAAATGTATATACTATGCTCATCAAACTGCCCAGTAAGCACTTCTCTTAATGTTCACATGATTATATTAATGCTATTCTCACTTTTGGCAGAGAATCTTCTCTTTTCAGATGGCAGTGACCTTGAGATAACTCAGAAGGCATCATGGTGCTGGAAAGAAGTGACAGGACGTGCTCACTACGGCCTATGCTGAGCTGGAGCTCACTCTGTAGACCTGGTGGGAACCAGCTTCACGCACAGTGTAAACAGGTTTCTCTTTGCACACTAGCAATGACCATCGTCAAAACTCATCACTGCTGGGTCTCAAGTTCAGTCAGAGAGCAGTTATTCCCCAAACACACGTGCTGCTGTTACAACAGTGGGCACATCTCATCTGGCTGTCCAGTAGTGTGGCTTTCGGGGTCCACCAATGCTTATGCCCTTAGTGCACATGATTTCAGTGTGAGCACAAGTTATTTCTCTGTCATAAACATCCAGGAGAATTGTGTCACAGTGTGCTTACATGTTCAGTTTTGAAAATATTTCATGTTGTTCTACATACTAGTCCTCTGGACCCAGAAATAACTCCTTGCAGCTACCGCTACTTAAATTTTCAAAATAAAGATGCCAATAATATACACTAGAGAAAAGCCATCCTCTTCAACAAATGGTGCTGGAAAAATGAATATCCACATAGTATAACATCTCTCTCTGCCTCTTTCTCTCTCTCTCTTGCACCCTGTATGAAAACCGCTTCCTAATGGATCAAACACCTTTGTGTAAGACCTGAACTCTAAAGCTGAGCGAGGAAACACGAGGGAAGTCACTTCAAGACACTGGCATAGGTAAGCACTTTCTGAACAGGACCCCAGTCACTCAGAAAAGAGCACCAGCACCTAACACCCGGCCTCATGGCATTAAGAAGCTCATGCAGGGCTGGAGAGATGGCTTAGCGGTTAAGCGCTTGCCTATGAAGTCTAAGGACCCCGGTTCGAGGCTTGATTCCCCAGGACCCATGTTAGCCAGATGCACAAGGGGGCGCACGCATCTGGAGTTCGTTTGCAGTGGCTGGAGGCCCTGGGACACCCATTCTCTCTCTCTCTTTTTTAAGAAAAAGTGAGGGACACACACACACACACACACAGAGAGAATTGGCCTCACCAGGGCCTCAGCCTCTCTTGATACCCTTTCTCTCTCTCTCTCTCTAGTCCTCTGGACCCAGAAATAACTCCTTGCAGCTACCGCTACTTAAATTTTCAAAATAAAGATGCCAATAATATACACTAGAGAAAAGCCATCCTCTTCAACAAATGGTGCTGGAAAAAATGAATATCCACATAGTATAACAACACCAGGTCTCTCTCTCTCTTGCACCCTGTATGAAAACCGCTTCCTAATGGATCAAACACCTTTGTGTAAGACCTGAACTCTAAAGCTGAGCGAGGAAACACGAGGGAAGTCACTTCAAGACACTGGCATAGGTAAGCACTTTCTGAACAGGACCCCAGTCACTCAGAAAAGAGCACCAGCACCTAACACCCGGCCTCATGGCATTAAGAAGCTCATGCAGGGCTGGAGAGATGGCTCAGCATGTGAGGCACGTGCCTGCAAAGCCAAAGGACCCAGGTTCGATTCCTCAGGACTGACGTAAAGATGGATGCACTTAGTGGCACATGTATCTATGTAGTTCATTCACAGCAGGGCTTGGAGGCGCTGGCAGGCCCATTCTCTGTCTTTCTCTGCTTCCAAAAAATATTTAAAAAAAAAAAAAAAGCTTCTGCACCAAAAAAGAAACAATTGAGTGAACTGAATGAGGAGACAACCTGCAGAACAGGAGAAGACCTTTGTAGTGACACATGCACACATATGAAAAGCACCTGCACACATGTGCACCTACACACACACATGCATCCACCCCACACCGCATACATGTGCACCTCCACACAAACATGTGCCGGGCTCCGCGGCGGGGGCAGGTAGTGCCGAGGGAAGGACCAGGCCCGCTGCTTCCTCCCAAGGGGTTGAGGAGGAGATGAGCGTCCGACGACTCAGACCTCTCCTGGCCACCGGAGAAAAACCACACTGAGTCGGGAGTCTTGTCAAAGCAGGAACTCGATTTATTGCTATGAGCAGTTGCCTATATAATGTTGAGGATGAAGGCGGGGATTCTAGGATGGGGGGACAGGTAAGGGCCAATAGTAAACTGTGACTATTGGAATGATAATTCTAACTCCCATGTGGAAGTAGCAGGCAAGAAGCCATTAGGTGTCTTGCTGAGTCATGTCTGGCCAGAGGCAGATCACCAAACTTTAGCTAGGCTCAGGAAGTTCCACTAGGCCTCACGCCTGGGCCTTTCAGAGCCCAACATCTCCCCCTTTTGTTTTTGTAAGAGCATTAGTCACCATGGCCCCTGTCTTAGGTTGTCCCCCTCTGGGGGTCTTAACCATCATTGGGTACCATGTGTTTAGCTCAGTGAGAACCCACTCCATGGCCTGTCTTAGGTTGTCCCCCTATGGGGTTCTTACCCGTCATTGGTCACATGGAGGGCAGAGGAGGTGGCAGTGGATCATCTGAGGAACTTAATTCCTGAGTTGCCAGCCTGTGATAATGTATTTTGACCTGATGAAGTTTTATTGCCTCTAGCTGTTGGTGAATAAATTGTGTAATCTTATTAATTACACAAGGCCCGACAGTGAGGAGGAGAAGGAGGGGAGGGGGAGGGGCCCAAGTAGAGGGAGAAGGTAGGGTAAGAAGTCATCCTGGACGATTCCTGATTTATTGGCGTAAAAGCAGCATTTTTCCTGTAAAAACAAACATACGCCTCCTTTTTCGGCCATTAGTAGGTTTAGTCCTCTCCTGTTTTGTGGGACTACCTCAGCCAGGGAATCTAGCTGCTGTTGAAGATAGGTCTCCCTCCGATATAAGGAGGGCCTCATTTCCAGAGATGATATCTACATCTGGGATTAAGGTGGCTGGGGCACAAAGGCCCATCCAATTGGTGGGCAGAAAGTCATAGGCCATCCGCCTCCACAAACATAAACCATTCCAGAAGGCGGGCAGCGTTGAGCATTGGGCTTAGTTGTGTCAAAAGTACAGAAGGAAGGATGAATGTATCCCACATCTATACTGGAGTTATTAGGGGAAGATGGGGCCCAAATGCCCAGAGGAAAGATTGGGAAAAGCTGGACAGGGATGGGGAAGGTGGCTGAGCAATTTTTTAAGGTCATATGGGCAACTGTACTGCAAGCAGCCAGAGAGGCCCAGATTGGAAGCAAAGCCAGCAATCCTCCACAAGGGAGGAAATCGTTTAGTTTAGTAGGGTGGGACACTCCCTGGAGAAGTGATTGTCAGTGTCCCCTTGTTGGGACAAATATTTTAGGTTTCTCGTTGGTACCCAAATGGATTTTTTTTAATAAAGTTTTTCCATGGACAAAAATTCCATGAACTTTACATAAGTTTCTATCAAAAAACTCCTTTTTGTTACAAGAGTTTTTGTACTTTAATCACTTCTCAGTAGGCCAGCCAAATGGCTTTGGACACTGAATATACATAATCTTGCTTACATGTAGGTGCTATAGTCTTGTTAAAGTCTTGCCACCAAAGGGCCAGAGCTATGGATACAAAGCCAGCCAAATGGCTTCCGCCAATTCCTCCTTTTTTATTTTTTATTAACCGGGCCCTTCTGGGCCTCAATGTAGAAAGACTGTGTCTGTCTTATTTTGTCCTCTATGATATTTAGGCCTTACCAGTCATCAGTACATGAATTCCATCATTCATGCCCTGTCTTAGGTTGACCTAACTCAAGAGAATCTTACCCATCTTTGACTACCAGCCTTTGCAGGGGCTTTAAGATAATGTCTCAGGAAGCTGGGGTCAGGTCCTTAGCTGTATCCCATGTACTTCTGCATGGATATCCATAATGGATCTCAAAAGACATTTAACGAGTATGGGCAGCAGACACAGAATGAGCAAAAGACAAACACCTGTAGCAGCAAAGTTTCCTATCCAAGAAGTGAGAGAATTCCATCCAGGCAAGGCAGACTTAAAAGCAGATATTAAGTCATCAGCAGCTTTAGCTGCATCAAAAGTAAGAGGATTATTTTGCAAAGACAAAAATCTCTGAATGTAACTGAATCAGATCCAAGGAAATATTATCATTATGCCAAATACCTCTTAAATGTATTTTCCCAATGCTGTTGACTGTTATTACATTTTTTAGAAGTAACACAAATCTATTGAAAATCTACATGACACTCCAAATGAGTTTTAACTTTCAACCTTAGTATCTCTTCACCCAAATACGTAACCACATCATACAGAGTGTCTAACAGGTGAAACTGTATCTAGGGTAAGGATCGAGCCCAAGATCTTAAAGGGAGGCACAGTTTGAACTTCCCAGGAGCTACTTAAAGCTGTGAATATGAAGGATAGTTAGACATTAAAAGTACAAGCCTAAAGCCAAATGGTTCTTTTTTTTATCTTGAGGGAAGACACATCTAAACCCTCTCCCTGCAGTGAGGAGTGGGTCTGGTCCTCTCCAGGCCCCAGTCAATGGGCCATTTCTAGAAAAATTTAAAATATTTAAGGTAAATAATGCTTTCTTTAGCTGACCATGGGGGGGGGGTAGTGATTCCCCCTTTTGTTTTTGTAACTGTGATTTAAGTGTTTGGTCAACAATAGCTTGGCCTCGCCTTGAGGGTTGTATGGGATGGCTGTGGAATGTGAGATTTTCCAGGTCTGGAGAAAATCTATAAAGGCCTTGCTTATGAAGCAGGGGCCATTATCTGTTTTAATTTGATCAGGTAGCCTGAGAGTGGCAAAATATTGAAGTATATGACTAATGGCATGTTTAGATTTTTCCCAGCATGTGCCAATGCCCAGCAAGTGCTCGAAAAGGTATCGACTGAAAGAAAAATATCAGTGAGCCCAGTCACCATGAGAGGGTGGACTTTTCCCCTGTCCCCACCTGGGTCAGTCCAAGGGAGCCACGTGGCAGTCTGCCAGGAGAGGGAGTGCCCGCCAACTCCCAGTAGGGGAGGGCCGGGCATAAGCTGCCAGGAGGGGGGCCATCTATATATATTTTTTAAATTACCACATTCTGCCCCTGGCTCCCAATAGATTTATAACCATCACATATTATAAATTGTACTAAGTTCAATTTTAAAGGTCCCCACAGTCCTGACCAATTTAAGATATTAAGACCTGTAAAATCAAACAAGTTAAACACTTCTAACATATAAAGGCATAGAGTAAACATTTTTAACTGGTATAAGGCATAGCAAGGAGAGACTAAAACAATGTAAACTCAACCACCATCCAAAAGTGTTTGCATTTCTGTGAGAGTCCTTCTTCAGGCATCCTTCTCATTGTTTTAATGTAAAGCAGTTGGACCATTTTCCTTAAGATTGCTAATTCATTTGACAATAGCAGGTTCAGTAACCTAAAACCAGTCTCTGTGCCAGTAATTTTAACTTGCTTGAGGTTTTCCAGTTTAAAATCTTAAATCTCTCAATCCAATATCTTTAGCCAAGCACATCAATCCATTACAAATTTAACCTTGATCAAACCCTCTGGGCCTGGGCAGCAGGATGCAGCCAGCCCTTATGCCAGTAGCCCAGTTCCAACAAAGTCCCCTGCAGTCCTTCCTTTTCCTTAGAAAGCTCATAAGCCAAGTCTCGAAGTTCAATGCTATCTGCACTTAGCATTTTAAGACTCTTATTAGAATAGTCCATCAAATTTGGCTTACCATTCCAGAAGACACCTTCAGTTGTAAGCACCAAGTCCATGCCTATTCCTCCAAAACAAAGGTTCCAAAAGATCAACATCCACATGGTCAGGTGAAAAATCCCGGCTAGACCGCTGTTACACCATTTTGACTGCTGTAATGCCATTTTACAAGGCTTGCACAAACAAGCACCAGTTCAGGGCAAGGTCAGTTCCTTTAGGTTGCCAAACAGGATATCTGTGGTCGAACACCTGGTCTGGTAAGGGAACAAACAGTTCTGGGAAAACCCACCCACGCCCCAGATAGAGACTGGAGTTTTTGCCTTTGCTAAACCTGCTCTATTCAGCTTCTGTAACATTGCTTGCTCGCTTCCGCCAAATAAAAAGAACTGCCATTTTATGATATCCATCAAAGTTAGTTAACCTGGAGAAAATGTGAATGTGCTTTGTTCTCTTGTCAAGTTACTGGTCACCTAAGAGATGCCTGGCCTAACTGCCCCTTCCATGAACTTTGTCCCTGTGTCCTGAAACCCACCCCACCTATGGTTACTCAATTAAGAGACACCAGGTGGATCCGACCAATCAGGACCCACTCTATATGGAAAATTCCAAAGGCAGGTCCCCCTCCCTATGGCAACCCACAGGGTTCCCGCGCGCGCCCTCTCGGAACCAATCATTTTAAAGGGCGCGATATGATGTAACCCCTTTGTCCTTCTTCCCGCCTCACTCCCTTTATAAGCCCTTCCCTTCAGGGGGCCGGGGCTCTTCACCCCTCCTGCGTGAGGACTCCGCGTCGAGCCCCGGTGCACCGGTACCCACAATAAAGCCTCTTGCTGTTTGCATCCAGTGGTCTCGGACTGATCTCTGGGTTTCAGGGTCTCCTCCTGGGGAAAGGCTCCCCCTTAAGGGGGTGCGCTTTCAAGGTTCATATCAGTCCACTCCTAGGTCTGTATCAGACAGCTTTAGGTTTGCTGAGATAAACTTCCAGACCAGGCACAGTTATGGAGGAAGGGATATTTATTGAAGCTTACAGATCCAGGGGAAGTTCCATAATGGCAGAAAAAGTTGGCCTACCTTCACAGGCCCAAGGAGAGAGAGAGAGAGAGAGAGAGAGAGAGAGAGAGAGAGAGAAGCATAATCCTTCAGAAATACAAAAGTCACAGATGCAGCTAGCCGGCAAATCGAGAGTGAAAAGAAAGAGAAAAGGAACAAAGAGATGTTGATCAACAAGTACAGGTTATAGAAGCAAAGTTTAGTGCATTAAATATAAAGACTACCTCATAATACGCTCACCCGCATAGGTAAACCGATTGACCTCCTCAAGGAATGTCTCTCATGGGGCACTAGTCTGCCGGACTCCGAGAGCCGCACGTTAGGCGCCAGATGCCGGGCTCCGCCGGCGGGGGCAGGTAGTGCCGAGGGAAGGACCAGGCCTGCTGGTTCCTCCCGAGGGTTGAGGAGGAGATGAGCGTCCGACGACTCAGACCTCTCCTGGCCACCGGAGAAAAACCACACTGAGTCGGGAGTCTTGTCAAAGCAGGAACTCGATTTATTGCTATGAGCAGTTGCCTATATAATGTTGGGGATGAAGGCAGGGATTTTAGGATGGTGGGGAAAGGTAAGGGCCAATAGTAAACTGTGACTATTGAAATGATAATTCTAACTCCCATGCGGAAGTAGCAGGCAAGAAGCCATTAGACATCTTGCTGAGTCACGTCTGGCCAGAGGCAGATCACCAAACTTTAGCTAGGCTCAGGAAGTTCCACTAGGCCTCATGCCTGGGCCTTTCAGGGCCCAACAGACATGCATACACCCCACACTGCATATATGTGCACCTCCACACACAGAAACACACATCCACACCACACTGCATACATGTGCACCTCCACACAGACAGACAGGCATCCACCCCACACTGCATACATGTGCACCTCCACACAGACAAACATGTATCCACACACTGCACACATGTGCACCTCCACACACAGAAACATGCATCCACCCCACACTGAATACATGTGCACCTCCACACAGACAGACATGCATCCACACCACACTGTATACATGTGCACCTCCACACGAACAAACATACATCCACACCACACTGCATACATGTTCACCTCCACACAGACAAATATACATCCACACCACACTTCATACATGTGCACCTCCACACACAGAAACACGCATCCACCCCATACTGCATACATGTGCACCTCCACACAGACAAACATGCATCCACACAACACTGCATACATGTGCACCTCCACACATACAGACATGTATCCACACCACACTGCATATATGTGCACCTCCACACAGACAAACATGCATCCACACCACACTGTATATATGTGTGCCTCCACACAGACAAACATGCATCCACACCACACTGCATACATGTGCACCTCCACACAGACAAACATGCATCCACCCCACAGTGCATACATGTGCACCTCCACACAGACAGACATGCATCGACACCACAGTGCATATATGTTCACCTCCACACAGACAAACATACATCCACACCACACTGTATACATGTGCACCTCCACACAGACAAACATGCATCCACACCACAGTGCATACATGTGCACCTCCACACAGACAAACATGCATCCACACCACACTGCATACATGCTCACCTCCACACAAACAGACACACATCCACCCCACATTACATACATGTTCACCTCCACACAGACAGACATGCATCCACACCACACTGCACACATGTGCACCTACACACAGACAAACATGCATCCACACCACAGTGCATACATGTGCACCTGCACACAGACAAACATGCATCCACACCACACTGCATACATGTGCACCTCCACACAGACAAACATGCATCCACACCACACTGCATACATGTGCACCTCCACACAGACAAACATGCATCCACCCCACACTGTATACATGTGCACCTCCACACAGACAATACATTGCTCACAGCAACATGATCCACAAGACATGTCACAGACATGCATCCACACCACACTGCATACATGTGCACCTCCACACAGACAAACATGCATCCACACCACACTGCATACATGTGCACCTCCACTCAGACAGACATGCATCCACACCCACTGCATACATGTGCACCTCCACACAGACAGACATGCATCCACCCCACACTGCATACATGTGCACCTCCACACAGACAGACATGCATCCACACCACACTGCATACATGTGCACCTCCACACAGACAAACATGCATCCACACCACACTGCATACATGCTCACCCCCACACAGACAGACATGCATCCACACCACACTGCATACATGTGCACCTCCACACAGACAAACATGCATCCACACCACACTGCATACATGTGCACCTCCACTCAGACAGACATGCATCCACACCCACTGCATACATGTGCACCTCCACACAGACAGACATGCATCCACCCCACACTGCATACATGTGCACCTCCACACAGACAGACATGCATCCACACCACACTGCATACATGTGCACCTCCACACAGACAAACATGCATCTACACCACACTGCATACACATGCCAAAAGTAAGACTAAAAGATGAAAAGACTAAAATGAAACCTTTCTTATGACCTTTCTTATGACCTTTACCTAAAGGACTCAAGTCAACGTGTCACCGGTGCTTGGATATTTAGAGTTCATGCACTACTGTTCACAACTCTTAACAATGGAACCAACAACCTGGGCAGGACACCCTACAGCTACAAAAATTCTTGCTGGAATTTTAATAGAAGTAATATTGAGCTTGAACATAAATAGGGAGAGAAATTAGTGTATTTGCTACGTTTACTCTCTCTCTCTCTCTGTATGGAGCATGTGCATATGTGCATAGATACACATGCTCTGAAGACATATGGGGGAGACCAGAAAAGATTTTGGGGTATACCTCTCCACTGCTTGTAGGCGGAGTCTCTTCTCTGAACCTGGAGCTGCCGTTTTGGCAAGTCTCAGAGATTCCATGGTCTCTGCTCCCCGCCAGGCTGGGATTAAAGGTACGTGTGCCTGTGTCCCACTGAACTGGGGTAACAGGGATGTGTGGCTACCCCCCAGCTGTTTGCGTGGGTGCTGGGGAATTGAACTCAGTCTCTGGCCCTCTCTCAGGCGCACTCCGCCGTGTGCTTGCTAGCAAGCACGCTTAGCAGCTGAGCCACTTCCCCAGCCCTGCCAGCCAGTCTCTCAAGCTAGGTGCATGCCATGTGTTTCCACTTACTAAGGCCTTCCATTTATTTCATTGTTGATATTTAAGCTTTAGCATTAAAATCCTGCACATATTTTGTTAGAGCTATCTCTCAATATTTCTTTCTTTTTTTAGCAATTGTAAATGACTTAAAATTGTTTTGGTGTCCATATATTCATTAATAATACATATAAATATAATTAAATACTATATATTTTCTTGTATCCTATTATGTTTGCTGAATTCATTTATTAATTGTAGATGGTGCTTTATGAGTTACCTTGAGATTTTTTTCATGTACATCATGAGATCTGACAATATGAGCAGTTTTGTTTCTTTCCAATCTCTATATTATTTTATTGCCTTATTTTCACTGGTTAGAAATTCAAGCATTATGTTGAATAAGATATGCAAGAATAATCATCCTTGCCTGTTCTTGATCTTAACTATAAATCATCCAGTTTCACTATTAAATGTATTATTTTTTCAAGTTTTTTAAAAGAATACTTATTTACTTATTTGAGAGAGAAGGAGGGAGAAAGAGAGATTGAGAGAGAGAAAGAGAGATTTGGGCACACCAGGGTCTCCATCCACTGCAGATGAACTCCAGATCCATGCACCATCTTGTGCATCTAGATTATGTGAGTACTGGGGAATTGAACCTGGGTCCTTAGGCTTCACAGGCAAGTACCTTAACTGCTATGCTATTTCTCCAGCCCCCAAATGTAGTATTATTTTTAATTAATTAATTTACTTGGATGTGCCATGTTGTATATCTGGCCTTATGTAGGTACTGGGAAATTTAACCTTGGGCTGGAAGGCTTTGAAAGCAAGTTCCTTTAACCACTTAGTCATCTCTCCAACCCTTGAATTTTTTTTCCAAGGTAGGATCTTGCTCTAGTCCAGGCTGACTGGAATTCACTATGTAGTCTCAGGCTGACCTCCAACTCACAACAATCCTATCTCTGCCTCATGAGTGCTGGGATTAAAAGGCATGGGTCACTATACCCAGCTTGAATCTTTATTTTTTTAACTTAAAAATATTTTATTTTTATTTATCTGACAGAGAGAGAGAGAGAGAGAGAGAGAGAGAGAGAGAGAGAGAGAGAATGGGTGCACCAGGGCCTCTAGCCACTGCAAACAAACTCCAGATGTGTGCACCCCCTGTGCATATGGCTAATGTGGGTCCTGGGGAATTGAACCTGGGTCCTTTGGCTTTGCAGGCAAATGCCTTACCCACTAAGCCATCTCTTCATCCTTGAATCTTTTTAAAAATATTATATTTTTATTTATTTATTTGACAGAGAAAGAGAGAGAGAGAGAGAGAGAGAAAGAGAGAGACTGGGCATGCCAGGGTCTCTAGCTGCTGCAGATGAACTCCAGACATGTGTGCCCACTTGTGCATCTGGCTAATATGGGTCCTGGGGAATTGAACCTGTGTCCTTTGGCTTTGCAGGCAAACACCTTAACTGCTAAGCCATCCCTGTAGCCCTTCTTTTCTTTTCTTTTTTTCAAGGTAGGGTCTTACTCTAGCCCAGGACGACCTGGAATTAACTATGTAGTCTCAGGGTGGCCTCGAACTCACTGCAATCCTCCTACCTCTGCTTACCAAGTGCTGGGATTAAAGGCTTGTGCCACCACGCCTGGCTTGAATTTTTTTTTTTTAATATATATTCTTTTTCAAGTTGAAGGGCTCCACTGTCCCAAAGTACAGGGTTTTTATTGTGAATAGGTATTGAATTCTGTGAAGTTTTTCTGCATTGATTATACGTCATATGATTTTTCCTCTCTAGCCTAATGAATGAGTTATGTTTATTGATTTTCAAACATTGAACCCAATTTGCAGCTCTGTAATAAACCACCTAGGGTGACATATGAGCTACTTATCAAGGTGATAAAATATTTGAAGACATCTTAGGGGGGGAGGGACTGGTTTTGGGTCATGGTTTCAGGGGTTACAGTTGGGTTTCGACAGGGAGTTGTGGCAGTGGGTGCTCACACCCGGGCTGACTCGGAAGCAGAGAGGGGCAAGGCTGTCCCACAGAGTTCAAGGCCAGCTCCTTCAGTGACCCACTTCCTCCACTTCGGACCCACCTGCTACAGGTTTTGCAACTTCCAAAAACAGTATCACCAGCTAGGTGCCAAGTGTGCCAGTGTATGATCCTGTGGAGCACATGTCCCAACTGCAGCAGGCAGTGATGTAGAATTCTTTGATTTTTAAAGTTTTAAAAAATTTTAAATATTTTATTTTTATTTATTTGAGAGAGGGAAAGAGGGAGAAAAAGAGAGAGAGAGAGAGAAAGAGAGAGAGAGAGAGAATGGGCACACCAGGGCTTCCAGCCACTGCAATTGAACTCCAGATGCATGTGCCATCTTGTACATCTGGTTTACGTGGGTCTTGGGGAATCGAACAGAGGTTCTTTGGCTTTGCAGGCAAGCCTCTTAACCATTAAACAATCTCTCCAGCCTGATTTTTAAATTTTTATTTATTTGATAAAGTGTGTGTGTGGGGGGGAGGAATATGGGTGTGCCAGGGCCTTCAGCCTCTGCAAATGAACTCTAGATGCATGCACCACCCTGTGCATCTGGCTTACATGGGTCCTGGGGAATCAAACCTGGGTCCTTTGGCTTTGCAGGCAAATGCCTTAACCAGTAAGTCATCTCTCCAACCCCTAGAATTCTTTTAAAACAGTGCTGGATTCCATTTGGTAACGTTTTGTCGAGGATTTTATGCCTCTATTTGTGAGGAACATTGGTCTTCAGTTTTTTTTAAATGTCTTGTTTTTGTTAGACAAATACTAGCTTCATAAAGTAAATAAAGAATATTTTATCCTTCTATAGTTTCTGGAAGAGATTCTACAACATTGACATTAATTCTTATTTATTTATTTTATTATTTGTTTTTCCAAGGTAGGGTCTTGCTCTAGCCCAGAGCTGACCTGGAATTCACTATACATAGTCCCGGGTCATTCACTTGGTCTATGAGTCTGTAGGCTAGAGCTGGCTTGTCTGGGCAGCTCTGAGTGTGCACGCTAGCTCCTCTCACGCGTGTGCAAGTCTCGTGACTGCAGGCCGAGCCACCTGGACCGACCGGCTCACGCCGTCCAGGCGGGCGCACGAGCACACGAGCCCTTTCCCGAGTCACTGCCTGCGTCGCCTTCGCTGACGCCCCGACGGCTACAGTGAGTCTCACAGGCTGAACTTGGCGAAACGCAGTTACCTGGCAAAGCAGCATTCAGGCAGAGGAGGCAGAGATCTCGGACCATCGGGGCTATTAGTAGGCCATGCCCCGCTCAGGCCCTGTAGGAAGGCAACACTAAGTAAATGAATCCGGGCTGGAGAGATGGCTTAGCGGTTAAGCGCTTGCCTGTGAAGCCTAAGGACCCCTGGTTCAAGGCTTGATACCCCAGGACCCACGTAAGGTAGATGCATAAGGGGGCGCACAAGTCTGGAGTGCGTTTGGAAATCATGTGCAATTTGGAAGGACAGGGGAGTGAGTTCTGAAGACTTGGGGCTGGAAATCAGATTTCTTATGTACTTGTGCCTTTTAGTCAACTCTCTTCGCTTCCAGAAGCCTCCATGTAAAATGAGGTTGATAACACTTATGGTGACTGCCTCCCCCCTCGCCCCCAGGAGCTCATAGAAACATTAGTTCTATGTCTGAGTGTGTTTCCAGATGAAGTCAGTATTTTGCTCTCTCTCTCTCTCTCTGTATGTGTGTATGTATGTGTATGTGTACGTGTGTGTGTATGTGTGTATGTATGTGTGTGTGTGCATGCTCATGTGCAGACATGGGTGCACATGCATATGTAGGTAGTGGCCAGAAGTCTACATGAGGGGTCTCTTAGTCACTCTTTCATTTATTCCTTTTTAAAATATTTAAAAATTATTTATGTATTTAAGAGAGAGAGAGAGAAAGAGGCAGATAGAGAGATAGAATGGGCATTCCAGGGCCTCCAGCCACTGCAAACCAATACCAGATGCATGTGCTACCATGTGCATCTGGCTTATGTGGGTCCTGGGGAGTTGAACCTGGGTCCTTATACTTCACAGGCAAGTGCCTTAACCACTAAGCCATCTCTCCAGCCCTCAATTATTCTTTAACATTTAAAAAAATTATTTGGAGAGAGAGAGAGATTGAGAGAGAGAGAGGAGAGAGGGAGAGAGAGCAAGCATGGCCTCTTGCCACTGCAAAGATCTCCAGACACATGTGCCACTTTATGCATCTGGCTTTATGTAGGTACTAGGGAGTTGAACCTGGGCCTTCAGACTTTGAAGCCTTTAACCACTGAGCCATCCTTCCAGCCCCCCCCTTTATTCTTTGTTATTCTTTGAGACAGGGTCTGTCACTGAATCTGGAAGCCCAAGGATTAGGCTCAACTGACTAGCCAGCGAGGCCCAGGCACGTGCCACCACAGCTGGCATTTCACGTGGGAACTGGGGATCCACATGCAGGTTCTCGTGTTGCAGGGCAAGCACGTGGCCTTGGAGCCTGGCGACGGCATTTGAATCAGTGGATGAGCAAAGCCGCGTGCTCTGCCCCGTGGGACTGGTGACACTCAGTTGTTCAGGGTTTGAGTTAAGAGCAAGGAGGCAGAGGGAGGAGGGATGCATTTCATTTGCTCCCTGCCTGACTGCTTGTGTTGTGACACCCATCCTTGTTCCTTAGACGGAGATATCCACCACGGGTTCCCCTGGTCCTGTGAGGCCTTGGGGCTCAGACTGGAATGATACCACCACTTTACTTGGATTTCCAGCTTGCAGATGGCAATTTTTATGACATTTCCATCTTCAAAATCATGTGAGCCAGTTCTTCATAATGAGTTTCTTCATGTAAGTGAACGATGTTTACACAGATGTGCATCTGCGTCTGTGCTCACGTGTTCTGCTCTCCAGAGAATCTGACCAGTGCAGAGTTTGAAGCCAAGAGTGGGGTCAGTCTAGAGTCACAGAATTGTGACACTCTTTAATTTAATTTAATTTATTTATTTGAAAACATTTTTTGTTCATTTTTATTTATTTATTTGAGAGCGACAGACAAAGAGGCAGATAGAGAGAGAATGGACACGCCAGGGCCTCCAGCCACTGCAAACGACCTCCAGACGCGTGCGCCCCCTCGTGCATCTGGCTAACATGTGTCCTGAGGAATCAAGCCTTGAACCAGGGTCCTTAGGCTTCACAGGCAAGTGCTTAACCACTAAGCTATCTCTCCAGCCCTTATTTTATTTATTTATTTATTATTATTTTTCAAGGTAGGGTCTCACTTTAGACCAGGCTGACCTCGAACTCACAGCAATCATCCTAGCTTGTTCTGGAGTTAAAAGGCATTTGCCACCACGCCAGGCAGGATCAGGTTTTACTGACTGGCTCTGCGGCTTCTGGAGTTGGCTTTCTATTCTTATTAGATTTACAACTGCCAGTGACTCTGCTTCTGACATAAAGAGCAGTGCTAAAGCCGGGCGTGGTGGCGCACGCCTTTAATACCACCATTGGGGAGGCAGAGGTAGGAGGATCGTCGTGAGTTCGAGGCCACCCTGAGACTACATAGTGAATTCAAGGTCAGCCTGGGCTAGAGTGAGACCCTACCTCGAAAATCAAACAAACAAAAAACACCAAACAAACAAACAAACAAGAGCAGAGCTAGGCCACAGCTGTTCCTACAGATGTGCACAATATCCGCAGCGGATGCTCTGATGACTTACTTGAAGGAAGTGAGGAGCTGGTGAAGTTGTACGTCACGCCTTTGGACAGGTTTTGGAGAAGTAGGAATATCATGATGCTTGATTGCTGTGGCTGTTCTTGGACAGGTGGTGAATGAACATGGAATTCAAATTCCCTGACAAATCCAGAACCTGTGGCAGAGCATCTCGAGGCTCCAGTTTGATGACGACTCACCTGTGTGTGCTCCGGGTATTGCAGCTCACAGTTTTCCTTACACCAAAGCCTGTATCCAGGGTGTACAGATTCTCTTTTGCTTTTGCCTTTTACTGGTAAGAGGCAAAGATTCTTCATTTTAATTAAACGGGTACAATCGTGTACCACAGTTACAACACGTGGGAAAGGATGGTGCGGGCACAGTAGTCAGCTCACACTTGTAAAGCATCTGATATTATCAGAATTACTGTAACCTACAAAGATCCACCGTATTTGTGACAAAGTATTTTTTCCTAATTCCATATATTTAAAATTGCTTTCCTCACTTATACTATTTCAGTAGAATTCACTGCAGCTGAGTTGCATGGCGATTTTTGCTCATATTTTAAGGTTCCAATTAAGGGCACAGATGTCAAAATGTTTTCTCTGCCTAGGCAGGGCCCAAGACTAATCATTAGAGGAATTTAAACCTCATTAATTGCTCAAGTACATCAGAGGCTGCATAAAGAGCTAGTGTGTTGCGTAAGTAAACACATCCCCTAGTGATTTTGCTCCAAACCCACTTAGGAAAGGTGATCAGGAATAGCTTTTTGAGATTTCATTGTAGTGTGTGTGTGTGTGTGTGTGTGAGCGTGTGGCAGGGCCATTAAAAGCGTGCGGTTACAGAGCTTAGGCCTGAACACATTTCCTCAGCCTCTTACTGCAGGTTCTTTAATGCAGTCTTGTCTCCGTAAGTTTGAAGCCAAAAGCAGTGTCTAAATTTAAGTTGGTTTCCACTGGCATCGCAGGCTCCATCTGTGACTAGTCTCAACAGCTGTCCTTCTTCCTTGACTGACGTGCTTGTTTGTGAAGCCCATTTGGCAGGTGGTGGAGGAAAAATGGAGAAGGCTAAATAATATATCGTACAGCCGGGCGTGGTGGTGCACGCCTTTAATCCCAGCACTTGGGAGGCAGAGGTAGGAGGATTGCCGTGAGTTCGAGGCCACCCTGAGACTCCATAGTGAATTCCAGGTCAGCCTGGGCTAGAGTGAGACCCTACCTCGAAAAACCAAAATATATATATATGTGTGTGTGTGTGTGTGTGTGTGTGTGTGTATTGCACTTTGCAGGAAAATTAGAATTTTACACTATAATGTTATAGTCACGTGCTTCAAGGTAAGTAGCGTGGGACAAAGGAAGAGGGTGTGGGGAGACGGCTCGGTGGGTGAAGCGGAAAGCACTTGCGATCCAGTGTGGGGACTGGACTTGGGATCTCTACCACCCACCTAAATGCCCGTCTGCTGTGGAAAGGTTGGCCCAGCCCTCAGGAGAGACAGAGAATCCCTAGGGCAAGCTGGTTAGCTGGACAAACTGAATCTACTACCTCGGGTTCTTGTGAGAGATCCTGCTTCAGTGAGTAAAGTGGAGAGTTGACTGAGGAAGCCACCCGGTGCTAACCTTTGGCCTACACACACATGCGCACACATGTGAATACATATGTACCCACATACACAGCCGTTCAAGCACGTCCACCACATACACATTTACATGTAAGAAAAAAAAAGGAATCAGGGGCTAGAGAGATGGCTTAGCAGTTAAGGTGCTTGCCTACAAAGCTAATGAACTGGACAGCCCAGGTTCGATTCCCCAGGACCCACATAAAGCCAGATGCACAAAGTGGCACATGCATCTGGAGTTTGTTTGAAGAGGCTGGAGGCCCTGGTGTACCCATTCTGACCCCCCCAACTGTTTTTATTTTACCATCTCTCTCTGCTTGCAAATAAATAATAATAAAAGGAGTGAGTTTTCTTTTTTGCTTTTGGAGGTAGGGTCTCACTCTAACTCAGGCTGACCTGGAACTCACTATGTAGTCTCAGGCTGGCCTCGAACTCTCGGCGATCCTCCTACTTCTGCCTCCTGTGTGCTGCGATTAAAGGCGTGCACCACCCCACCTGAATCATGGAATGAGTTTTCATTGTCTCCTCAACCCCACTTGAGGGTCTGGGAAGATGGACCAGTGTTAAACGTGCTCACTGCAAGCCGGCTGACGTGTTTAGATCCCCGGCACCCACGTGAAGATGGATGAATGCTCAAGTCTGTAATCTCAGTGCCTCTCTGGCATGGGGGATGGAGTCAGGAGAAACCCAGAACTTGCAGGCCAGCTAGTCTGGCCTTCTCAGTGGCAAAGCAATAGTAAGAGAAGCAGGGCCCACCCTGCTGTTGCTGCTGTCCCCCATCAGATGTTGGCCAGAAGGTGATGTCCACCTTCTGCTCATGCTCATTTTCCCCTGCCATCATGGAGCTTCCCCTTGAGCCTGTAAGCCAAAAGAAACCATTTTCCCCCACAAAAAGAGAAAAAGACCCTGCCTCAAACAAGTTGGAAGGAGAGGATCAACATCCCCAGGTTGCCCTGTGACCTCCTTACGCACTGTGGCATGGGCTCTTCCCTAGACACACGTGTGCGTTCGTGCGTGTACACACACAAACACACATGTTAATCTTTTTCCCTACAAGGCTCAGGGACCATTGTGGAAGCGGTGGCAGAAAGAATGACAGAGCCAAAGGAAGGGTAGGGCTGCTTACAATGCTGTCTTTCAGACACAAAGGTGCCATGGTATTCATGACCTCACAGTGCCTGGCACTACCTATCAAGACCTGCACAACGGGAGAGGAACCAAAACAATGACATGAAAACAGAAGTGAGGCAGCTGGAGAGATGGCCCTGTGGATAAGGCATTTGCCTGCAAAGCCTAAGGACCTGGGTTCCATTCCCCAGTTCCCATGTAAACTCAGATGTACAAAATGGCACATGCGTCTGGAGTTTATTTGCAGTGGCTAGAGGTGCTGGTATGCCCATTCTCTCTCTATCTTTAGCTATCTCTTTCATAAATGAATAAATAAATAAATAAATAAATAAATAAATAAAATATTTAAAAAATAGAAGAGGCTGGGCATGATGGTGCATACCTTTAATCCCAGCACTCGGGAAGCAGAGGTAGGAGGATCGCCATGAGTTCGAGGCCACCCTGAGACTGCACACTGAATTGCAGGTCAGGCTGGGCTAGAGTGAGACCCTACCTCAGAAAACAAAGAAACAAACAAACAACAACAACAAAAAAATAGAATACAAACTAGGAGACTAGTTAGAAAGAAGAAGAGGAAAAGAAAGGGTGCTGAAAGGGAATTATGATCATGGTATATTTTCCATAGTTAATGAGGTTATCAAAAAGTTAAAAAATAAATAATTTATTTTTTAAAAG
This sequence comes from Dipus sagitta, assembly GCA_036346955.1. Lineage (NCBI taxonomy): Eukaryota > Metazoa > Chordata > Mammalia > Rodentia > Dipodidae > Dipus > Dipus sagitta. Next base: position 15,178,252 of record CM070789.1, read on the forward strand.
ATTTTATTTTACAATTATTTTTAGGTATGTATTTACTTAGTTCGTGTGTGTGTGTGTGTGTGTATGTGCAAGAGAGAGAGAGAGAGAGAGAGACAGAGAGCCGTGTGCACCAGGGTCTCTTGCTGCTGTAGAGGAATGCCTGTCCAGCTTATGCGGGTTTGAACCTGGGCTGGCAGGCTTTGCATGCAAGTGCCTTTAACTGCCCCTAAAGAAGATTTCTTGATTCCCTATACAATCTCTCTAAATGCTAAGTAGAAATTTTGCTTGTATTATGTCTGATCTAGGCTTTATTTTAAATTCAAATATCTTATTTAGTACAGGTTTTAAAAAGTAATTTTGGGGCTGGAGAAATGGCTTAGCAGTTAAGCGCTTGCCTGTGAAGCCTGAGGACCCTGGTTCGAGGCTTGATTCCCCAGGACCCACGTTAGCCAGATGCACAAGGGGGTGGACGTGTCTGGAGTTCATTTTCAGTGGCTGGAAGCCCTGGCACGCCCATTCTCTCTCGCTCTATCTGCCTCTTTCTCTCTCTCTCTCTCTGTTGCTCTCAAATAAATAATAATAAAAATATTAAAAAAAAATAAAAAGTAATTTTGATTCTTTTCAAAGAGTGCTGAGTTGATTGGGGTGTAGTGGTGCATGCTCATAGTCCCGATACTGGGAAGGTGGGCTAGCCTCAGCTACCTGATGACTTCACAGCCTATCTGTTCCATTAAAACGAAATAACCCAAAATGTACTAAAATATTATTTAATTGATCAGTGAGTTTTTTTGGCATCCTCTTAAATTCTGCCCTTGGGCAGATGCCTCACTTACTTCGTGTTCCTTCTGATTTTGGACGATACAGTATGCTTTTTTTTTTTTTTTTTTTTTTAAACCCAATCTCGCATCTTGTAGCTTTCCAGAACAACTCAGGATGTAGGAAGTGCTCTTGCATGAGGGAACTGTAGTATTTAGTTATCCTTCCATGGTAAAACTCTGTCAAGCTTGTTAGCTTTAAAAAATTGCATTTACGGGCTGGAGAGATGGCTTAGCGGTTAAGCGCTTGCCTGTGAAGCCTAAGGACCCTGGTACAAGGCTCGATTCCCCAGGACCCACGTTAGCCAGATGCACAAGGGGCGCACGCGTCTGGAGTTCGTTTGCAGTGGCTGGAGGCCCTGGCACGCCCATTCTCTCTCTCTATCTGCCTCTCTCTCTCTCTCTCTCTGTCACTCTCAAATAAATAAATAAAAATGAACAAAAACATTTAAAAAGAATCGCATTTGCGCTCACAGGTCCATGGGCTGGCGACGGAGCTGGTGCCCAGCTGGTGGCCTGCCTGCTCTCATCACTTGCCTGTTTGGCGGAGAGCTTCGTGGAGCACGGCTAGCTAGCAAGGTTGGGACTGAGGTGAAACAAACCAGGAATTTAGGACAGTGGAGTCTTCTAGACAGTGGAGTGCCCCAAGGGTCTCCCCCTCCTTAAAATTTTTTTTTTTAATTTTATTTTAGAGAGAGAGTTGGTGCACCAGGGCCTCAGACATTGCAATCGAACTCCAAACACTTGCGCCACCTAGTGGGCATGTGTGACCTTGCACTTGCCTCACCTTGGTGTGTCTGGCTTATGTGGGATCCGGAGAGTTGAACATGGGTCCTTAGGCTTTGCAGGCAAGCACCTTAACTGCTAAGCCATCTCTCCAGCCCACGTCTCCTTTTTACTAGATTTGCATTTAAGAAGTTTACTCTGAGCAGGAGAGTGAACTATGGGGAAGCACTGGAAGGCTGTGGGGCTGATTCCGAAGTGTCTTTGGGCTTTCACTAAAGCATTGGCAACTGACAGATTAAAGAAGGGAACATGACTCTTCATATATATATATATATATATATATATATATATATATATGTATGTATACATATATATAGATATATACACACATATAAATATATATTTTAAAAAATTGGCATATGTTGTCATCAGGTTCATAGTGCTGACAGAAAAAACCGACCAAGAGCAGCTTGTGGGGAAAAAAAGGTTTATTTTGGCTTACAGACTCAAGGGAAGCTCCACGATGGCAGGGGAAACTGATGGCATGAGCAGAGGGTGGACATCACTTCCTGGGCAACATCAGGTGGACAACAGCAATAGGAGAGTGTGCCAAACACTGGCAAGAGTAAGATGGCTATTACACCCACAAGCCCGCCCCCAACAATACACTGCCTTACGGAGGCGCTGATTCTCAAGTCTCCGTCAGCTGGGAACACAGCATTCAGAACACCTAAGTTTATGAGGGGACACCTGAATCAAACCACCACACTATGGGCATATGTATGTGTGTGGTGGGTGGGCATGCGTGTTCATGTGCACACGGGTGCATGTTGTGTATGCATATGTGTGTGTGTGTGTGCGCCGTGCGTGGGAAGGCCAGAAGTTGACGCTGGGTTCCTTCCACTCTGATATTGCAGCCTCATTTCCGGAAGTAGCCTATCCCACCTTGGACAGGAACCTTTGGAATATTTCATCCCCGTAAGTTGTGTATGTCAGGTATTTTTGCCACGGTGACGCAAACTCACTAGCAGAGTAGCCATACCAAGCCCCTCCACCGCGACGGGCAGAGGTCTAGTGGCCCCACGGCTGCGATATCACGTTAACCGACTTCGTTATCCATCCTGGTGGAGGCATAGGGGACCTTGGATTTAGTTTACATTTTCCTGACGGGTATGGATGTGAGCGTATCTACAGACCATTTGGATACTTTTATGAAGTCTTTTTTTTCTTACTGAATCTTTAACAATTCCTCATACATTCTAGATACAGATCTTTTTTTTGTTTTTTGTTTTTGTTTTTTGTTTTTTGAGGTAGGGTCTCACTTTAGCTCAGGCTGACCTGCAATTCTCTAAGCAGTCTCAGGGTGAGACCTCAAACTCACGGTGATCCTCCTACCTGTGCCTCCCGAGTGCTGGGATTAAAGGTGTGTGCCACCATGCCCAGCTAGATACAGATCTTTTGTCTCTAATATGATATGAGACTTTCTTTTACTTTGTGACTTTCTATTTTAGTCTCTCAGTTTAAATTTATTTTTTGATTTTCGAAACAGAGTCCTTCATTCTCTGTGTAGCTCTGGGTATCTTAGTGCTCTTAATCCTCCTTCCTCAGCCTCCCAAGAGCTGGGATAATAAGCATGCAGTACTGTGCTTGTTTTATTTTTTATTTTATTTTTTCATTTTTTTTCAAGGTAGGGTCTTGCTCTAGCCCAGGTTGATCTGAATTTACTAAGTAGTCTCAGGGTGACCTTGAACTCATGGCAACCCTCCTACCTTTGCCTCCCAAGTGCTGGGATTAAAGGCATGCACCACCACGCCCAGTTTATTTTTTATTATTTTATTTTAGTTTTTCGTGGTAGGGTCTTACTGTAGCCCAGGCTGACCTGGAATTCACTATGGAGTCTCAGGGTGACCTTGAACTCATGCCAATCCTCCTACCTCTGCCTCCCGAGTGCTGGGATTAAAGGCGTGTACCACCACGCCCAGCTTATTTTTTTATTTTTTATGTCAGGTCTCCCTCTATCCCTGGCTGAGCTGGAATTCACTATGTTGTCTCAGGCTGGCCTTGAACTCACAGTGATCCTCCTACTTCTGCCTCCTGAGTGCTGGGATTAAAGGCCTGGTTTACCATGCTTAGATTTTTTTTTTTTGTTATTTTATTTTATTTTATTTTTTTAATTTTTTTGTTATTTTTATTTATTTATTTGAGAGCGACAGACAGAGAGAGAAAGAGGCAGATAGAGAGAGGAGAGAGAGAATGGGCGTGCCAGGGCCTCCAGCCACTGCAAACGAACTCCAGACCATCTGGCTAACGTGGGTCCTGGGGAGTTGAGCCTCGAACCGGGGTCCTTAGGCTTCACAGGCAAGTGCTTAACCGCTAAGCCATCTCTCCAGCCCTGTTATTTTATTTTTTATTGGAGAGTGACAGACAGAGAGAGAAAGAGGCAGAGATAGAGAGAGAGAATGGGCGCGCCAGGGCCTCCAGCCACTGCAAACGAACTCCAGACGCGTGAGCCCCTTTGTGCATGTGGCTAACGTGGGTCTGGGGAATAGAGCCTCAAACAGGGGTCCTCAGGCTTCACTGGCCAGTGCTTAACCGCTAAGCCATCTCTCCAGCCCCCATGCTTAGTTTTAATGCTTCACTTGATGAGCAGAAATCCTTAATTTTAAGATAGCATAACACAATAAGTATTTCCTTTTTTCAATATCATTCTGATTTTTTAAAAAACTTTGGTAAGAATACTTAATATGAGATTAACCTTAAAAGGAGTAAGCGAGAGGTCACAGAGACTTACACAAGGGTTCAGGCCCACTGACATGAATTAAACATCCATTTAGAATGAGCATCGTCCCTGGAAACTCAGGGGTGTGCGGGAGAAACCTGATTGGTTGGTGGGTCTGAGGAAGGGCCAGCCCTCAGGAAGGTTTAGGAAGAAGCTGTTGCTAGAGTTGATGCTTACAGCCATCTTGGATGAGCCTGGAAGAGATGGGAGTTCTAGTTCTGTCTGGGCAGGCAAGGTAGCATCTGCGCTTCTATGGGACTGTCCCTCAGTAAGTACCCAGCATAAAAATGGCTTGTAGTCCATATTACCCCTATTAGTGCATTTCCTACTTTCTTATTCCATTATATAATTATTTATCATCTTTTGATTTTAACTTGTAGCACACTAGTATTCCTTCCTTCCTTCCTTCCTCCTTCCCTTCTCCTTCTCCTTCCTTCCTTCCTTCCTTCCCTTCCCTTCCCTTCCCTTCCCTTCCCTTCCCTTCCCTTCCCTTCCCTTCCTTCCTTTCTTTCTTTTTTTCTTTAGACAGGGTTTCATGTAGCCTAGGTGGGCCTCCAACTTGCTATGTAGGTGAGGATGACTTTGAACTTCTGATCCTCCTGCCTCTACCTCCCAAGGGCTGGGATTACAGATGTCTATCACCACACCCTGCCTTTTTCCTCCCTTTCAGTACTGCGAATGGATCACTCTTCTCCCACATAGTGTGCATGTTTTCTGTTAAAACAAATCTCAGGGTTGTTGTAGATCCCTGGTTTGTGATGTCTGTCTGCTCCTTCCCCACGTCCCCAGGCTGCCTGAGATCTCACCATGGGGTCAGACTGGTTTCTATACTTCTCTCAGCTCACTATGGTCTTTAAATACACTGAGTGAGGACCACCTGTTTTAGGGAGGGCAATTACTTCTCTCAGTCCATTGACTCAAATGCTTGTCTCATCTAGAAACAAGACACTCCCAAAGCAATGTTTATTCAAATACGCGAACACTCTGTGGCCTGCTGAAGCTGTTATGTGAAAAATAGCCATCACCGTGATGTGCAGGTGACTGGCACTTCCCTTCTTCATCCTCTCTGCTTAACCTTCCTGCTTTCAACTTAGTAGTCATTCCTCTGCAAGTCACCTGGATTTTATATGTACAAAACCGATTATCTGCAGATGATTTTATTTTTCTTTTAAAAATATTTTCAATAGGGGTTGGAGAGATGGCTTAGTGGTTAAGCTGCTTGCCTACAAAACTTGAGGACCCATGTTAGATTCCCCTGGACCCACGTAAGCCAGATGCACAAGGTGATACATGCATCTGGAGTTCGTTTGCAGTGGCTGGAGGCCCTGGCGTGCCCATTTTTGCTCTCTCTATCTGCCCCTCTCTCTCTCTCAAATAAATAAATAAAATATTTTTACTTATTTATGAGAGGAGGAGAGAGAGTGAGGGACGGAAAAGAAAGAGAGAATGAGAATGGGTGCACCAGGGTCTCTTGCCACTGGGAGTGAATTCCAGATGCATTCATTTGCAACTTTGTGCTTCTGACATTACGTGGGCATTGTGGGTGGAATCCAGGCTGGCAGGCTTCAAGCAAGCACTTTTAAGTGCTAAACTATGTCCCCAACCCCCCATTCTTGACCTTTATAAGTTTTGTTTATTTTACCTCCTTGCCCTTTTCAATACCCAAGTGCCATGTTTGCCAGAAATGACAAGAGCAGGTATTATTGTCTTATTTCTAATCGCAGAGGCACAGCATTTGGAATTGCACCACTTAGTAACATGTTTACTGTAACTTTTTGTTTTAGCTACACTTTATCACAGAGGAATTCTCTTTTAATGTCAGTTTGCTAAGACTGTGTTTGCTATAATGCCGGTTAGATACCTTGCTCTGTTTGCATCTGTTGAGATGACTAGATGCTCTTAGTTTTCTCATTCTACTGTTTACTTTTAAAATGTTGCATCAGGGCTGGATAGATGGCTTAGTGGTTAAGGTGCTTGCCTGTGAAGCCCAAGGACCCAGGTTTGATTCCCTAGGACTCAGGTAAAGCCAGAGGCACAAGGTGGCACTTGTGTCTGGAGTTCTTTTGCAGTGGCTAGAGGCCCTGGCATGCCATTCTCTCTCTATCTTTCTGCTTGCAAATAAATAAATAAATGTTTTAAAAAAATAAAATGTTGCTTCAGCAATATTTGACATAAAGTTTCTTCATGTCTGGAAAAGCTCACTTTTTATAACTTTAATATATAGCTTGGTTTGTTCTTTCATATTTTTACATTTATATTTATCGATAATACTGGTACATCATTTTCCCTTCCTTATAATGGCTTGATTGAATTTTATTATTGAGCTTATATGGGCCTGAGATAAATTGGGAAATATTTTTTCCTTATTGTTTTAAAAAAGTATGTGTGAACTGGTCACATTCCCCCCCTTACAGATTAAGTTAAATTCATTTGAAAGAGTATCTGTTTTGAGGAAAGTTTTAAGTTGTACAGTAAATATTTAAGAAAATTATATCACTTTATATTTCTTTATGTGCCATTCTAGATAAGGCTAAATATTGGCGCATTTCATCAAAAACTTCAAATTTAGTACCATAGTTTTTGTAAAATATCATATTATTATTAACAAGGCATATTATAATGTTCCTGTCTTATTAATTTTTTACATATCATTTCTATTTTTCTTAATTAGTTTTCTTTCTTTAATAATGTCTTTAAGATAGTATTAGTATATCATCAAATTCACATGCTGTAAAATTGTCAGCTTTATAATCCAGTGTTGTTTAATATATTCAGAGTTTGCAGGCATCACCACTATCTGATTTCAGGACCTATTTATTAGCTAAAAGAAACTGTATCTACCAGGACACAGGAGCACTCCAGTTCCCTTGAGTCCACCCCTCAGCAAGTTTTGTCCGTATGGATCTGGTTTATCTGAACATTCTCTCTGAATGCATTAATGCAAACTGAGGCTTCTTGGACTGGAGTCATTCTGTTAGTATGATGTTTTCAAGATTCATTCATGTTGTAGAATGTGCCAAGCATTAATTTATTTAAAAAAATTAATTGAGACAGAGAGAGAGAGAGAGAGAGAGAGAGAGAGAGAGAGAAAGAGAGAAAGAGAGAGAAAATGGGCATATCAGGTCTTCTCGCCACTGCAAACAAACTCCAGATGCCTGCGCTACCTTGTGCATCTGGCTTTATGTGGGCACTGGGGAATCAAACCTGGGTCCTTAGTCTTTGCAGGCAAGTGTCTTAACCACTAATCCATCTTTCCAACCCAGCCAAGCATTTTTTCAAATTTTTGTTTATTTTTCTTTATTTATTTGAGGGTGACAGACAGAAAGAGAAAGAGGGAGGAAGGGAAAGAAAGAGAGAGAGAGGAAGAGAGAGAGAGAATGTGCACACCAGGGCCTCCAGCCACTGCAAACAAACTCCAGATGCATGTGCTACCTTGTGCATCTGGCTTACGTGGGTCCTGGGGAATTGAGCCTCAAACCAGGGTCCTTAGGCTTCACAGGGAAGCGCTTAACCGCTAAGCCATCTCTCCAGCTCCAGCCAAGCATTTTTTATTGTCAGATAATTCTCTACCATATGAACATTGCATTTTGTTTTCTCATTCATCAGCTGACATACAAAGGGGGTTTTCTTGCTTTTTGACCACTGCACTGCTAGGAGCCTTCATATAAAATTGTGTTTGTATATACTTTAAATTCTCTTGTGTGTATATCTAGGAGTAGACTTGCTGGACAACATGATACCTCTAAGTTTACCACAGGGAACTGTTTTCCAGAATACATGCAGATGATCAGCATTATCTGAACGTCTCAGTTTCTCCACAAACCTGTGCGACTTGGTGTGAAGAAGTATTTCATTTTGGCCTTGAACTTCCCCAGTAACTCGGGATATTAAGCACCTTTTCATATGCATATTGACAAGTTCACTGCTCTCTTTGAAAAATTATCCTTCCATGCATCTAAAAGTTTAATTGTCCTTTTATAATTGATTTTTCGAGGTAAGGTCTCACCTCTAGCTCAGGCTGACCTGGAATTCACTATGTAGTCTCAGGGTGGCCTCGAACTCTCAGCAATCCTCCTACCTCTGCCTCCCAAGTGCTGGGATTAAAGATGTGCGCCACCATGCCTGGCTCTATAATTGGTTTTTAATGTACCCTTATCAAATATATTATTTGGAATTTTTTTGTTCAGTTCACTGTTTTTTTTTTCACTTTCTTTTTTTTCTTGTTTTTTACTTACGAGAGAGGGAGGAGAGATAGAATTGATGCAGCAGGGCCTTAGCCACTGCAAATGAACTCTAGATGTGTGCACCACCTTGTGCACATGCATCACCTTGTGCATCTGGCTTACATGGGCTCTGGGGAGTTGAACCTGAGTCCTTAGGCTTCACAGGCAAGCACCTTAATCACTAAGTCATCTCTCCAGCCTGTCATCATCTTTCTTGAACATAGTCTTGCTCTGGAACTAGAAACAGATGTGTATATACACGCACGTGCAAAACACCACAGCTTTATTACTATTTAGAGAAAGTTGTTATGATTTTTAGTGCTATTTAGTGCAATTGCTATACAGCATTCAGTTACACAAATAAGTTATGTAAGTGGCTCTTGTTGGTAAAGAGCTACAAAAACAATATCATGCCTTTTTAAAGTATATTTTACCTACACTTGGCACCTTTTAATTTTGTTTTTAATATTTATTATTTATTTATTTATTTATTTATTTATTTACTTGAGAGAGAGAGAGAGAAGGGAGAGAGGGAGAGAGAGAGAGAATGGGAGCCCAGGGCCTCCAGCCACTGCAAATGAACTCCAGACACTTGTGCCACCATGTTGTACCTTTCTTTTTTATTGCATCTTGAAATTTGTGCCCATCTATTCTGACTAAGCAGAAATGCAAACCCATAAAAACTCCCTCAAAAAGATTTATTATTTTCCTCATAGCTTTGGTAAAGCCCTCTTTGGGCAGTTTTTGAAGTTGGCTGTGATCTTTGTTTTCTGTCTATGTCTTTCTCCTCTCAACATGGACATCTGATGATCAAGGGTCATGCCTGGGTTATTTTTGTCTCTTAGCTGCCTCGTGAGATTTTTCAAACCAGTAAACACTCAATAAAGGCCAAATAAATAAATAAGCTTTCCCCTCAGAGATCTTTGGGCCTTTCTGTCCTTCAAGTTCTATGCATTAATTATATCAATTACCTTAAGTGTTCCATTACTAATTGCTGAAATGACTCACAGGGCTCAATCCACTTATACTCAGAAAGCAGTTTTATTACAAGCAATGATACAGTGCGACAATGGCAGAAAAAGAATATATATATATGTATATATATATGTGTATATATATAATATATATTTTAAAAATCATTTATTTATTTTTATTTGAGATGGAGAGAGAGAGGGAATGGGCACACCAGGGCCTGTAGCCACTGCAAACAAATTCCAGATGCATGTGCCACCTTGTGCATCTGGCTTATGTGGGACCTGGAGAATTGAACCTGAGTCCCTAGGCTTCACAGGCATGCACCTTAACCACTAATTCTTCTCTCCAGCCCTACAAATATCTTTATATATGTCATATATACATATATACTTAAAGTACCTGGGGATTTTGTTCCAGGTTTCTTAGTCCGTTCGTCACTGTGCTAAGTGTAAGACATGCCTTTGCTCCAGGTCTCAGAGCAACAGCATCATGTGTGGAATGGACCTCATTACCAGGAGGTGTGAAGACTGCTCTTGGTTCACGTTACTCACAATGAGCTTGTCATATAAGCACATGACAGTTATGAGATCCAGTGTAACTGCCTAGTCTCCCAGCTCTACTCAAACTAAGCACAGTGACTTACCATATCCATGGGTTCCACATGAGTGAATTCAACCAACTGCAGGTAGAGAATTTCTTTACCTTTTTTTTTCTAGTTAAGGTCTGACACTAGCCCAGGCTGACCTGGAATTCACTATGTAGTCTCAGGCTGGTCTCGAACTCATGGCAGTCCTCTACCTCTGCCTCCCAAGTGCTGGGATTAAAGGCGTGCACCACCACGCCCAACTGAAAATCTCTTTTTTTAAGAAGATTGATTCTCTACTAAATAGGTACAGATTATTCTTACTGTTATTTTCTAAACAATGCAGCATAATAGCTATTTACATGGTACTTTCATTCAATTAGGTATTATACATAGTCTCGAGATAACTCACAGTATGCCGGAGGATGTGTAAATGCCATGTGTGCTATTTTATGTAGGATCTAAGCAATCTTGGATTATGGCCCAATGGATGGAAGGGTCTAGACCCCACTCCCACGGGTACCAAGGAAGCTATGAATACAATTATAAATTACTATTCTTATCTGGTGTATGTGGTGTGTAGCAGGTGATGGGTGTGTGGTGTGTGCCTGTGTGTGTGTGAGTGTGAGTGTGTGTGCGCTGGGTGTGTGGTATGTGCCTGTGTGTGTGTGCGCTGGGTGTGTGGTGTGTGTCTGTGTGTGCGCTGGGTGTGGGGTGTGTGCATGTGTGTGTGCAAGTGTGTGCATGCTGGGTGTGGGGTGTGTGCATGTGTGTGTGCAAGTGTGTGCATGCTGGGTGTGTGGTGTGTGCATCAGTGTGCAAGTGTGTGTGGCTGGGTGTGTGTGTGTGCTGTGTGTGCATGTGTGTGTGCAAGTGTGTGCGTGCTGGGTGTGGGGTGTATGTGTGTGCAAGTGTGTGCGTGCTGGGTGTGTGGTGTGTGCATGTGTGTGTGCAAGTATGTGCATGCTGGGTGTGTGGTGTATGTGTGTGCAAGTTTGTGCGTGCTGGGTGTGGGGTGTGTGCATGTGTGTGTGCAAGTGTGTGCGTGCTGGGTGTGTGGTGTATGTTGTGTGCAAGGTGGTGCGTGCTGGGTGTGTGGTGTGTATGTGTGTGCAAGTGTGTGCGTGCTGGGTGTGGGGTGTGTGCATGTGTGTGTGCAAGTGTGTGCGTGCTGGGTGTGGGGTGTGTGCATGTGTGTGTGCAAGTGTGTGCGTGCTGGGTGTGGGGTGTGTGCATGTGTGTGTGCAAGTGTGTGCGTGCTGCGTGTGGGATGTGTATGTGCAAGTGTGTGCGTGCTGGGTGTGTGGTGTGGTGTGTGTGTGCAAGTGTGTGTGTGCTGGGTGTGGGATGTGTGTGTGCAAGTGTGTGCGTGCTGGGTGTGTGGTGTGGTGTATGTGTGTGCAAGTGTGTGCGTGCTGGGTGTGTGGTGTGTGCATGTGTGTGTGCAAGTGTGTGCATGCTGGGTGTGGGGTGTGTGTATGTGTGTGCAAGTGTGTACGTGCTGGGTGTGGTGGTGTATGTGTGTGCAAGTGTGTGCGTGCGGAGGACAAGTGTGAGGCCACAGAAGGGCACTGGGTTCCTCTGTCACTTGTCTGCCTTATTCCTTGAGGCAGAGTCTCTCGCTGAACTTGGAGCTTACTGTTTTAGTCATTTATTTTCTGGTGTGGCTGACCAGCAGGCCCTAGTAAATCCTTTTTCTGGGCTGGGCGTGGTGGAGCACAGCCTTTAATCCCAGCACTCGGGAGGCAGAGGTAGGAGGATTGCCGTGAGTTCGAGGCCACCCTGAGACTCCATAGTGAATTCCAGGTCAGCCTGGGCTGCAGCAAGACCTTACTTGGAAAAAAAAAAAACCCAAAAAGCTCCAAAAAAAAAAATTTTTTTTTTCTGGCCCATTCTCTGCTGGGCTGCGGTTTACAGGCACGTGCGGCCACGCTTGGTCTTTCACGTGGGTGTCTGGTCTTGAACTCAGGTTCTCGTACGTGTGAGGTCAGGTCTCTCTGAGCCATCTCTCTGGCTCCCCAGTTATTAACTTTAAAAAATGCTGACAGGCTAGTATGTCCGGCCCTTACATGACTCATGGACCCATGGTTACAGTGTCATTTGTCTCCGGATACATGACAGTATGGAGCAGAAGTCACTATACATCAGCAGAGAGGCGTCTCCACGCAGCTGGGGTTACTTCAGAACACTGGGGAGAAGGAGCGTGTCAGGAGAGGGCTTCTAGCTGTCAGAGCACACGCAGTCGTTTAAAGCCTGGATGCGTGAAGCCCCGGTGCTGCAGTCAGATTTGCAGTGCTGGCAGAAGTCACCTGACCAAGAGCAGCTTGTGGGAAGAAAGGGTTTAATTTGGCTTACAGACATGAGGCGAAGCTCCATGATGGCGGGGGAAATGATGGCATGAGCAGAGGGTGGACATTGCTCCCTGGCCAACATCAGGTAGGACAACAGCAACAGGAAAGTGTGCCAAACACTGGAAGGGGAAACTGGCTATAACACCCATACCCCCCCCCCCAACAGTACACTGCCTCCAGGTGGTGTAAATTCCCAAATCTCCATGAGCTGGGAACATAGCATTCAGAAGGCCTAAGTTTAAGGCACACCTGAATCAAACCACCACACCCAGTTGCTATTTTATTTTTTAATGTTTTCTGAGGTAGGGTTTCACTCTAGTCCAGGCTGACCTGGAATTCACTCTGTAGTTTCAGGCTGGCTTCAAACTCACGGCAATCCTCCTACCTCTCTTCCCAAGTGCTGGGATTAAAGTCAAGTGCCATCATGCCTGGCTCATTAAAAAAAATTATTTATTATTTATGTATTAGAGAGAGAGAGAGAGAGAGCACACCAAGGCCTCCAGCCACTGCAAGGGAACTCCAGATGCACGTGCCACCTTGTGCATTTGGATTTATGTAGTTACTGGGGAGTCAAACCTGGGTCCTTAGGCTTCACAGTCAAGTACCTTAACCATTAAGCCATCTCTGCAGCCCAAGCCTCTCTGTTTCCTTGCAAGGATATCCAATCAAGCTTTGAAATACCTTTTTTTTTTTTTTTTTTTTTTTGGCAGTAAGTATCTATTCTTGGAGTCATAAATAACCACTAACAGTCCTGAAAACTAACTAGATGCTAAGTAGCTCAAAATAAATTAAGTCAGCACCCAGAGGACGTTAAAATTCAAATTGACCAAACTTCAGATACTTGTGAAGAGCTTTTTACTGCTACCCCTCTTCATAGCCCGTTCCAGTTCTTACCTAAGGATTCTCAGGGATGTGAGGGGTGGGAAGTCTTCATTTATCTGAGATGTCTTTCTGTGTGTGTGTGTGTGTGTGTGTTACTTGTGTTTATATGTGTGTGAGTGTAGGGACATGGTTGCTGTATCGTGCCTGTAGAGGTCACAGGATTACTTCTGACACTGGTTCCTACCTACCACCTTGTTTGAGTCCAGATCTCTTGTTATTCATAGCTTGCTTACCAGGCTTGCTGGCTTGTGGACTTCTAGAAAATTCTCCTCTCTCCACTTCCTTTCCTGCTGTAGGTATGATGGGATTACAGATACCTCTCAGAGCATCTGGTCTGGGTTTTGGGGATCCAAACCTTGGCACATGCATGGCAAGCACTTTATCTACCGACCATCTCTCCAGCCCTCTTCTTCTTTTTGGTTTTTCGAGGTAGGGTCTCACTCTGGCCCAGGCTGACCTGGAATTTACTATGGAGTCTCAGGGTGGCCTCGAACTCACGGCGATCCTCCTACCTCTGCCTCCTGGGTGCTGGAATCAAAGGTATGCACCACCACGCCCGGCTAGCCCACTTCTTTTTAATCATCGTATTTGTGCTCATTTTAATGCCATCGCTAAAACACAGGTGTGTGCCATTTCCCTTGAAGAAAAGCATTAGTTTCATCAAACCCCTTACACTGCAGTTTACTTTTATACTCGGGTACACATCTCTTCCTTTTCCTCCGTTGTGCCTAGTTTCTGACATACAGTGGGCATTCAGTAGATGATGGCTAAATGGATTAAGGAATGTGCACGTGTGTCCAGATCTTTCCCAGCGCTGCATTTCCGACTTTGCCTCCCAATCCGCGAAGCTTTGTTAGAAGACACAATCCCACTGAGCTGTGTGACCCGTTTCACACTCACGCTGTTCAGTCCAGCTGGGGCCTCATTGCAACTGAACGGTCCTTTTAATGATGCCTTGTTGCTTTTCCCAGAACGTTCGCTGGTCACCGTTTATTTCGGAGACTTTAATTCTCACACCCCCGGTCCACCCCGAGCGGCTGCTCTCAGCAGAAGGCCTTTGAGGAAATTCTTGGCAGCTGGTTCTGCCTCGCGGGATGTTTACTCATGGCTGTGGATAGATGCATGTTAGGTGCATGTCTTAATTTTGGCTTCTGATTGTCATCTGCTTCATATTTTTCATTACTGCCTCTCCCAACCTGCTTCATAGCCCATTAAATATAAAGCAGAGCCCTTCCAGTAAATCGGGGTGATCTATTTTGGTTACTGCTCATAGCAAGTCACTCCCCAGCTAATGGTATAAGCCAGGAGTCATTCGCGAGTCGGGAATTTGTCAATGGAACGCGCAACATGCTTTGCCTGTTGCGTTAGTTGTCTTGTTGTTGCTGCCTCACAGTCCTGATACACGCCGAGTGCGGAGGGGCTGATTTTGGCTCACCGTTGTGGAAGCAGGAGTGGGGTCAAGCGGTCCCATCGCATCTGCAGACAGAGGTGAGGGCCAGTGCTCAGTTTGCTCTCTTCTTTCTTTTTGTGAAATGGTTTTTAAGGGCCTGGAGAGATGGCTCAGTGGTTAAGCACGTGCCTGTGAAGCCTAAGAACCCTGGTTCGAGGCTCAATTCCTCAGGACCCACGTTAGCCAGATGCACAAGGGGGCGCATGCGTCTGGAGTTCATTTGCAGTGACTGGAGGCCCTGGTGCGGCCATTCTCTCTCTCTATCTGCCTCTTTCTCTCTCTGTCGCTCTCAAATGAATAAATAAAAATAAACAAAAAAAAAGTTTAAAAAAAATTTTTTATGGGCTGGAGAGATGGCTTAGCAGTTAAGCGCTTGCCTGTGAAGCCTAAGGACCCCGGTTCGAGGCTCGGTTCTCCAGGACCCACGTTAGCCAGATGCACAAGGGGGCGCACGCATCTGGAGTTCGTTTGCAGTGGCTGGAAGCCCTGGCGCGTCCATTCTCTCTCTCTCTCTATCTATCTGCTTCTTTCTCTGTTTGTCACTCTCAAATAAATAAATAAAAATGAACAAAAAAAAATTAAAAAAAAATTTTTATTTATTTATTTGAGAGAGAGAAAGGCAGAGAGAGAAAGAGAACGGGCGCGCCAGGGCATCCAGCCACTGCAAACGAACTCCAGACACATGCGCCCCCTTGTGCATCTGGCTTACATGGGTCCTGCGGAATCGAACCTGGGTCCTTTGGCTTTGCAGTCAAACACCTTAACTGCTAAGCCATCCCTCCAGCCCCCTTTTTAAAAGTTTTTTTATTAAAAAATTATATTTATATATTTGACAGAGACAAAGGGAGAGAGAGAGAGAAGTGTGTCTGGTTTTTGGGTCAGGGTCTCATGCAGCCCAGTCTGGCTTCTAACTTGCTATGTAGTTGAGGATGACCTTGAACTCCTGGTCTTCCTGCCTCCCAGGTGCTGAGATTGCAGTGAGTACTTACCAAGCTTTACTAAGCCCTACACGGCCTTTCTTTACAAAGTTGTCAAGTGCTGTAACATGTGTGCAACATTTTGTGTGCCAGTGACATACGTGAGTTGGTACAATTGATCTAATTCCCATGGGCTCTCTGAACCTACCAGTGACATACATATGTTAGTACAATTGATCTAATTCACATGGGCTCTCCGAACCTACCAGTGACATACGTGTGTTGATACAATTGATCTAATTCCCATGGGCTCTCTGAACCTACCAGTGACATACGTATGTTAGTACAATTGATCTAATTCACATGGACTCTCCGAACCTACCAGTGACATACGTGTGTTGATACAATTGATCTAATTCCCATGGGCTCTCTGAACCTACCAGTGACATACGTGTGTTGGTACAATTGATCTAATTCACATGGGCTCTCCGAACCTACCAGTGACATACGTGTGTTGATACAATTGATCTAATTCACATGGGCTCTCTGAACCTACCAGTGACATACGTGAGTTGGTACAATTGATCTAATTCACATGGGCTCTCTGAACCTACCAGTGACATACGTATGTTAGTACTATTGATCTAATTCACATGGGCTCTCTGAACCTACCAGTGACATACGTGTGTTAGTACAATTGATCTAATTCACATGGGCTCTCCGAACCTACCAGTGACATACGTGAGTTGGTACAATTGATCTAATTCACATGGGCTCTCCGAACCTACCAGTGACATATGTGTGTTGATACAATTGATCTAATTCACAAGGACTCTCCGAACCTACCAGTGACATACGTGTGTTAGTACAATTGGTCTAATTCACATGGGCTCTCCGAACCTACCAGTGACATACGTGTGTTGGTACAATTGATCTAATTCACATGGGCTCTCTGAACCTACCAGTGACATACGTGTGTTAGTACAATTGATCTAATTCCCATGGGCTCTCTGAACCTGCCAGTGACATACGTGTGTTGATACAATTGATCTAATTCCCATGGGCTCTCTGAACCTACCAGTGACATACGTGTGTTAGTACAATTGATCTAATTCACATGGGCTCTCTGAACCTACCAGTGACATACGTGTGTTAGTACAACTGATCTAATTCACATGGGCTCTCTGAACCTACCAGTGACATAAGTGTGTTAGTACAATTGATCTAATTCACATGGGCTCTCTGAACCTACCAGTGACATATGTGTGTTGATACAATTGATCTAATTCACATGGGCTCTCCGAACCTACCAGTGACATACGTGTGTTGGTACAATTGATCTAATTCACATGGGCTCTCCGAACCAACCAGTGACATACGTGTGTTAGTACAATTGGTCTAATTCACATGGGCTCTCCGAACCTACCAGTGACATACGTGTGTTGATACAATTGATCTAATTCACATGGGCTCTCCGAACCTACCAGTAACATACGTGTGTTAGTACAATTGGTCTAATTCACATGGGCTCTCCGAACCTACCAGTGACATACGTGTGTTAGTACAATTGATCTAATTCCCATGGGCTCTCTGAACCTACCAGTGACATACGTGTGTTGGTACAATTGATCTAATTCACATGGGCTCTCTGAACCTGCCAGTGACATACGTGTGTTGGTACAATTGATCTAATTCCCATGGGCTCTCTGAACCTACCAGTGACATACGTGTGTTGGTACAATTGATCTAATTCACATAGGCTCTCCGAACCTACCAGTCACATACGTGTGTTGATACAATTGATCCAATTCACATGGGCTCTCTGAACCTACCAGTGACATACGTGAGTTGGTACAATTGATCTAATTCACATGGGCTCTCTGAACCTACCAGTGACATACGTATGTTAGTACAATTGATCTAATTCACATGGGCTCTCTGAACCTACCAGTGACATACGTGTGTTAGTACAATTGATCTAATTCACATGGACTCTCCGAACCTCCAAGTGACATACGTGTGTTGGTACAATTGATCTAATTCACATGGACTCTCCGAACCTCCAAGTGACATACATGTGTTGGTACAATTGATCTAATTCACATGGGCTCTCCGAACCTACCAGTGACATACGTGTGTTAGTACAATTGATCTAATTCACATGGGCTCTCCGAACCTACCAGTGACATACGTGTGTTGGTACAATTGATCTAATTCACATGGGCTCTCCGAACCTACCAGTGACATACGTGTGTTGGTACAATTGATCTAATTCCCATGGGCTCTCTGAACCTGCCAGTGACATACGTGTGTTGATACAATTGATCTAATTCCCATGGGCTCTCTGAACCTACCAGTGACATACGTGTGTTAGTACAATTGATCTAATTCACATGGGCTCTCTGAACCTACCAGTGACATACGTGTGTTAGTACAACTGATCTAATTCACATGGGCTCTCTGAACCTACCAGTGACATATGTATGTTGATACAATTGATCTAATTCACATGGGCTCTCCGAACCTACCAGTGACATACGTGTGTTAGTACAATTGGTCTAATTCACATGGGCTCTCCGAACCTACCAGTGACATACATGTGTTAGTACAACTGATCTAATTCACATGGGCTCTCCGAACCTACCAGTGACATACGTGTGTTAGTACAATTGATCTAATTCCCATGGGCTCTCTGAACCTACCAGTGACATACGTGTGTTAGTACAACTGATCTAATTCACATGGGCTCTCTGAACCTACCAGTGACATACGTGTGTTAGTACAATTGATCTAATTCACATGGGCTCTCTGAACCTACCAGTGACATATGTGTGTTGATACAATTGATCTAATTCACATGGGCTCTCCGAACCTACCAGTGACATACGTATGTTAGTACAATTGATCTAATTCACATGGGCTCTCCGAACCTACCAGTGACATACGTGAGTTGGTACAATTGATCTAATTCACTTGGGCTCTCTGAACCTGCCAGTGACATACGTGTGTTGGTACAATTGATCTAATTCCCATGGGCTCTCTGAACCTACCAGTGACATATGTGTGTTGATACAATTGATCTAATTCACATGGGCTCTCCAAACCTGCCAGTGACATATGTGTGTTAGTACAATTGATCTAATTCACATGGACTCTCCGAACCTCCAAGTGACATACGTGTGTTGGTACAATTGATCTAATTCACATGGACTCTCCGAACCTACCAGTGACATACGTGTGTTAGTACAATTGATCTAATTCACATGGGCTCTCCGAACCTACCAGTGACATACGTGTGTTGGTACAATTGATCTAATTCACATGGGCTCTCCGAACCTACCAGTGACATACGTGTGTTGGTACAATTGATCTAATTCCCATGGGCTCTCTGAACCTGCCAGTGACATACGTGTGTTGATACAATTGATCTAATTCCCATGGGCTCTCTGAACCTACCAGTGACATACGTGTGTTAGTACAATTGATCTAATTCACATGGGCTCTCTGAACCTACCAGTGACATACGTGTGTTAGTACAACTGATCTAATTCACATGGGCTCTCTGAACCTACCAGTGACATATGTATGTGTTAGATACAATTGATCTAATTCACATGGGCTCTCCGAACCTACCAGTGACATACGTGTGTTAGTACAATGGTCTAATTCACATGGGCTCTCCGAACCTACCAGTGACATACATGTGTTAGTACAATTGATCTAATTCACATGGGCTCTCTGAACCTACCAGTGACATACGTGTGTTAGTACAATTGATCTAATTCCCATGGGCTCTCTGAACCTACCAGTGACATACGTGTGTTAGTACAACTGATCTAATTCACATGGGCTCTCTGAACCTACCAGTGACATACGTGTGTTGAGTACAATTGATCTAATTCACATGGGCTCTCTGAACCTACCAGTGACATACGTGTGTTAGTACAACTGATCTAATTCACATGGGCTCTCTGAACCTACCAGTGACATACGTGTGTTAGTACAATTGATCTAATTCACATGGGCTCTCCGAACCTACCAGTGACATACGTGTGTTGATACAATTGATCTAATTCACATGGGCTCTCTGAACCTACCAGTGACATACGTGTGTTGATACAATTGATCTAATTCACATGGGCTCTCCGAACCTACCAGTGACATATGTGTGTTGATACAATTGATCTAATTCACATGGGCTCTCCAAACCTGCCAGTGACATATGTGTGTTGATACAATTGATCTAATTCACATGGGCTCTCCAAACCTGCCAGTGACATACGTGTGTTGGTACAATTGGTCTAATTCACATGGGCTCTCTGAACCTTCCAGTGACATATCGTGTGTTGATACAATTGATCTAATTCACATGGGCTCTCCGAACCTACCAGTGACATATGTGTGTTGATACAATTGATCTAATTCACATGGGCTCTCCAAACCTGCCAGTGACATACGTGTGTTGGTACAATTGGTCTAATTCACATGGGCTCTCTGAACCTACCAGTGACATACGTGTGTTGATACAATTGATCTAATTCCCATGGGCTCTCTGAACCTACCAGTGACATACGTGTGTTGTACAATTGATCTAATTCACATGGGCTCTCCGAACCTGACCAGTGACATACGTGTGTTGGTACAATTGTCTAATTCACATGGGCTCTCTGAACCTACCAGTGACATACGTGTGTTAGTACAATTGGTCTAATTCACATGGGCTCTCTGAACCTACCCAGTGACATACGTGTGTTGTACAATTGATCTAATTCACATGGGCTCTCGAACCTCAGTGACATATGTGTGTACTTGTCTTAGGTCTACACAGTGACATCGTTGTATCAATTGTCAACATGGGCTCTCCGAACCTACCAGTGACATACGTGTGTTGTACAATTGATCTAATTCACTTGGGCTCTCTGAACTCCAGTGACATAGTGTGTTGGTACAATTGATCTAATATCTGAACTCATACATAGTGTGACAATTGTCTTCCTGGCTCTCCACCCCCAGTGACAAGTGTGTTGATACAATTGATCTAATTCACATGGGCTCTCCGAACCTACCCGTGACATACTAGTTTGGTACAATTGATCTAATTCCATGGCTCTCGAACCTACCAGTGACATACGTGTTTGGACATTGATCTAATCCAGGCTCTGACTCCAGTGCTAGTGTGCCAGGTCTGAACCTCGGTCGTGTGTTAGTACAATTGGTCTAATTCACATGGCTGTCTGAACCAGTTAGCTTTGTTATGCTCTAGCCTTTAAAAAGTTGTTTATGACACCTTCATACACGTACAGACTAAATTTTCTTCTTATTCTCCCTCAATTTGTCTTATGGCTGTCCTCCCCCACTTAAAACCCTTCTTCCAAATTAGTCCCAATCTTACTGGCATGCCTTTTTTTTTTTTTTTTTTTTGGTTTTCCAAGGTAGGGTCTTGCCTAGCCCAGGCTGACCTGGAACTCTCTATGTAGCCTCAGGCTGGCCTCGAATTCACAGTGATTCTCATACCTCTGCCTCCCCAGGGCTAGGCGGAAGGCGTGCCCACCATGCAGGCTTGGGTCCTCACTGAGTTAGATTAAGGTTGCTTGCATAATCACAGACAGGAGGTTATTTGCCGGAGAATGGACAGTGTACCAAGCCAATCAGAAAGCAGCTAGTTACTCCTGTAACGTTCATGCCACCATTACACCCGGGCACGTGTTGACTAGCAGGCTGGTTGTGGAGCACCCAGGGTCCTCGGCTTGGTAGGACTGTAGCTGGCTTTCCTCTCCCGGCAACTTGCATAGTCCCTTCCGGCAGAAAGGATGCTAGTCTGCGGGGTAGAAGCTGCCAGCGCAGCTCCGGCTTGCTTCCCTTCATTGTTCAGCCTACGTGTGGGGTGTCTTCAGCAACAGGGACTTGCCACTTAGATTAAAAATATTTTATTTATTCATTTGTGAGGGGAGAGAGAGAGAATTGGTGCCGCAGGGCCTCAGCCTCTGCAATTGACCGCCAGATGCTTGCGCCACCTAGTGGGCATGTGCGACCTTGTGCTCGCCTCACCTTTGTGCCACTGGCTAAGGTGAGATCTGGAGAGTCGAACATGGGACCTTAACTGTTAAGCCATCTCTCCACCGCACCATCTACATTTTTGTTTTTAATATTTATTTTCGCAAGGAGAGAGAGAGAGAGAGAGAGGGAGAGAGAGAGAGAATGAACACTAGGGTCTCTATCACTGCAAATGAACGTGAGATGTATGGGCCACTTTGTGCATCTGGTTTTCGTGGGTACTGGGGGATTGAACCTAGGTCATTAGGCTTTGCAGATAAGCACCTCAACTGCTGAGCTATCTCTCCAGCCCACCACCTGGTTTTGATGGGTGACCAAGAGCAAAGGCAATAAATAGCAAATATTGTTTTAGGGCCTTTACAGCCTTCCTGGCCGTTGGCTCACTGTGAGGCATCTCATCCCTGTACTAGAATTTTCAATTAATGATCTTTGGCTTTTGGGACCAGCTTTATCCACCCATGTAGTGGGATCATAATTAAAAAAATTCCTTTACAGTTCATTTCCTATGGTTATGGAAAGCAACATCAACCATATATAAATCTGTCACTGTATAAAGTTAATATTTATTTATGTATTTATATTTATTTTTATTTATTTGAGAGAGACAGAGAGAGAGTGAGAGAATGGGTGCACCAGGTCCTCCAGCCACTGCAAAGGAACTCCAGACGCATATGCCCCTTTGTGCATCTGGCTAATGTGGGTCCTGGGGAATTGAACCTGGGTCCTTTGGCTTTGCATGCAAATGCCTTAACCGCTCCAGCCCCACTGTGTAAATTTAGACAAGGCAGAAAATTTGGGTCTCAGTTTCTTTTATCTCATAAATCTCTTTTTAAAAATTTTATTTATTTATTTGAGAGAGAGAGAAAGAGAGAGAGAGAGAGAGAGAGAGAGAGAGAGAATAAGAATGTACCAGGGTCTCCTGCCACTGCAAACAAACTCCAGACACATGCACCACTTTGTTCATTTGGTTTTACATGGATACTGGGAAATAATGGAACCCAGACTGTCAGGCTTTGTAAGCAAACACCTTTAACCACTGAGCCATCTCTCCAACCTTATGATACAAACCTTAACCAGTAGAATAAAGTTTATATAGTTTATGATAATAAAGTTCACGCCATACATATTGAATTTTTCACTGTTTCCAAACTCTACATGTATCTTCTGAAGATATTTCTATACTAGGTCAAGTGTAGTAGTACATGTCTATAATCCTAGCACTTGGGAAATAGAGGCAGGAGGATCAGGAGTTCAAGACCATCCTGTGATACATAGTGAGTCTGAGGTCAGAATTGGCTACATGAAACCCCCCCTTTTTTTTCAAGGTAGGGTCTCACTCTAGCTCAGGTTGGAATTCACTATGTAGTCTCAGGGTAGCCTCGAACTCACAGCAATCCTCCTACCTCTGCCTCCCGAGTGCTGGGATTAATGTCGTGCACCACCACACCCACCTAAAAACCCTGCTTTTTTTTTAAACCTAAAAGTGGCAAAAGAAGGTATTTCTATACTCACATAATACATTCCTACAAACACATAGACATATATGCATGTACATATTGGCACATTTTGTTTTTAAAAAGAGAAAGAGAGAGAGAGAAAGAATGGGTGCACCAGGGCCTCCAGCCACTGCAAACGAACTCCAGATGTGTGTGCCCCCTTGTGCATCTGCTTAACTTGGGTCCTAGGGAGTTGAACCTGGGTCCCTTGGCTTTGCAGGCAAGCCCCTTAACTGCTAAGCCATCCCCCCAGCCCACACATTTTCTTTATGATAATTATTTCATATATACAACAATTTTATCATCATCATCATTATTGAATGGTGCTGGGAATTAAACCCAGAGTCTAAGCCAGTCATGCTATGCTAGAATTTTACCACTGAGGTATATACCGAGTTCTTTTTTTTTTTTTTAACATTTTATTTATTTGAGAGAGAGAAACAGACAGATAGTGAGAGAATGGATGTGCCAGGATCTCCAGCCACTGCAAATGAACTCCAGACACATGCACCACCTTGTGCATCTGGCGTATGTGGGTGCTGGGGAATCAAACCTGGATCTTTTGGCTTCACAGGCAAATGCCTTAACCACTAAGCCATCTCTCCAGTCCCAGTTCTATGTTTTATTTTAAATTTTATTTATTTATTTATTTGAGATAGATACAAAGAAAGGAGAGAGAGAGGGAGAGAGAGAGCACCAGGGCCTCCAGCCACTGCAAACGAACTCCAGACGTATGTGCCACCTTGTGCATCTGGCTTCTGTGGGTCCTGGGGAACTGAACCTGGGTTCTCAGGCTTTGTGGGCAAGCATCTTAACCATTAAGCCATCTTTCCAGTCCCAGTTCTTTGTTTTTTGAGCCAGGTTCCTGCTAAGTATCCAGGCTAGCCTTGAACTCCTAATCCTCCTGCCTTTATCCTCCTGAGTGGTACATAACTATTTTCATAGTGATCAGTATATATTACAAACATCTCCCTGCAATTTAATCATTTTTATAGCTTTAAAACTTAAAAGTTTACACATATTGAATTTTTTAGTATGCAGTTCTGAATATAAGCATATCTATTTATGTGTATATATATTCACCACTATTGTACTTGTGAGACAATATATACTCAGAATAGAGAACATTTATGGAGGACTTAAACAAAATTCCTCTGTGCCGTCCTCTTAGTGCAAGCCCTCCTTCCATGTTGAACCCCTGGCTTCAGATTGCTGTGTGAGTGGAACTGCACAGTGTAGGGTGTCTGGAGACCGGCGCCCTGTGTTTTGTGTGACGTCACCTACATGGAACATTTTAAAGGTGCTGTGAAAAAGCTCCCCAAACTGCGCATGAATTTAACAAGAGACAAGATATAAAGCCAACATAAAAAAATCAATAAAGTTTTTATATACTAGCAGTGAGCATGTGGAAAATGAAATAAAAAGACACTTTTCAAGTTACATGGAAAATACAGTCCTCGGGGGCTGGGGCTTTCGCCCAGCCTACACGAAGCCGTTCCGCGCAGTGCCACGCCGGGGCTTCTTATTCGTATCGATCTATTTAGTGTCCTTGGTGAGCCTCTCCCTCTCTTCCCACACGGCCTCCCCAGCCTCTGGAAACCACCATTCCTCTCTCAGCTCCCATGAGATCAACTTTCTTAGCCCTCACCTGTGTGTGACATGATTTCTTACTTGTCTTTCCGTGCCTTATTTTGCTTAACGTAACCACCTCTGGTTACGTATATGTTGTTGCAAATGACAAAATTAAAATATATATATATTTGTTTATTTATTTGACTGAGGGAGGGGGAGAATGGGTGCACCAGGGCCTCTAGCCACTGCAAAAAAACTCCAGGCACATGCACCACCATGAGCACCTGGCTGACGTGAGATCTGGGGAATCAAACCCGGGCCCTTAGGCCTCACAGACAAGAGCCGTAGCTGCTAAGCCATCTCCCCGGCACCAACAAATGACAAGATTTTAATCTTTTTATGGCCAACTAGTATTCCATCACACATGTGCACTGCATTTTCTTTATCCATACAGAAGGTGATGGATACTTAGGTTTGATTCTATATTTTGGAAGTTGTAAATAGCACTGTAGTTAGCATAAAACTACAGGTATCCTGATTTTATTCTTTAGGCATTAGTGGCTTTTCTTATTGTTATGACAAGTACTTGATAAAACAACGGAAGGAAGAAAGGACTTAATCTTGGCTCATAGGTTAGTGGTCTGGTCCATCATGTTGGGGTGTCACAGAGGGAGATGCTTGAAGCAGCTGGTGACATTGTGTCCAGGGAGTGACGAATACTGGTTATCATCCCACTTTCTCCTTTTAAAAAAATTATTTTATTTTATTTATTTATTTGAGAGTGAAAGAAGCAGATAAAGAGAGAATGGATGCACCAGGGTCTTTGGCCCTGCAAATGAGTTCTAGATGTGTGTGCCACCTTGTGCATCTGACTTTTGTGGGTCCTGAGGGAATCGAACCTGGGTTCTTCGGCTTTGCAGGCAAATGCCTTAACTGCTAAGCCATCTCTCCAGCCTTCCCTCCTTTTTATATAGTCCGGGACGCCAGCCCATGCAATAGCACCACCAGCATTTAGGGTGGGTCTTCTCACCCCAGTTAATCTAATCTCGAAACTCTTCAGGGTCTCGTTTCCATGGTGATTTTGAATCCCACCAAGTTGACAACCCTAAGTGGGACTGTGGGATGATATGGTAGATCCCTTGCAAATTGTTGAGATTTTTCTCAGTTATTTTGGCCAAGTAGTGTGGATTGCATCATTGGCATTTTAATTCTGCTAAGGCTCTGTAGCTTGTTTCAATCCTTGGGAGATTTCTGGGTTTTGTCTGCATGCTTTCTGTAGTTATGTTAAGTATCTGAGGCTGCATCAAAGATTATGCCAAATCCGGTAGCTTCACGCGGCAAGCACCTGGCAATTCCTGAATGGTCGAAAGCTAAGCGTGACTTAGTGCCATGATTCCGGTGCTGCGTCGCTCAGAACGCTGTAATCTAAGGGTTGAATCACATCAATCCATGGGCTGCAGGTGCTTGAGGCCTAACTGGATCTTGGGATCCATTTCTTCTTTAAAGACTGGGTCTGTATCTCAGGATGGCCTTGAACTAATTACGTAGCTAACAGGGATGTTGAATTTCAGGTCTTCCTGCCTTTACCTCCTGAGTGCTGTGATTACAGCCTTGTGCCACCACGCCTGGTTTATGTGCTGTTGGATGGAACCCAGGGCCCTTGTGCAAACTATGTGTGGGGTTTGGTTCAGGTGTCCCCCACGAACTTAGGTGTTCTGAATGCCATGTCCCTAGCTATGGCAATTTGGGAATTAAAGCCTCCTGGAGGCAGTGTATTGCTGGGGGCGGGCTTATGGGTGTTATAGCCAGCTTCCTCTTGCCAGTGTTTGGCACACTCTCCTGTTGCTGTTGTCCACCTGATCTTGGCCAGCAGGTGATGTCCACCCTCTGCTCATGTCATCGTTTTTCCCTGACATCATGGAGCTTCCCCTCGAGTCTGTAAGCCAAAATGAACCCTTTCTTTTCCCACAGCTGCTCTTGGCGGGGTGTTTTCTGCCAGCAACGCGCACCTGACTGCAACACTGTGCAAGCGCTCTACCAACATCCTCAGCCCTTGGCTCTTCACTTTGAACTTCACTCACACGGATGATGACAGGAGATGTCAGCTCCTTTCCAGGCCTTTGTAGGATTGCTCATGCCTGGATAGAGCCGTGAGGGCAAGTGAACCCAAGATCAATGTCATAGTCTTTTTTTTTTTTTTGGTTTTTTGAGGTAGAGTCTCACTCTAGCTCAGGCTGACCTGGAATTCACTATGGAGTCTCAGGGTGGCCTTGAACTCATGGTGATCCTCCTACCACTGCTTCCTGAGTGGAATTAAAGGCATGTGCCACCACGCCTGGCCCAATGTCATAGTCTTTACACTTAAAAAAATTTTTTTTTGTTTATTCTTATTTATTTATTTGAGAGTGACAGACAGAGAGAAAGAGGTAGATAGATAGATAGAGAGAGAATGGGCACGCCAGGGCCTTCAGCCACTGCAAGCAAACTCCAGACGCATGTGCCCCCTTGTGCATCTGGCTAACGTGGGTCCTGGGGAATACGAGCCTTGAACCGGGGTCCTTAGGCTTCACAGGCAAACACTTAACCGCTAAGCCATCTCTCCAGCCCTAGTCTTTATGCTCTTGATAGAGACGAGAAGGTACCACTGCACTCTCCTCTAGCTGTGCAGACAGCGTTGGTGTGTTGTGGAATACCTGGGTGCCAGGTCATCTTGGAGGCTGGCTTCCAGCTTAGGTGTTCAACCCAGTTGTGTTGAGGCTGCAAGTTCATCCCCGCTTTCTGTGGACGGCGCCCAGCTCAGCTCAGTGGTTATCTTTGCGTGTGTGCATGTTCGTGGGTACGTGCACAGGCACACAAGGCTCGCAGTGCTCTTCACAGTTTGCGTGTGGAGGTCAGAGACAAGCTCGGGGGTCAGCGCTTGTCTTGACCTTGTTTGAGGCTGGTTCACAGTTCACTGGCCCGAGAACTCCCGAGAGATTCTCCTGTCATCTCCCATCTCGCCACAGGAGCACTGGAGTTGCAGATGCTAGTACTGCCACGTGTGGCTGTTTTGTGGAATCCAGCCATCTGCGCTCAGCCTGGCTTGCATGGCAAGTCCTTTGTCCTCCGAGCCATCTCCTCGGCCCCTCCACTCACTCTTTACAGCTGCTGACATGTCAGCGCACCACTGAGTGAGCAATACGGAGCCTGGGTGCCGTTCTGTCCCACGGTTTAGTCCTTGAACTTTAGGGTATGATTAGGGTCACTTCCATGTGTCTCCACTTCAAGAGCAAGTCCAGGATTTTGTCACAGCTCTAGGGAACTCTCTTCCCTTAACTCCTTCCTCTCCTTAAACTCTCTACCTCCAGTTGCTGAAGATTATCTCTGATCTTTTAAAAAATGTTTTATTTTTATTTACTTATTTGAGAGAGATACAGAAATAGGGAGAGAAAGAGAGAGAGAGAGAGAGAGAGAGAGAATGTCAGGACCTCCAGACACTGCAAACAAACCCCAGATGCATGTGCCCCCTTGTGCATCTGGCTCATGTGGGTCCTGGGGAGTTGCACCTGGGTCCTTTGGCTTTGCAGGCAAGTGCCTAACCACTAAGCCATCCCTCCAGCCCATCTCTGATCTTTTGATCAGACCCCTCCGCCCCTAACTCCTTCCTTTTCCCTCCTTCCCTCTCTATTTCTTTCTTTCTGGTTTTCTTTTTTTTTCTTCTTCTTTTCATCATTGTCACTTTTTGTTTTTGTTTATTTTTTTTTGAGGTAGGGTCTCGCTCTAGCCCAGGCTGACCTGGAATTCATTACGGAGTCTCAGGGTGGCCTTGAACTCTTGGCGATCCTCCTACCTCTGCCTCCTGAGTGCTGGGATTAAAGGCGTGCGCCACCATGCCTGGCTCTCATTGTCACTTTTAATACCAGAAAATGGAGATTTCCCTTGTAGCACTTTTCTGTCTGTGTCAAGTGCATAGCTCATAGGTTAATTTGCAGAACAGATTCAGAAACAAGGAGAGAAACTAAAAAAATGCCCAGAAAAGTATCAGGTTGTGCACACTTCTCCTTCTCCTTCCGCAGTCTGTGAGCTCCGTTTACCTTTCAGTGTCAGATAACCATGCACTGCGTGTGTGATGTTCTTAGTTTTTGAGGTAGGGTCTGGCTCTGGCCCAGGCTAACCTGGAATTCACTATGTAGTCTCAGGGTGGCCTTGAACTCACGGCGATCCTCCTACCTCTGCCTCCCGAGTGCTGGGATTAAAGGCGTGTGCCACCACACCTGGCGAATCTGTGGTTTTGGTTGTACTAAGAACTGGGCTTGGGCTGCCTTATATCATGCCCACTCAACTGCCCTCTAAATACTATGTTTATGCCCATACATTAAGTCTACTCTCAGTTTTGGTTAGAGAAGCTTCTTTTTTCAGATGGCTGTGACCACGGGGGTAACTCAAAACTCACCACGATGCCGAGAATAAGTGGCAATGGAGTGCTCAGCACCGAGACGTCTCTGTCACGCTCTGCAAGGCTCAGGGTCCACTGCGGAAGACGTGGAAGAAAGAGTGTAAGAGCCAAAGGAAGGCTAGGACTGCTTACAAGGCTGTCTTCTACTCACAAAACGGCCTGGACATCCATGACCTCACAGTGCCTGACACTACCTACACAAGACCATCATAAGAGGAGGAAATAAAACGATGACATCAAAGTGGAAGAGAGATTAATTATAAAGAAGGGATTTAACTGAGGGTGGATTTAGGAGGGAAAAATGGGGGTGGTGAGAGGGAGTTATCATGGGTTATTGCCTATACTTATGGAAGTTATCAATAAGAAGTAAAAATAAAAATAAAGGAATTGGGCTGCCAGGTAAAATAAAAAACCATCCTGTATCAATTTTAGTATCTAATTTTATTTTAAATATGGCACAGTACACACACAAAAAAATTCATTGTTTACCTGCAAATAAAATTTCGCTAGGCGTCTTGTGTTGTTGGGTAAATCTGACCATCCGATTCAGTGACAAGCAAGGCAGAGGGTCCTTATCCCCCTAACCGGGAGAGAAACTGCCTCGTCCTGACAGCTGCCGGCTCTCTCCTTGTGCAGACGAACCAAAGCAGCCTAGGGAGGGAAGTAAGCAGAAGCACAGCAAAACGCACCTTCTACCAAGAGGTGAAGGTGTGTAAGTTATGTCAACCACGGCAGAGACGCAGG
The DNA here is from genome assembly GCA_036346955.1 of Dipus sagitta. Lineage (NCBI taxonomy): Eukaryota > Metazoa > Chordata > Mammalia > Rodentia > Dipodidae > Dipus > Dipus sagitta. The sequence goes on from CM070789.1 coordinate 15,208,233, forward strand.
AGAGCCCAAGATCTTGCAGAAGGGAGGAAGCCGGCCCGGCCCCCCAGGCGCCAGCAGCCCCCGGCTGATGCGGAGCGGCAGGAGCCGAGACGAGGAGAGAGGATTTTCCACTCCCTTCACCTCCTTGCACAGTCAAGAAACCTGAAAGGGGAAGACAGCAGGGACCAGCTGAACAGATCCCGGAGGACAGAACAAACGGGACCAGCCTGCAAAGTCCCCCATCCCCCAGCCGTCGGGACCGTGAACATTTGGAGACCTCCTTCACCCCTGGGCCAGGCACCGAGAAGGACGGAGGTGGGCACTCAGCATGGGTGAGATTGGAAGCCACTCCAAAAGGGAACAGGGCCTACGAACACAAAGCCAGATACACAGACCTGCACCAGAAGTGCTCATCACTCTTTCCGTGTCAGGAAAGGCTGTGTATTGCACTTGAATGATATATTCTTGGTTGGCCTTACCATTCTCAAACAAGCTGTATTTTGGTGTTGACTATCGTTGCCTTTGACGTTTCCTGATTTTTTAGGGCCCTTTTCTTTTTCTTCTGTCATTATTGGGGGCAGGGGCTTACTGGCTCCAGGCTGACCTGGAACCCATTTCAGACTAGAAATCTCAACCTCCTAGTTGACAGGATTGATGGTGGGGGGCAACACACACCCTTAGAGACTTTGGCTTTACTAGATTATCTGTTCATTTTAGTCCTCACGTTTATATAAATACTCTGTGCTGGTTTTGATTGAATGTGTATATTGCTCAGTTGACTTTGCCAGTAATTTGCTTCTCCCAGTCCACTACAATTCTAGAACAGCAGGCAAACTCAGCACCTGGGGTCACCTCTGCTGTTTCTCTGGAGCTACACTTGGCACTTAAACTCCTACCCTGAAGATATGTAAAGTTGGATTTACACGGCTAAGAACACTGCAGATAATTAGAAAACCCAAGCATCAAATTAACTCAAGAAACAAAAATCTCTACATGATAATACAAGACACACAAAAAACCAAGACAATATAATACAACCAAAAATTATAAATCCATAAGAAATGACCTCCAGTGAGACTGATTTAGATGAAATGACTGACAAACATTTAAAAAGATGATTCTATCTATGTTCAAAGAAATCAAAGAAGAGGGCTGGAGAAATGGCTTAGTGGTTAAGGCATTTGCCTGCAAAGCCAAAGGACCCTGGTTCAATTCTCTGGGACCTATGTAAGCCAGATGCATAATGGACACATGCATCTGGAGATCATTTGCAGTGGCTAGAGGTCCTGGTGTGCCCATTCTCTCTCTGTCTGCCTCTCTTCTATCTCTCTGTCTCTGCTTGCAAGAAAATAAATGAAATTTAAAAGAAGAAATCAAAGGAATCAATGAAGAAAACCAACTCCTGAGGAGAACACAGGACCCCAACTTAATGAAATAAGGAGGTCAATACAAGACATGAGTAAGTAATTGAAGTAATGCAAAATACCAATCAGAAATACTTGAAATGAAAAACAGAGTAATTCAAATAGAAAATTCTGTAGAAAGTTGCACCCGTAGAATGGATCAAAGAGAGGACAGAATATCTACACTAGAAGACCAGGTGGCAGATCTAACACAGTCCAAGAAAGAGAAAGACAAACTAACAGGAAGGCATGAGTGGGAATTTCAAGATATCTGGGACACTATGAAGAGATCAAACATAAGAATTCAGGGCAGAGTAGAAGGAGAAAAATTTCACTCCAAAGGTAGAACAGGTATTTTCAACAAAATCATAGAGGAAAACTTCCCCCAAGTAGGGGAAGTGATGCCAATACAGATACGGGAAGCCTATAGAACGCCAAACAGACAAAATCAGGAAAGAACCTCTCACTATCATATTATAATTAAACTACCAAACACACAAGCCAAAGAAAATGTATTGAAAGCAGTTGAAGAGAAAAATCAAGCCAACACAAAGGCAAGCCCATCAGGATCACAGCAGATTACTCAACACAAACTTTAAAAGCCAGAAGGGCTTGAAATGATGTATTCAAAGTCCTGAAAGATAACAACTGTCAACCAAGATTACTTTATCCTGCAAAGCGATCTATTCAACTAGATGGAGAAATAAGGACATTCCACAACAAAAGCAGGCTAAAGGAATATGTGAAGACTAAACCAGCTCTGCAGAAAATACTTGAAAGGATTCTCCATGTGGAAGAGAAGGAAAAGCACACCCATAAGAAACCTGAAAAAAACAAACCATACTCAAATGCTATTTAATACAAGACAGCAAAGGTAGAACTGGCAGAACTACAAAATAAGAAAAATGGCAAAAATAAATACATACCTTTCAATAATAACTCTTAATATCAACAGCCTCAATGCCCCAACCAAAAGACATAGGTTTGCAGACTGGGTTAAAAATCAGGATCCTTCAATTTGTTGCCTCCTAGAAACCCACCTTTCCAAAAAAGATAGATACTATCTTAGGGTGAAAAGTTAGAAAATGGTGTTTCAAGCAAATGGGCCTAGAAAACAAGCAGGGGTTGCTATCCTAATATCTGACAAGGTAGACTTCAAACCAACATTAGTTAGGAAAGATAAGGAAGGTCACTTTTTATTGATTAAAGGCACATTCCAACAGGAGGACATTACAATCCTAAACATATATGCACCTAACATGGGGGCTCCCAACTTCATCAGACAAACGCTATTAGAACTAAGGTCACAGATAACACCAAACACAGTGGTAGTGGGTGACTTCAACACCCCACTCTCATCAATTGACAGGTCACCCAGGAAAAATATAAACAGAGATGCATCTGGATTAAATGAGGTCATAGAACAAATCATCCAAATGCTGCAGAATACACATTCTTTTCAGCAGCACATGGAACATTCTCTAAAATTGACCATATATTAGGACACAAAGAAAACCTTAACAAATATAGGAAAATTGAAATAATTCCTTGCGCTCTGTCAAGCCACTTGCTGTTGACAGATGCACAAGCAGCTTCAGTTTGCTCCTCTTTTAAATAATGCCACAGTGACATTCATTTGCATTTATCTTTGCACACTTTTAATCGCAGTTTCTTCATTCCGAAGAAGGAAGTGTAACTGCCTATCGCAAAGGGCTCTTGTGAGAATCAAATGATACGATGAGTGTGAATATGCTTAGTAAGCCGTCAAGGACTGCGTGGGGATTTCTCAGCACTTGCCTTTTAGTACTCAGCTTCCCTGTCTGTTGTGGTCTGGATGAGACATGTCCTCCCGCCCCCGCCCCTGCCCCTGGGCTCAGGTGGTGAAGACTTGGTCTCCAGCTGGTGGCGCTGTTTTGAAAGTTGCTGGCAACATTAAGAGGAACTGTGGGGAACCATTGGACACTAGGAAAGCAAAAGTGCCTCCATCTTAAATAATGACTCCATTTTGTAAATAGCTGTCTGTTCTGGAAAATCACAAGATCTGCAGTTGTTTGCTAAACCATGCACCCACAAAGAATGAGGAAGTCGTTGTCTTGTGGCCTTGGGGCTGGGGCTGGGGCAAAGGTCTGCAGTTGTTTATTAACCCATACACAGGGAAAGATAGACGTAGCTCACTGGGGTGTGCCCTGAGGATTACCCCTTGTTCCTCACCCTCTCCTGTCACTCTGCGTCTTGTCCATCATGTGGTGAACAGACCCTTCCTCTGCATGCTCCCACCGCCATGATGATCAGCCTCACGGTGGACCCAGAAGTTCCAGGGACCATGGAAAGAAACCTTCGAGTCTGTGAGGTAAATAAATAATTCCTCTTATTTGTGTCAAGTGCTTTGTTTTGGGCAATGCAAAACCTGACTAACACAGTGTCAGGTTAAAAATAAAATCCTTGCAGAGGTAGGATTTGTAGTACTTGTCCTTGTAATTGAGCTTATGTTTAATCACAGTACTTTTTGGAAATTAAAAAAATTTTTTATTGATACCTTCCATAATTATAGACAATATCCCATGGTAACTCCCTCCCTCCTCCCACTTTCCCCTTTGAAACTCCACTCTCTATCATATCCCTCCCCACAATCAGTCTCTCTTTCATTTTGATGTCATGATCTTTTCCTCCTATTATGATGGTCTTGTGTAGGTAGTGTCAGGCACTGTGAGGTCATGGATATCCAGGCCATTTTGTGTCTGGAGGAGCACGGTGTAAGGAGTAATACCCTTCCTTTGGTGGAAATAAGTTATTTGAGAGAGAGAAAGGGGGGGGGGGCAAGAATGGGCTTGCCAGGGCCTCTGGCCACGGCAGACAAACCCCAGATACATGCGCCACCTTGTGCATCTGGCTTCCATGGGTGCTGGGGAATCGAACCTGGGTCCTTTGGCTTTGCAGGCCAGTGCCTTAACCACTAAGTCATCTCTCCAACCCAGTGCTTTTCTTTTAGATGACTATAAATAACTAATAGCTGAATAACAGAAGTAAATGTGACTTTCCTTTTCCTTCATCTGTTTTTTTCTTTGTGTAAGATTTTATTAAAGGTCTTTACAGAGCAACATTCACCCTCCAGATGCAGCTGCCAGCGAGACCCTGCTGTGCTGTAAGGGACTGGCTGGGGCGAGGCATGTGGCTTCCCACATGTGCTCTGAGATGGGGGTGGCGGCAGGATCTCATCTTTGGGTTCTGCATGCCCTCTGGTCAGGCAGGGGCTCCTTAGGACCAATCTTGCCCCTTGAATCCCAGGGCAGCGTGATCGTTACTTGGATGCCTCTCACACCCTGCCTGAGCACGGCATGACGCACGGCGGTGGCCAGGTAGCAGCTGATGAGTCTCCACTGTGGATCATCAGGCCGTCCACCAACTTCATGGATTTAGTCCTCTGTCCTCCTGGTCTCGCAGACATGACAACATCGTAGCCTTTGGGTCAGCTCTCCGAGGCCCTTTGCGCAAAGCCCTCTTCCACTTGGGAGTGTGTAACGCAGAGGCTCTGCCTGGGCAGTGGCACACAGACCCCTGGCGGCCACCTTCTCTGCATCAAGCTCTACACGAACCCCAGGAAGCCAAACCTCTTCTGGACCACAACAGTCCATTCCCCTTCTCCCCAGAGAGCGTTCTATGGCCTGGCGGCTAACGTAATGATTTCTGTCCTGGTGGGTATAACTCAGACCTCAACTCCACGGTAGCCATCCGCAGCCAGCTCTCCTGTGAGAAAGTCTGAATTCAGTTCAGCTTCGAAGATGCCATCAGCCACAGTCTTCCTTTTCTCAGAAAGTGCACAGCCATCTTGCCGCTACATGCTACCAAAAAGAAAGTTCCTTCCTTTAATATCTCCTTTCTTGTATGAATTATATTTACCTGAAATCCCTCTCTTAAATCGCCCATCTTAAGGCAATTTCCCAGTGTTATTGATCTTCAAAATTTCTTACTTAAAAGTTTTTTTTTGTTCATTTTTATTTATTTATTTGAAAGTGATAGAGACAGAAAGAGGCAGAGAGAGAGAGAGAGAGAGAGAGAGAGAGAGAGAGAGAGAATGGGCATGCCAGGGCCTCCAGCCACTGCAAATGAACTCCAGACGCATGTGACCCCTTGTGCATCTGGCTAACGTGGGTCCTGGGGAATCAAGCCTTGAACCGGGGTCCTTAGGCTTCACAGGCAAGCGCTTAACCGCTAAGCCATCTCTCCAGCCCTGTTTTTTGTTTTTTGAGGTAGGGTCTCACTCTAGCTCAGGCTGACCTGGAATTCACAATCTATTCTCAGGGTGGCATCGAACTCTCGGTGATCCTCCTACCTCTGCCTCCCTGGTGCTGGGATTAAAGGCATGTGCCACCATGCCCAGCTTTAATTTTGTTTTAGTATATTTTATTTATTAGAGAGAGAGAATGGGCATGCCAGGGCCTCTAGCCACTGCAAAGGAACTACAGATACATGCACCCCCTTGTGCATCTGGCTTACGTGGGTCCTGGAGAATTAAACTGGGATCCTTTGGCTTTGCAGGCAAAAGCCTTAACTGCTAAGCCACCTCTCCAGCTCTAAAAATCTTTTTTAATATGTTTATTTATTTATTTACTTATCAGAGAGAGAGAGAGAGAGAGAGAGAGAGAGATAGAATGTGCATGTCAGGGCCTCTAGTCACTGAAAATGAACTCCAGTTGCATGGGCCACTTTGTGCATCTGGCTTTACATGAGTGCTGAGGAATTGAACCTGTGTCCTTTGGCTTTACCAGAAAGTGCCTTAACCACTAAGCTATCTCTCCAGCCCTTGAAAATGTTTTATCTATTTATCTATTTGAAAGAGAGAATGGGTGCCCCAGGGCCTCTAGCCACTACAAATGAATTCCAGGTTCATGTGCCACTTTGTGCATCTGGCTTTATGTGGGTACTGGGGAATCAAACCTGGGTCCTTTCTTTTTACCAGCAAGCACCTTAACTTCTAAGCCATCTCTCCAGCCCTTGAAAGACTTAAAATATTTTTATTTTACTTATTTGCAAGGAGAGAGAGAGAGAAAGAGAGAATGAGAATGAATATGGGGGTGCCAGGGCCTCTCGCCACTGCAAACAAACTACACAGATGCATGTGCCACTTTGTGCATCTGGCTTTAGGTGGGTACTGGGGAATCGAAACCAGGTCATTGGGCTTTGCAGGCAAGCACGGTACCTGCTGAGCCATCACTCCAGCCCCCCATCCAGTCTTTTAATTTTTGTGTGTGTGTCTGTGTATGTGTGTGAATGAGTGCATGTGTGCCAGCCATTCGCTGCTTTGTGTCCAGCTTTATGTGGGCACTGGGGCATTGAATGCAGCCAACAGGCATCGTAAGCAAGAGTCTTTAACCACTGAGTCATCTCCCAAGCCCCTCACATCTTTCTCTATCTTCTTTTTTTATTGACAAGATCTTATTAGGTAGAGGGTATCCTTGAACATGATATCCTGTTGCCTCAGCCTCCTGAGTGTGAGGTGTGCACATGCGTGTTGCCATGCCCAGCCTGATGTCGAGTTCTGCATGCCCTTTGCCCAGGTTTTCAGGTGGTTCCGCCAGGCCCAGAGACCCCCACATTCACAGCATTGTCTCAGCAAAGTAGGCATTGACATTCTTTTTTTTTTTTTTTTTTTTCTTGAGGTAGGGTCTCACTCTAGTCCAGGCTGACCTGCAATTCACTATGCAGTCTCAGGGTGGCCTCGAACTCACAACAATCCTCCTACCTCTGCCTCCCCAGTGCTGGGATTAAAGGTGTGCACCACCATGACCGGCTTTGGAATTGACTTTTGTTCTCTTGAGTCACACGATGCATTGTACAGCCAGGATTCTAACAGTTGAAAATGACAGAAAACTCGACATAAACTAGCTCAAGCCATAAAAGAGAATACACGTGGCTAAAATCCCCAGCGGTCTCACTGGCTTGTAATGGCTCAAATGTCTTTGTGGTGGTCAACATTTGTTGTCAGTGTGGCCGGATTTAGAATAACCTAGGTGGCACATCTGTAGGCATGTCAGTGGGGGGCTTCTATAGAGGCTTAACTAAGGAGGGAAGCCCTGAATGTGAGTGGCATCATCTTAGGGACTTGGGTCCTGCACTGAATAGAACAGAAAAAAAAAAAAAAAAAAAAGGCAAAAGCAAGCTGAATACCAGCTTCCATCTCTCTCTCTCTGCTTCCTGAGTGTGAATACAATGAGATCAAGCGTGTCATGCCCCTGCTGTCATGCCGGCCCACTGTGACAGATTGTATCTCTTCAACGGGGGGTGGGGAAAGAGCAAGAGTGAGCAGCGCTGGGCTATGTAGTACCTAAAAGCCCACCCCAGGGACGTACTTCTTCCAGCAAGACTTCACCTTCTGAAGACTCCATACCCTTCCCGGACAGCGCCATCAGCTGAGCATTGAGTATTGAAACACACGAGTCTGCGGGGGGGGGGGGCAGTTTTTACATCCAAACCATCGTATCAAGCATGCATAATGTGATGTAAGGGTGAGCGGGCCATTGGAGGCTTGTGACAAAGTTCCAGAGAGTGTCTGACAGTAGGCCATGTGTGGCATGGTTGAATTTCCCGAAAGCAGGCCCTGAGCAGTTACTATTTCACCCGTCAAGGTGAAACCTCAGCTGCCTTGGAGACTCAGGACCGTGGGACATTTGCTGAGGAACCTCGCAGACCGAGCGGAGCTGGGTCAAGAGAGAGGCTCTGTGAACTGCGGGCAGGGAGACTAGACGGCTATGCTGCCCAAGACTGTCAGAAGCCAGATGTTGACTCTCAAATCCCCAGAGGACATGGAGCTACAGGATTTGGTGTTTTCCCTGCTGGGTTTCAGTCTTATTTCGGACTGATCTTTCCTTGCTATGCCCTCATTCTTTCCTTTTGGAATGTGAATATTTTTTCTGTATCACTGTGTATGAGAAGCATGTGACTTATTTTTTGAAATTACAGGGACTAATACGAGATTGCTTTGAGTGCCATATCAGACTTCGGGCTTTTCAAAAAAAAAAAAAAAAAAAAAAACAAAAACAAAAACTTTGTTTATTTGAGAGCGAGAGAAAGAGAGAGCATACGCACGCCAGGGTCTCCAGCCACTGAAAACAAACTCTAGACGCATGCACCTCCTTATGCATTTGGCTTACGTGTGTACTGGGGAATAGAACCTGGGTCCTTAGGCTTCACAGGCAAGTGCCTTAACCATTAGGTCCTCTCTCCAGCCCAGGACTTTGGGCTTTTGAACAGTGTTGGGACTGTTAAGACTTAGGAGACTCTTGGTGATGAACTGAATGCAGTTTGCTTCAGGAGATGGCCATAGGCCTCCTGTGGGTGCAAGGTTGAATGTCATGGATTAAAGAGTGCATTAGGTAGACAAGGGGTGAACTTGTGACGGCTCATCTTCGCTGCTGTGTGACTGGGTGTACAATCACCTGTAGGAGATGCACCTTTGTGTGAAGGTATTTTTGGGAGGTTTAACTGAGGAAGAAAGACCCACCCTGATTTTGTGAATCACCATCCCCATGGACTAAGGGTCCCAGATTGAATAAAAAGGAGAGAAATAAATAATGGAGAAAGCAAGCTGAGCACCAGCATTCATTTCTTTCTGTTTTTTTTTTTTTTTAACTCCCATTGCCGTGCCTTCCTACTGTAATGGAATTTTGAGGGTCCTTGCCAATATACCAATATGCCAATGCACCAATAAAGTTAGGGTACCCCGGATTCTTGTCTTATGAAGTTAAAGAATTAGAATCCATAGAGCAGAGAGTATGGTTTAGAGAGACTTTATTAGATTCAGAGGAGGAAAGAGAAGAGAGTGCAGAGAGCTCCTGCCATATGCGAAGGAGGGGGGGACAGAGACCCCATGTGGGGGTCCCCCATCTCAACACACCTGGGGTGAGGGAATCTTACCAGAACTTCTTGAAGTTCAGGAGCCAACCAAGAGAGACTTGTCCCCTGGCACATGTCCATTTATAACCTCACTGTGGTGGGCACCTTCTGGCTCAGGTGAGCCAGAGAGACAGCCCATCCATCTGGGTTGGGGGCTGGCTCAGGAAGGAGCCAGCCATGCCACCAAGTGCTGGAGGCCGAACTCCACCAACCACTCGACCACAATGTCAGGATCAGATTTAAATTCTAGGAAAGTGAACCTCTCTCCCAGGAGGGCCTCAGGTTGTTTGTGGAGAAACAGATCTAGGGAACTCCTTTAGGCAAGAGATAAGAAGTCAGATCATCCTTTGACCTTTATCAAAGTGGAGACTGGGAGGGCAGACTTTCCTGCCTTTACTTTTGGGGCTCAGTCACTCTAAATTACCCAACAAAGTTACGTGTGTGTGTGTGTGTGTGTGTGTGTGTGTGTGTGTGTGTGTGGTCTATGCATATGTATGTGCTGATTCAGGCACCCCATGTACCCTTGGGAGGATGTGAGGTGTCCCCTTCATCACTCACCCACCTGTTTTTCCTTGAAACAGAGTCTCTTACTGGTTCTGAGGGCTGGGGTTATAGACGTGAGTGGCCAAGCCCAGCTGCCTTGTGGAGATTCCAATTTGGAGGATCTTCGATCCCCCCTTAGGCTCTCACGCTTGTTCAAGAAATGCATTTAACCACTGAACCATCTCTCTGGGATTAAACTGTGAACCAAAATAAATCCTTCCCATCAGTTGTTTTGGTCAGGTATTTTGTTACAGAAAAAAAAAAAAAAAAATTAATACAGCCACCAAAGCATGAAAGATTACCAATAAATACAACTAACCTGCTTCTTTGGCTTCTGTACAATTGCTTGCTTTACCTAGACATAAGGACAGCCATTTTATGAAGGAAAAGCATGTTATACGTGACTTTCTGCAGTACGTGACTTTCTGCAACTAGCCGCCCGGGCCCAGATAAGGAACTAGTTAACTGAAATGCTGACCTTTGCCTTAGAAATCTGTGCTTGTTTGCCCACCTGTGCTTGTTTGCCCAACCCCTGTTTGCTCAACCGTAACCCCCTTACCCAATTTCTGGAAAGCCTCCGCTCAGAGACAATTGAACAATGCCTAACCGCAGGGGCCCTAGCTCCCTGCCTGGGGTCACGATCCCTGAGCCGAGGCGACACCCTGACGACATCTAAAGAATCCCTGAGCTGAAACATGTTTGAGATATTTCCGCATGTTTTATGATCTTTCCCTTTAAAACTCCTACCTCCCGGCTGCTCGGAGCTCTTCACCTCTCCTGCGTGAGGACTTCGTGTCGAGCCCCCGTGCACCGGTACAATAAACCTCTTGCGTTTTGCATTGAGAGCTCTCCGTGTGAGTGTCTTTGGGTCTAGTAGACAATCCCGCTTGGGGACCCTCCGGGGGCTCCCCACAAGCAACCCTAGACATTCCAGATCTCTGACTGCAGATGGCTTAGGTCCTTCTAGGTCTTACATCTTCAAATCACATACGGACTTGGGGTCTTTTTTTTTTTAATAATTTATATTATTTTAGAGAGAGAGAGAATTGGCATGCAGCCTCAGCCACTGTAATTGTACTGTAGATGCTTGCGCCACCTAGTGGGCATGTGAGACCTTGCGCTTGCCTCACCTTTGCTTACGTGGGATCTGGAGAGTCGAACATGTGTCCTTAGGCTTTGCAGGCAAGTGCCTTAACGGTGTGATCTTAAGGAGATCACCACAGCCCGAGGAATGGAATATTCCAATTGGCTTGAATTTTGACCGCTCTCTGGTGTAGAGAAAAGACACAGAAGAGGTGCTGGGAGTCAGGCAGTGTGAAGTGCTCTCTACAGGAACCTTCTGTGTTTAGTTAAACATCCACTGAAAATATCTTACATTTTACCCCTCTCGCCTCTGCTACTTTGTTTCTTGGTGTCAACACCAGCTTCACTTGCCAGAGCCCATTTAATGGTAGAGTCTATTTAATGAAAATGTTTTTTTTTTTTTTTTCTTGAGGTAGGGTCTCACTCTAGTCCAGGCTGACCTGCAATTCACTATGCAGTCTCAGGGTGGCCTCGAACTCACAACAATCCTCCTACCTCTGCCTCCCCAGTGCTGGGATTAAAGGTGTATGCCACCATGACCGGCTTTGGAATTGACTTTTGTTCTCTTGAGTCACACGATGCATTGTACAGCCAGGATTCTAACAGTTGAAAATGACAGAAAACTCGACATAAACTAGCTCAAGCCATAAAAGAGAATACACGTGGCTAAAATCCCCAGCGGTCTCACTGGCTTGTAATGGCTCAAATGTCTTTGTGGTGGTCAACATTTGTTGTCAGTGTGGCCGGATTTAGAATAACCTAGGTGGCACATCTGTAGGCATGTCAGTGGGGGGCTTCTATAGAGGCTTAACTAAGGAGGGAAGCCCTGAATGTGAGTGGCATCATCTTAGGGACTTGGGTCCTGCACTGAATAGAACAGAACAGAAAGAAAAGGCAAAAGCAGGCTGAATACCAGCTTCCATCTCTCTCTCTCTGCTTCCTGAGTGTGAATACAATGAGATCAAGCGTGTCATGCCCCTGCTGTCATGCCAGCCCACTGTGACAGATTGTATCTCTTCAACAGGGGGTGGGGAAAGAGCAAGAGTGAGCAGCGCTGGGCTATGTAGTACCTAAAAGCCCACCCCAGGGACGTACTTCTTCCAGCAAGACTTCACTTCTGAAGACTCCATACCCTTCCCGGACAGCGCCATCAGCTGAGCATTGAGTATTGAAACACACGAGTCTGCGGGGGGACAGTTTTTACATCCAAACCATCGTATCAAGCATGTATAATGTGATAACTTGTGACAAAGTTCCAGAGAGTGTCTGACAGTAGGCCATGTGTGGCATGGTTGAATTTCCGGAAAGCAGGCCCTGAGCAGTTACTATTTCACCCGTCAAGGTGAAACCTCAGCTGCCTTGGAGACTCAGGACCGTGGGACATTTGCTGAGGAACCTCGCAGACCGAGCGGAGCTGGGTCAAGAGAGAGGCTCTGTGAACTGCGGGCAGGGAGACTAGACGGCTATGCTGCCCAAGACTGTCAGAAGCCAGATGTTGACTCTCAAATCCCCAGAGGACATGGAGCTACAGGATTTGGTGTTTTCCCTGCTGGGTTTCAGTCTTATTTCGGACTGATCTTTCCTTGCTATGCCCTCATTCTTTTCTTTTGGAATGTGAATATTTTTTCTGTACCACTGTGTATGAGAAGCATGTGACTTATTTTTTGAAATTACAGGGACTAATACGAGATTACTTTGAGTCCCATATCAGACTTCGGACTTTTCAAAAAAAAAACAAAAACAAAAACTTTGTTTATTTGAGAGCGAGAGAAAGAGAGAGAGCATATGCACTCCAGGGTCTCCAGCCACTGAAAACAAACTCTAGACGCATGCACCTCCTTATGCATTTGGCTTACGTGTGTACTGGGGAATAGAACCTGGGTCCTTAGGCTTCGCAGGCAAGTGCCTTAACCATTAGGTCCTCTCTCCAGCCCAGGACTTTGGGCTTTTGAACAGTGTTGGGACTGTTAAGACTTAGGAGACTCTTGGTGATGAACTGAATGCAGTTTGCTTCAGGAGATGGCCATAGGCCTCCTGTGGGTGCAAGGTTGAATGTCATGGATTAAAGAGTGCATTAGGTAGACAAGGGGTGAACTTGTGACGGCTCATCTTCGCTGCTGTGTGACTGGGTGTACAATCACCTGTAGGAGATGCACCTTTGTGTGAAGGTATTTTGGGGAGGTTTAACTGAGGAAGAAAGACCCACCCTGATTTTGTGAATCACCATCCCCATGGACTAAGAGTCCCAGATTGAATAAAAAGGAGAGAAATAAATAATGGAGAAAGCAAGCTGAGCACCAGCATTCATTTCTTTCTGTTTTTTTTTGTTTTTTTTTTAACTCCCATTGCCGTGCCTTCCTACTGTAATGGAATTTTGAGGGTCCTTGCCAATATACCAATATGCCAATGCACCAATAAAGTTAGAGTACCCCGGATTCTTGTCTTATGAAGTTAAAGAATTAGAATCCATAGAGCAGAGAGTATGGTTTAGAGAGACTTTATTAGATTCAGAGGAGGAAAGAGAAGAGAGTGCAGAGAGCTCCTGCCGTGTGCGAGGGAGGAGGGGACAGAGACCCATGTGGGGGTCCCCCATCTCAACACAGCTGGGGTGAGGGAATCTTACTAGAACTTCTTGAAGTTCAGGAGCCAACCAAGAGAGACTTGTCCCCTGGCACACGTCTATTTATAACCTCACTGTGGTGGGCACCTTCTGGCTCAGGTGAGCCAGAGAGACAGCCCATCCATCTGGGTTGGGGGCTGGCTCAGGAAGGAGCCAACCATGCCACCAAGTGCTGGAGGCCGAACTCCACCAACCACTCGACCACAATGTCAGGATCAGATTTAAATTGTAGGAAAGTGAACCTCTCTCCCAGGAGGGCCTCAGGTTGTTTGTGGAAAAACAGATCTAGGGAACTCCTTTAGGCAAGAGATAAGAAGTCAGATCATCCTTTGACCTTTATCAAAGTGGAGACTGGGAGGGCAGACATTCCTGCCTTTACTTTTGGGGCTCAGTCACTCTAAATTACCCAACAAAGTTACGTGTGTATGTGTGTGTGTGTGTGTGTGTGTGTGTGTGTGTGTGGTCTATGCATATGTATGTGCTGATTCAGGCACCCCATGTACCCTTGGGAGGATGTGAGGTGTCCCCTTCATCACTCACCCACCTGTTTTTCCTTGAAACAGAGTCTCTTACTGGTTCTGAGGGCTGGGGTTATAGACGTGAGTGGCCAAGCCCAGCTGCCTTGTGGAGATTCCAATTTGGAGGATCTTCGATCCCCCCTTAGGCTCTCACTCTTGTTCAAGAAATGCATTTAACCACTGAACCATCTCTCTGGGATTAAACTGTGAACCAAAATAAATCCTTCCCATCAGTTGTTTTGGTCAGGTATTTTGTTACAGAAAAAAAAAAAAAATTAATACAGCCACCAAAGCAACCCTAGACATTCCAGATCTCTGACTGCAGATGGCTTAGGTCCTTCTAGGTCTTACATCTTCAAATCACATACGGACTTGGGGTCTTTTTTTTTTTAATAATTTATATTATTTTAGAGAGAGAGAGAATTGGCATGCAGCCTCAGCCACTGTAATTGTACTGTAGATGCTTGCGCCACCTAGTGGGCATGTGAGACCTTGCGCTTGCCTCACCTTTGCTTACGTGGGATCTGGAGAGTCGAACATGTGTCCTTAGGCTTTGCAGGCAAGTGCCTTAACGGTGTGATCTTAAGGAGATCACCACAGCCCGAGGAATGGAATATTCCAATTGGCTTGAATTTTGACCGCTCTCTGGTGTAGAGAAAAGACACAGAAGAGGTGCTGGGAGTCAGGCAGTGTGAAGTGCTCTCTACAGGAACCTTCTGTGTTTTAGTTAAACATCCACTGAAAATATCTTACATTTTACCCCTCTCGCCTCTGCTACTTTGTTTCTTGGTGTCAACACCAGCTTCACTTGCCAGAGCCCATTTAATGGTAGAGTCTATTTAATGAAAATGTTTTTTTTTTTTTTTTTTTTTTTTCCCTGAGGGTCAAGTAATTTCCTTGCAGCCACATGTGAATTATAATTAATCTTTGAAACAGAGGCAAATCTTCTTAACTACTTCCATTGAAAAATCTATCATGACACACCTTTGCACTTAACACAGAGTGAAAAATCCCAAGTTCCTTATGTGGAGGCAGATTTAACATATGGGTACAGGTAGACTCCCACTTTTAAATTAAATTTAATTATAATGATTTGCCTGGGCCACAGTTATCCCAACTGAATGGGAAGAGGATAGCACTTTCCGTTGAAATGTACAATCAATTGGGCTACTGAAAGCAGTGGCCTTGGGTACGGACAGACCAAAAAAAAAAAAAAATAATAATAATCTTATACTTAAGAATAGCCAACATCCCAAAAGATGAAAGAGAGGCTGGAGGGATGGTTCAGTGGCTAAAGCCTTGCCTGCAAAGCCTAACAACCTGGGTTCAATTCCCCAATACCTATGCAAGCAGATGCACAAGTGGTGCACGCATCTGGAGTTTTGTTTGCAGTGGCTGGAGGCCCTGGTGTGCCCATACGCTGTCTCTCTCTCTCCCCCTCCAAGCAAATAAATAAATAAAATATTTTTAAAAAGACGAAGAAAACATGTTCTTGCACTCCTTGAATTTTTTTTTCATTTTTTATTATTTTTATTTTTTAAGGTAGGGTCTCAGTCTAGCTCAGGCTGACCTGGTATTCACTATGCAGTCTCAGGGTGGCCTTGAACTCATGGCGATCCTCCTACCTCTGCCTCCTGAGTGCTGGCATTAAAGGCATGCACCACCACGCCCGACATTTTTTTTTCTCCATTTTCTGAGGTAGGGTTTTTCACTCAATCCCAGGCTGACCTAGAATTTACTATTGCCTCGATCTTGTATTCACAGCGATCCTCCTACCTCTGGCTCTCGAATGCTGAGATTAAAGGTGTGTGCCACTACTCCCGGCTTTTGGATTTTTTTTTAATTAACCAACATCTTTAGAAACATTTACAATGAGCAAATAGGCAAGTCTTTCTTTACCCCCACATTCTCCTTTACCGGGGATTGAACCCAGGGTCTTTCATATGCTAGGCAAGTGCTCTATCACTAAGCTGCATCTGCAGCCCCATCAGTAAGGAATTGTATTTAATTATCTAAGCAGTTCCTCTGCTCAGGCCCAGGGAAAATGAGCCGCTGATAGGAAAATTGATGCAAATTAAATGCATCAAAGTTTTGAGGCTAATCTCTGATTGTTTCTCTTTGTCTCATTTTTGTTTTCAGATCCACTATGTTGCCTAAGGGGACAGCCACACTACCTCTGTTAGAAGCAGGAAATGTCATTGGATCTGACAAAGAACAGGCAAGTGTCAGTAGAAAGCTCTTCCTACCATGTGCTCACTGACCCACGCTGGGTGCTTTCCCTGTTTCCAATGGGATGTAGGCTAAATAGCTTCTGGGTTATTATGCTCTGGTTACTGAGCAACCATGAAGTTATGCCAGTCCCCTCTTCCCTCCGCCAATTAATCTCCTTGCATAATATCCAGTGTCCAACCATCTGGTCCCTCTGCTTCATTCTTTTTTTCCCTCTATTTATTGATGAGAGAGAGAGAGAGAGAGAGAGAGAGAGAGAGGGAGGGAGAGGGAGAGGGAGAGAATGGATGTGCCAGGGCCTCCAGCCACTGCAAACAAATATATAGGGAAAATGGGTATGCCAGGGCCTCCAGCCAGTGCAAATGAACTCCAGACACATGCGCCACCTTGTGCATCTGACTTATGTGGCTCCTGGAGAACTGAACCTGGGTCCTTTGTCTTTGCAAGCAAGCATGTTAACTGCTAAGCCATCTCTCCAGCCCTGCTCCATTCTTTTCTTTTTTTAAAAATATTTTGGTTTATCTTTATTTATTTGAGAGTGACAGAGAGAGAGAGAGAGAGAGAGAGAGAGAGAGAGAGAGAGAGAGAATGGGTGTGCCAGGGCTTCCAGCCACTGCAAACGAACTCCAGATGCATGCGCCCCTTTGTGCATCTGGCTAACGTGGGTCCTGGGGAATCAAGCCTTGAACCGGGGTCCCTAGGCTTCACAGGCAAGCACTTAACTGCTAAGCCATTTCTCCAGCCCTGCTCCATTCTTTTCTATCCCATTTTAAAATCTCCTCATCTGCCATTGGGTCCCATGCCCAGTCTTATTCCCACCTTCTTCTTCTTTCTCTCTTTTCTTCATCTCACAGCGTCTATTCCTCTGCAGCTCCCTCCCCCACCAACTGCCCTTCTTATCATCGAAATTGCTCCTGATCCTTGGCAATAGGAATAAGCAATCTGCATGATGTTAATGATCACAGTGGAAAGAGCTGGCTCCTCTGAGTTGGCAATGAATATGGGGAGCCTGAATGGTACTTGTGAAAGGAGAAAGTGGAAGGGAGAAGTTGAAATAGTGAATATCTTATGTTCCCTGGCACCCTCCTGAATTAGTACTCCTTTCTCTTTTCTCATGTTCATTAAAAATACATGTAGCTAAGGGCTAGGCATGGTGGTGCATGCCTCTGCTTCCTGCCCTGGGGAGGCCGAGGCCAGAGAAATGTCAGTTCAAGGCCAGCCTGGGCCATGCAGCATGACTCTATCTCAAAACAGCAGAAATAAAGCAAAAAACACAGATCAGAGAGTTACGAGGGCTGTAGAGACAGATCAGCGGTTGAAGGCGCTTGCCGGTGCAAACCCCACCAGCCTGGGGTTCAGTCCCCAGCACCACGTAATCCAGGTGCACAAAGTGGTGCGTGCATCTGGAGTTCAGTTACAGCAGCAAAAGGCCCTTGGTCCATCTGTGCACACATACACACACACACACACACACACTCTCTCTCTCTCTCTCTGCTTGCTTGCAAATAAATAAATTAAAAAGGGGATTTACGAATGGGTATGTGCTAAAAGTCCCTCCGAAGCAGAAAATGCTTCCTGTTAATCTTGATCTTCACCTGTCTGGTGGGACTGCGGGGGAGCAGTCAAAGTCAAAAGGCAAATGAATCCGAACATCAAATCGATTGGAACATTTAGAGCGTTTTATTCCTTCTCAGACAATTAATTAGATAGTCTGTGGTCATTCTTTCTATTCCTTTCGGATCCTCCTCTCTTGTGATATCTTTTGTACAGTGTATTAATTAGAATCCTACCAGGAGATAGACTACACTTTTGTTTCTCAATTTTTATTAACATTTTCCATGATTATAAAAAATATCCCATGGTAATACCCTCCCTCCCCCCACTTTCCCCTTTGAAATTCCATTCTCCATCATATCCCCTCCCCATCTCAATCAGTCTCTCTTTCATTTTGATGTCATGATCTTTTCCTCCTCTTACGATGATCTTGTGTAGGTAGCGTCAGGCACTGTGAGGTCATGGATATCCAGGCCATTTTATGTCTGGAGGGAGCACATTGTAAGGAGTCCTACCCTTCCTTTGGCTCTTACATTCTTTCCGCCACCTCTTCTGCATTAGACCCTGAGCCTTGGAAGGTGTGATCGAGATGTTACTCAGTACTCCAGTCACTTCTTTCCAGCACTATGATACCTTCTGAGTCGTCCCAAGGTCACTGCCATCTGAAAAGAGAAGATTCTCTGCCAAAAGTGAGAGTAGCATTAATATAAGGGTATGCATATTAAGAGAAGTGCTTACTGGGTAGTTTGATATGCATAATATATACATTTATCCAGACATCAGCAGATGTTACACCTCTAGGGCTCATGACTAGCCCTGTTTTAAGTTTTCAGTATCAGGGATGTATTCCCCCCATGGAGCAAGCCTCCAGTCCAATTAGAGGGCAGTTGGTTTCCATCATGATAGACGTGCCACTATTGCACCCGTTGGCTCATTTGGCCTGGCTGGCCATTATAAGGCTTGCAGTGTCCACTGATGAGTAAATTCACTGGTGATTTCTCTTTCTCCCATTGAACTGCATGTAGAATGGCTTCTTCCAGCTTTCTGTCAGCTGTAGACTACACTTTTAAAGGATAAAAACTTAAAAAGAAAGTTTCATAAAGGGACTGTTCACAAAGGCGTGGGGATGTGTAGGTGAGTCATAACATAACAGGTGGTCCCGGAGCGAGGGGCGGGGCAATCACTACAACTTTGAGGAAGCTGGTCGGTCATGCAGGAAGGAGGTCTTCTGCAGGCCTTGTGACCACCTACTGAGGGACACAGTTTGTTCCTTATTCTCTTTTGTCCTCCTCATCTCGCAGCTGGTGCCCCATTGGCTGGGTCCAACCAGAAGCTGGAGAGCAAGGGAGTTCCTGATGTAGTTCATGCACCTCCGCCTCATTAGGGCAGAGGGAAGGACGCAGAAGGCAGGGGTGGGGGAAAGAAGAGCTGTGACATGCAGGCACACCCTTCCTGAGAGGAGGCAAACAAGACATAGATATAGGGAAGTAGGACAGAGCATTAATGTAAAATTGTCAGGAGCCAAGCTGAGATGGAGGTACAAGATTTTTTGGTCTTTACTTTCTCCTTCCTCCCTCCTTTCCTTCCTTCCTTCCTTCCTTCCTTCCTTCCTTCCTTCCCTTCCCTTCCCTTCCCTTCCCTCCTTCCTTCCCTCCTTCCATCCTTCCTTCCCTCCTTCCTTCCTTCCCTCCCTCCTTCCTTCCTTCCTTCCTTCCTTCCCTTCTCTTCCCTTCCCTTCCCTTCCCTTCCCTTTCCTTCCCTTCCCTTTCCTCCCTCCCTCCCTCCCTCCCTCCCTCCCTCCCTTCCTCCCTTCCTTCCTTCCTTCCTTCCTCCCTCCTTCCTTTCCCTTCCCTTCCCTCCTTCCTTCCTTCCTTCCCTCCTTCCTTCCTTCCTTCCCTCCTTCCTTCCCTTCCCTTCCTTTTCCTTTTCCTTTCTTCCTTCCTTCCTTCCTTCCTTTCTTCCCTCCCTCCCTCCTTCCTTCCTTCCTTCCTTCCTTCCTTCCTTCCTTCCCTTCCTTCCCTCCTTCCTTCCTTCCTTCCCTCCTTCCTTCCTTCCTTCCTTCCCTCCTTCCTTCCCTTCCCTTCCCTTCCCTTTCCTTTCCTTCCTTCCTTCTTTCCTTTCCTCCTTCCTTCCTTCCTTCCCTCCTTCCTTCCCTTCTCTTCCCTTCCCTTCCCTTCCTTTCTTCCTTCCTTCCATCTATCTATCTATCTATCTATCTATCTATCTATCTATCTATCTATCTATCTATCATCTTTTATTTGTGAGAGACCAAAAGAGGGAGGGAGAGATAGATAAGACAGTAGATAGACAGATAGATAGATAGATAGATAGATAGATAGATAGATAGATAGGGTTAGGGTTAGGGATAGATAGACAGATAGATAATGGGCACACCAGAGTCTCCAGGCACTCACTGCAAATGAACTCCAGATGCATGTGCCACCTTGTGTATCTGGTTTACGTGGGTCCTGGGGAATCCAACCTGGGCCCTTAGGCTTCACAGGCAAGCGCCTTAACTGCTAAGCCATCTCTCCAGCCCATGGTCTTGATCTTTGAATGTCCATGGGACGTGTTTGTTTTTATACTAGTAAATACCTGAATCTATAAAATGAATGCTAGTACTTAGGTCCATCGAAAACTGCTCTAGCATGAGGGAAAAGATAGCTTAAGTTTACCTGTTGTTGTTAGGTGCTTGATGTGCTAGCACTAAGTTCAGCAAAGGAGTAAAGCCACTTTTGTTTTTATATTTTACATTTTTAAAAAATTTATTTCTTTATTTCAGTGCGACAGACAGAGGAAGAGGCAGATAGAGAGAATGGGTGCGCCAGGGCCTCCAGCCACTGCAAATGAACTCCAGGCTTGTGAGCCACCTTGTGCATCTGGCTAACGTGGATCCTGGGGAATGGAACCTGGGTCCTTTGGCTTTGCAGGCAAATGCCTTAACCGCTAAGCCATCCCTCCAGCCCAACTTTTGTTTTTATAAAGACAATCTAAGATAGCATCTACTATTTTTAGGACATCATGTCTTCCTGTTCTTTTTTAAAAAATATTTTATTTATTTAAGAGAGAGAAAGGGGGGAGAGATAGAAAGAGAGAACAGACGCTCCAGGGCCTCCAGCCACTGCAAACGAACTCCAGGTGTGTGGGCCACCTTCTGCATCTGGCTTTACGAGGGTCCTGGGGAATAGGACTCAGGTGATTGGGCTTTGCAAGCAAGTGCCTTAACCGCTCAGCCATCTCTCCATCTCCCCTTCTTTTGAAGAAAAGTTCCTTGAGGGTCTCACGCTAGCTCAGGCTGACCTGGAATTCACTATGGAGTCTCAGGGTGGCCTTGAACTCCCAGCAATCCTCCTACCTCTGCCTCCAGAGTGCTGGGATTAAAGACGTGTGTCACCACTCCCCACCAGAATGGGGGGAGCGCTGTGGGCCACTGTCTTCCGGACATGGTGCCGCCGTCATGAACTCACAGCAGCCGTGTTCCCTGCCCAAGATTGGGCCCATCAGGGCTCTGCAGCGATGGGGGAGGGGCTCGTGAGGCTGCACCCTGCATGGGCAGTAAATGGTGGCTGGAGGGGGAAGCGACATCTTTTCCCGTGGTGTGACCACTGGTGAGCTGCTTCCTTCCAACCACGGTCATGTGAACAACTGTAATTAAAATCTTTGAGTCACCCCATGAAACAAACAAAAAATTCCTCCTTGACGGTAGGATGGGAAGAGGAAGGGGGTTCAGTGGGAGAGACAAGAGAGCTAATGGGGGCGTGTTTCTATACATTACACACACATGAGATTGTCAAATACGTAAGTAAAACTAAAAAGATGAAAAAGCAACAAGTTTCTCTTTACTCAGGCCCTTTGGAGTTGGATCGCCTGTCACTTGAAACCTAAAGTTTTTTGTTTTTTTAAATATTTTATTTATTTATTAGAGAGAGAGAAAGAGAGATAGAGAAAGAAAGAGGCAGATAGAGAGAGAGAATGGGAGTGCCAGGGCCTCTACCCACTGCAAACAAACTCCAGACACATGGACCATCCTGTGCATCTGGCTTATGTGGGCACTGGGGAAATGAACCTTTGTCCTTAGGCTTTGCAGGCAAGCGCCTTAATTGCTAAGCCTGAAACCTAAAGTTTTTTAACTTGTAAAAAACCACTCTAAGTTATCTGTGTAAAGCTTTACATTCAAGGTAAAATATTTGTCCTAATAACTTCCATTATGAAGTTAAGATTTTTCTTTCTTAAAAAAATGTCCCAGGGCTGGAGAGATGGCTTAGCGGTTAAGCGCTTGCCTGTGAAGCCTAAGGACCCCGGGTTCGAGGCTCAATTCCCCAGGACCCACGTTAGCCAGATGCACAAGGGGGCGCACAGGTCTGGAGTTCGTTTGTAGTGGCTGGAGGCCCCAGAGTGGCCATTCTCTCTCTCTATCTGCCTCTTTCTCTGTCTGTCTGTTGCTCTCAAATAAATAAATAAAATAAACAACAACAAAATGTCCAGCATACCAGGTCTGTCAGCAGGCATGGGGAGTGTTTCAAAGCCTCCAGGCCCTCCAGCCACTGCAAACAAGCTCCAAACACGTGTGCCACCATGCGCATGCGGCGTTGTAGCCCTCCCTTCTGTTAGAAGGGCAACTTCTCCCTTTTATCCCTGTATGTGCTTGATTTGGCTTTTGCCCTGTTTTACTCTGGATTTTTAAAAATTCTGTTTCTTTTATATTTTATTTTTATTTATTTATTTGAGAGAGGGAAAGAGGGAGAGAGAGAGGAATGGGCGCAACAGGGCTTCTAACTACTGCAAACAAACCCCAGATGCCTGCACCACCTTGTGCATGCATTTGCCTTACGTGGGTCCTGGGGAATCGAACCAAGGTCCTTTGGCTTTCCAGGCAAGCGCCTTAACCACTAAGCCATCGCTCCAGCCCTAGTCTGGATTTTTGCAGTGGCGAGCACTGGGATTCCAGCTGTAGCTACAGCCATGTGCAGATGTGCCGGGGAGCATTAATACTCACAGCATCACTTAATGTGAAATACATTTTGTTGTCACGTCACTGGTCCTGTAGAGTCAGCCTTTGGTATAGTTTATTTGAATGTGATAGTTTGTGCTCATACCTTTATTTAGTTAGCCTGAATCTCGCTACTTTGTAGCTTGAGGACAAAAGAAGGGGCTGGAGAGATGACTTAGCGGTTAAGGTGTTTGCCTGTGAAGCCTAAGGATCCAGGTTCGATTCTCCAGGTCCCACATAAACCATATGCATATGGTGGCACATGTGTCTGGAGTTTGTTTGCAGTGGCTGGAGGTTCTGAAATGCCCATTCTCTCTCTCTATCTCTCTCCTCTAATAAACAAATAAAAATAAATCTTAAAAAAATTTTTAAAAAATGTGAAAAGAAAAAAGGAGCGGCCATTTTGTAGGGTCCTGGAAGTGACCCTCGGATTCACTGTGTCCCCAGGATGATGTCCAGGAGCCGGGTACCTGCCCCTAGGTGTTCTCCTCAGCCACACGAGAGCAGCTTTGGAGGGGGGGGACACTTGGGCCTGCACTCTCAGTGGAAGAGACCTCACAGGGGGTTTTCAGGGGATTTGGGAAGGCTGTGCTCACGGCTTTTGCTGGTCACCCAGGACAGCTCTGCTCGGCACTCTGGGGGCGATCTGTCCAGTGATGGACGTGTGGGTCAGGGAAAGTTAGTCATGACTCTTCGGCTGGGGGTGTAGCTCAGGGATCTTGCCCAGCATGTGTGAGGTCAATCCCCAGCACTGGAAAAAAAGAGTGTGTGTGATGTAAGATGCATAACAAGCAGATAAAAAGAGAAGGAGCACTTTTGCTCCTTTTTTTCCTTCTTCTGTTTTTCCAGGTCGGGTCTTGCTCTAGACCACACTGACCTGAATTCACTATGGAATCTCAGGGTGGCCTCAAACTCAGAGATCTTCCTACCTCTGCCTCCTGAGTGCTGAGATTAAAGGCGTGCACCACCATGCCTGGCAGGGAGAGAGACAGAGAAATAGAGAGAAAAAGAAAGAGAGAGAGAGAGAGAGAGAGAGAGAGAGAGAGAGCAAGCGAGCTAGGGCCTCCAGCCACTGCAAATCAACTCCAGATGCGTGCAGTAACTTTTGCATTTGGCTTTATGTGGGCTTTGGGGAATCAAACCTGGGTCTTTAGGCTCTGCAGGCAAGTGCCCTACACTGAGCCATATTCCCAGCCCCTTATCTCCTTTTAAAAAATGTAAAACAGCACGATTATTTGGCTACAGGTTTAGAGACTTGGTTCAAATTTTAGCTCCATCTTACAGCATGTGTGGCTTCTGTGTGATGGAAATGACAACAGTGCCGCTTCACAAGGCTGCAAAAGAAATGAGATAATTGTTAATGGAACCATTAACTCAGTACCTGGGGCACCATATGTCTCCATTAAACGCTAGCTTGAAAGAAAGAATGGGAAGTTGATTATTTACACATAGAAGCTGAAGCGATATGAACATTTATGGAAACACTTAGAAATATATTTATTGGTGTCTTTGAAACAGGGTCATGCCCTGAAGCCCAGACTGGCCTGGAACTCATAGCAATCCTTCTGCCTCAGGGTCCCAAGAACTGGGATTACAGGCATAAGCCGCTGTGCCTGGTCTAGAAGAATTTACAAAAGCAAATCATCTTTAATTTTTTTTTCCTTTTTTCTATACATGCACCGCCTTGTGTATTTGGCTTTATGTGGGTACCGGGGAATGGAACCGGGGTCCTTATGCTTTGCAGGCAAGCACCTTAACCACTGCGCCATCTCTCCAGCCCCTGCGAGCAAATCATTTTTGTACGATCAGCTCCCCTCACATTCCCCGTATACACGTGTCTCACAGCAGCTACTTAAACTCCAAGTTTCCTTGTCACACCGTTGAAAAATGACTGGAGATCACCTCGCACTTCAGATAAAGCAAGACTCGCACAGCGCAGGACCTGGCCCGAAGTTTGCGTTTCCGTTGTTCACGCCACGTGCTCGTCAAGCACAAGTGTCATCAGGAAGCCGGCACTAAAAATAGGGCCGGTTCTGATTCTTCTGTCAGAGTTTATCTGCTGCCACACTGTTTCCCGGGCACGTCTTACTGACTTGATTCACAGCAGCAAACCTTTTTTCTTGGTAGCCTGGCAGCCGTAAGTTGAATTTCACAGAGACACCCAGTTCAGGTGAAATCTCTGTAACTGGCGAAGCTGCTGTTTGGCCATGAGACTCTTGGTGAGCGTGTAAGTTCACCCAGGAGTACAGTGAACAGTTCTAACGTGGAGAAAACCAAGAGTATGGGCTGGAGAGATGGCTTAGTGGTCAAAGTGGTCAAGGCGCTTGCCTGTGAAGCTTAAGAATGCATATGCTCGAATCTCTAGATCCCACTTAGCCAGGTTCACAGTGACGCAGGCGTGCAATGTTGCACATGTACACAAGGGGACGCACGTGCCTGGAGTTCATTCACAGTGGCTGAAAGACCCTGGTGCACCCAGTCTCTCTCTCCCTCCCTCCCTTTGCATCTGTCTCAAAAAAAATAAAAAAAAAAAAATAAAGAGGATCAAAGCAATCCTTTTTTGTTGTTGTTTGTTTGTTTGTTTGATTTTGTTTTTTTAAGGCAGGGTCTTGCTCTAGCCCAGGCTGACCTGGAATTCACTATATAGTCTCAAGGTGGCCTTGAACTCACGGTGATCCTCCTATCTCTGCCTCCCAAGTGCTGGGATTAAAGGTGTACAGATTTTCCCCACCCTCTCACTGTTCAGATGTGCTTGGTATACACGTGTGACTTTAGTGCTAGGAAAGAGGCTTGACTGACAACTCCCCCCGTGTCTTGCCTCCTCGGTAATGTGTCTCACTCACCATTCAGCAGTAAACTCTGGGGGTAATCCGGGAGCTGCATGTGTGGTCTTTTAGCTAATCAGATGCCAAGATGTCGACCAAATTACTATAACCTTGAGGTGTTTACATCTCCAATGTCTCACTTGCTCTGTGAGTAATTTACAGGGAAATTCAGGGTTGGAAGTGTGTGTCTGCATTTGCAGCAACCTGGAAGCCAGGTCAGGATTGCCGTAGCGCAAGTTCGAGGCCATCTGGGCTACAGAGCAAGGTTATGTCTCAAAAGCTCTGAAGGGGGCCGGAGAGATGGCTCAACGGCTAACGGCGCTTGCTTGTAAAGCCTGATGGCTCAGGTTCAATTCCCCAGCCTCCACATAAAGCCAGTTGGACAAAGTGGCATATGTGATTGGAGTTTGTTTGCTGTGGCAGGGGGCTATGGCACACCCATACGTTCTCTCTCAAATAAATAAATAAATAAAAATGTTCTCTTTTTAAAAAATTTAATTAATTAATTAATTTATTTATTTGAGAGTGACAGAGAGAAAGAGGCAGATAGTGAGAGCGAGAGAGAGAATGGGCACGCCAGGGCCTCCAGCCACTGCAAACAAACTCCAGACACGTGCTCCCCCTTGTGCATCTGGCTAACATGGGTCCTTGGGAATCAAGCTTCAAACCGGGGTCCTTAGGCTTCACAGGCAAGCGCTTAACTGCTAAGCCATCTCACCAGGCCAAAAATGTTCTCTTTTTAATGATTATTTGTTGATTTTTTTTAATGAAAGAGGTTGCACTCTTGGACCTCCCCCACCTCCACCCCAGTTCTACTGAGAGTCTTCTCAGGTGGGGTTATTAGTATTTATTGTGGGGACCAAGAGGCCTCAGTCAGTCTCTACGTGTGGGTCAGGCTATTCCTAGCCAACCAGAGGATCTGACAATCTTTCTGCCCCCTCTTCCACAATGTTCTCTGAGCCCTGGTGGGCAAGATAGAGACCTGATTTAGTGTTGAATTCTCTGCAGCCTTCTCTAGTTTGATGAGGCTTGAAGTGGCCACAGTGTTTGTCAGCATCTCCCTGGAACTGGTTTCCAGGCCAGCCGTGAGAGCAGTATTCCTCTAATGACTCTGACCCCAGGCAGATGAGGTGGAGGTGACCGTCTCATGGTAGAGAGGGAGAGAGAGAGAGAGAGAGAGAGAGAGAGAGAGAGAGAGAATTGATGCACCAGGGCCTCAGCCACTGAAATTCAGCTCCGGACACTTGCGCCACCTAGTGGGAATGTGCGGCCTTGCACTTCCCTCACCTTTGTGTGTCTGGCTAACGTGGGATCTGGAGAGTCAAACATGGGTCCTTAGGCTTCACAGCCAAGTGCCTTAACCTCTAAGCCATCTTCCCAGCCCAGCTACAGGCTGCGGTGTCTTCAGTAATAAGGACTTACCTTTTAGCTCTTGCAGGTAACCAAGTGTTTAGGCAGTGGCAGTGGCCTGTATTATTTTGGGGACCTCATGTGTCTCCCTGACCAAGCTCACCGTGTGTGGGAGAAACCGAGTTCCGGCTGTGGGATTTGCCAGCTTAGCACCCATGGCTTTAGGGTTATGCTTTCTCTACCTTCTACTGGGCTATTCTGCTCAGTGCCCCTCCCCTTTATTGAGGGTAATGATTGGTAGAATGGTATCCAGGGTGACAGTTTCTATGGAGCTGATTCACGTTGCCATGAGTTTTGTGTGTTTACCTCCCATTCCCCTTTCCTCCACCCCCAAGATCTTTCCATCTCCCTCCTTCCCTCCCTCCCTCCCTCCCTCCCTTCTTCCTCCCTCCTTCCTTCCTTCCTTCCTCTCTCCCTCCCTTCCTCCCTTCCTTCCTTCCTCTCTCCCTCCCTCCTTCCTTCCATTCTTCCTTCCTTCCTTCCCACCTTCCTTTTTTCTATTCGTCTTTTCTTCCTTCTCACCTTCCTTCCCCCTCCCTTCCTTCCTTCCTTCCTTCCTTCCTTCCTTCCTTCCTTTCTTCCCTTCCTCCTCCTCCCCTCTCCATTCCTTCCTTCCTTCCATTCTTCCTTCCTCCCTCCCTCCCTTCCTTCCATTCTTCCTTCCTTTCTCTCTCTTTTTTCTTCCTACCTTCCTTTCTTCCCTCCCTCCTCCTCTCCTCTCCCTCCCTCTGTACCTTGTCCCTCCCTCCCTCTTTCCTTCTCCTTCTTCCTTCCTCCCTCCCTCCCTCCCTTTCATTATTCCTTCTTTCCTCTCTCCCTCCCTCTCTTCCCCTCTCTCCCTTCCTTCCTTCTCTCCTTCCTTCCCCTCTCTCTTTCTTGACTTGTCCGGTAGCCCTTCCTCTCCTCCCTCCCTATTTCCCCTTTCCCCAGTCCCATTCTAGCACCATATGTCCATGCTTCTGATACTTATTATGGCTTACCATTAACTGCTGCTGATCCGGGTTAGGAAGCTCGTATAAGAGAGAACATGCGGCATTTGTCTTTCTGAGTCTGTGTGATCTCGCTTAGCATGAGTTTTTTCCAAGTCCCTCCATTTTCCTGCAAATCTGATTATTTCATTTTTCCTTACTGCGGAGTATATGTACAAGTCATACGTCATTCTATTCTTAGTGAAGAGGTGAAGACATGAACTGTTGTCTGTCAGTAATGCCCAGAGATAAGGGTGGGGTCAGACATTTGGTATGAGGTCGTCTCCTGCTGCGCTTTTGCACTGATCAGACACTCGAGTGGTTAGATTGGAGTCTAATTAAAACCATTTCTTTTTAAAAAGTATTTTAATTTATGAGAGAGAGAGAGAGAGAGAGAATGGGCTCACCGGGACCTCCAGCCGCTGCAAACGAACTCCAGATGCATGTGCCACCTTGTGCATCTGGCTTACGTGGGTCTTGGAGAATCGAACCTGGATCCTTTGGCTTTGCCGGCAAGTGCCTTAGTTGCTAAGCCACCTGTAGCCCTGAAACCATTTCTTACAGTTTGATTAAGTGGGAGTCATCAGTATACATGACCCCGTAGTAGTCATAACCACAGTGTGTTAATGACAAACATTTTGGAAGTCTACCATTTGTTATCCTGGAGTTTGCTAATAAGACTCTTGGGCTGAGAAACACATAGATCTTATTCAGACTAAAGACCAAAGCAGGGATATTTCATAATCCTCTTTAGTTTGAATATGTGGACAAGTTACAGGGCACCCCTGCGACTCCTCGTGAGTTGCTGTTCTCTATGACGTGCTAGGAAAGAGACATGACACCTCAGACATCAACGTTCAACACCGGTCATGGCAGGAGAATATGCTGCCCGCCAGAATCTCTGCTGGATTCAGAGATCAACTTCCAGGGTCTGGACGTCAGGATGCCTGTTATATGGAGCGCTACAAGGTCAGCTACCATTTGTAAATCATCTGTGAGGACATGAAAGGAGCGCCTCCATGGGATTTCCACTGTTGGGCCTGAACTGGTTAATCTTGACTGTCAACTTGACCGGATTTAGAATCATCTGGGAGAAACCCCCTCCCCCCGACAGTGTCTGTGAGGACATTTCCAAAGAGGTTGACCGGAGCTGGGAAGACCCAACCTGAATGTGGGCAGTGCCGTTCCGTGAGCGGAGATCCTGTGCTGATTACAAAGGAAAGAAACACTGGAGAGATGGCTTGGAGGTTAAGGTGCTTGTCTGGAAAGCCAAAGGACCCAGGTTCGATTCCCCAGGACCCATGTAAACCAGGTGCACAGGGTGGCGCATGTGTCTGGAGTTTGTTTGCAGAGGCTGGAAGCCTTGGTACATCCATTCTCCACCCCTACTCCCTGCCTCTTCCTCTCTTAAGTAAATAAAAATAAAATATTAAAAACAAAGAAGGAGAAGGTGAGCTGAGCACTTTGTCTCCTAACTGTAGACAGTGTGACCGCCTGTGTCACACACCTGCCTCCACCTGCCTCCATGGCTTCTCCCTCAAACCACAGGCCGAGGTAAACCCTTATTTCCTTAGTTACTTTTTTTTTTTTTTTTTTTTAAATCAGGTACTTGGTAACAGCAATGAGGAAAGTAACTAATACAACATATGAGCTTTCTCTATTAAAATTATGTTATGAGGGTTTGGAGAGATGGCTTAGTGGTTAAGCGCTTGCCTGTGAAGCCTAAGGACCCCTGTTCAAAGCTCGATTCCCCAGGACCCTCGTAATCCAGATGCACAAGGTGGCGCATGTGTCTGGAGTTCATTTGCAGTGGCTGGAGGCCCTGGTGCGCCCATTTTCTCTCTCCCTCTCTTTCTCTCAGAGCCTCTTTTTCTCTCTGTCGGTCACTCTCAAATAATTAAAAATAAACAAAAAAATTAAAAAGTGTGGTATGGAACATCTTTTTGCAAAATGAGCAGCGGAGAAGAGAAGAGCCATAGGGGAGGAGGGGGAGGGGGAGGGGGAGGAGGAGGAGGAGACCGCTGAGACAGTGGGCTCAATCTGGAGTTTGAATGACTATGCGTGGAACCTGGACAGCCTGGAGGAGGGGCGACGGTTGCATCTGTACTCAGCAGCGGTGGAGGAAGGCTCGCATACAGCATGCGCTGACAGCGAAAAGAAGGGGCTTCTGGGTAGTGACTACGAGCAGGGGTTTTGAGGTAAGTGTGTGACCCTCTGTCTGTGTGTGACCTTGGGCAAGTCATGGGCCACTTCTTTTTTTTCAAATATTTTTATTCATTTATTTGAGAAATGAGAGAGAGAGAGAGAGAGAGAGAGAGAGAGAGGGAATGAGCATGGCAGGGCCTCTAGCCACAGCAAACGAACTCTAGATACATGTGCATCTGGCTTACATGGGTACTAGGGAATCAAACCCAGGTCCTTAGGGCTTACAGGGAAGTACTTTAACTGCTAAGCCATTTCTCCAGAGCTAAGAAAGTAAATTGTTTTAAATTTATTTATTTATTGACAATTTCCATAATTATAGACAATAACGCATGGTAATTCCTTCTCTACCCCACTTTTCCCTTTGCAACTCCATTCTCCATCATATCCCCTCACCCTCTCAATCAGTCTCTCTTTTATTTTGATGTCATCATCTTTCCCTCCTATTATGATGGTCTTGTGCAGGTAGTGTCAGGGACTGTGAGGTCATGGATATTCAGGCCATTTTGTGTCTGGAGAAGCACGTTGTAAGCAGCCCTATCCTCCCTTTGGCTCTTACATTCTTTCCACCACCTCTTCTGCAATAGAGCCTGAGCCTTGGAAGGTGGAATAGAGATATTTCAGTCCTGAGAACTCATCTGTCACTTCTCAGCACCATGGTGCTTTCTGAGTAATCTCAAGGTCACTGCCATCTGAAAAGAGAAGCTTCTCTAACCAAAAATGAGAGTAGCATTAATATATGGGTATGAACATTAAGAGAAGTGCTTACTTGGCAGTTTGATGAGCATAGTATATACATTTATCCAGACAGCAGCAGATGTTACACCCCTAGGGCTCATGACTACCCCTGTTTTAAGTTTTCAGTATCAGGGATGTATTCCCTCCCATGGAGTGGGCCTCCAGCCCAATTAGAAAGCAGTTGGTTTCTCCCATAACAGACGTGCCACTATTGTACCCATTGGCTCATTTGGCTTGGCTGGCTATGGTGGTTTGATTCAGGTGTCCAGCATAAACTTAGGTATTCTGAATGCTAGGTTCCCAGCTGATGAAGATTTGGAAATTAACGCCTCCTGGAGGCGGTGTATTGTTTGGGGACGGTTTATGGAGTTATAGCCAGTTTCCCCTCGCCAGTGTTTGGCACACTCTCCTGTTGCTATTGTCCACCTTATGTTGGCCAGCGGGTGATGTCCACCCTCTGCTCATGCCATAGTTTCCCCCTGCCATCGTGGAGCTTCCTTTCGAGCCTGTCTTTTTCCCACAAGCTGCTCTTGGTTGGGTGATTTCTACCAGCAATGCGAACCTGACTGCAACACTGGCCAAAGTTAGGGCTTGCAGTGTCCACTGTTGGGTATCTCCACTGGTGATTTCTCTCTCTCCCATGGAGCTGCATGCAGCGTGGCTTCTCCCAGCTTTCTGTCAGCTGGTCTACATGAAGGAGGTTTCCAGCTCAGTTCCAGCAGGATTTCTCAGTGACCTGCAGCCTCATGGGCCACTTCTTACCCTCATTGTCTCACTTGGATGATAAATATAACAGCTGTGGCCTCGAAGGGTTCTCATGAGAATAAACGAGATAATGCATATAGAGTACCTATCAAGGTCCTGGTGTATGGTAAGCCCTCAATTAATGTTAGCAGTTATTAGTAATTCTGAGAATATTAGTTCAATTGGGCAATTTAAATATTTTTCTGGGAAAATGGGAGCCAGTAAAGTTTTTTTTTGTTGTTTGTTTGTTTGCTCAAAGGTGTGGCAAAACCAATGCAGTCTTTTTGGAAAAGGAATAAGGCAATGGTACAAAGGGTCCATGGAAAAAAAAAGAAGCTGTAGGAATTCTGGTTAGAAAGTGTTTATTGGGCTGGAGAGAGGGATTAGCAGTTAAGCGCTTTGCCTGTGATGCCTAAGAACCCAGATTCAGTTCCTCAGGACCCACGTAAGCCAGGTGCACATGGGGACACATGCTTCTGGAGTTCATTTGCAGTGGCTAGAGGCGCTGCTGCTCCCATTCTCTGTCTCTCTAATAAAAAAATAAAAATAAAGAACAAAGAGAGTGTTTATCTGTGAAGTAAGGACCTTCATCATGGTGCTCACAAAGGGGAGATGGAAGGAAAAGGTTAATTTTCATGACTGGGTATATGAGGTAGAAGCCTAGAAAATTTCCAACATTATGGTTCTCTTCTTAGCACACTGCCCAGTGTACTGTAGCTGCCAGTAAATGGTTCTGAAGGAACGTGTGAGTGCTCGTGTGGACGAACAGAACGAATTTCCAGGTCGTGGGCCGAGGTGGTTGAAGGAACGGTGCTTGTCAGCGATCATGTCTAGTCCTTTGGTGAGATGTTTACGTTATCTACATACCTTTTACCCATCATCCTTAAGAATGGAAACTTACATACTATATACACAGAGGACCAAGATCAGTATACAATTCTTCCTCCTTACGAATTAGTCAAGGGCTGGCGAGATGGCTTAGTGGTTAAGGCCTGCAAAGCCTAAGGACCTAGGTTTAATTCCCAAGTACCCATGTAAGGCAGATGCACAAGGTGGCACACGCATTTAGTAGATCATGAAATAAAGCTGGTTCTTAAAGATTTTAGCCTCAGTGCTGGGGAGCTCATTTGCAGTGCCTGGAGACCCTGGTGCACCCATTATCAATCCGTAGTTTTGGTTTTTCAAGGTAGGGTCTCACCTAGCTCAGGCTGACCTGGAATTCACTATGTAGTCTCAGGGTGGCCTCGAACTCATGGCAATCCTCCTACTTCTGCATCCCAAGTGCTAGGATTAAAGGCGTGCACCACCACACCTGGCCTTAAATATTTATTTTATAAATAACTAAATTTATAAATAAATCTGCCACATAAATAAATATTCTAGGGGGGCTGGAAAGATGGCTTAGTGGTTAAGCACTTGCCTGTGAAGCCTAAGGACCCTGGTTCGAGGCTCGATTCCCCAGGACCCACATTAGCCCGATGCACAAGGGGGCGCATGCATCTGGAGTTCGTTTGCAGTGGCTGGAGGCCCTGGCGCGCCCATTCTCTCTCTCTCTGTCTGTCTCTCTTTCTCTCTCTGTCTGTCGCTCTCAAATAAATAAAAATGAACAAAAAAATTAAAAAAATTCTAGGGATTACATTTTTTATTTATTTGCATGCAGACAGAGATAGAGGAGAGAGCGAGAGAGAGAATGGGTGCACCAGGACCTCTAGCCACTGTAAGCAAACTCCAGATGCATGTGCTACTTCACGCATCTGGCTTTAAGTGGGTCCTGGGGAATTGAACTGGGGTCATAAGGCACGTGCCTTAACCACTGAGCCATCTCTCTAGTTCTGGTCTAGGGATTTTTGTTTGATAATGTTTTTAATTTTTGTAGTGATGTTATATATGAATTCACTCTCTGTCCTTTTTTGTTCTTGTTTTTTATTCTGTTGTTCGTTTGTTTTGTTTTGTGAGGTAGGGTCATACGCCACCATGCCTGGCATGTTCTTTTTTTTTTTTTTTTTCTTGATTTTTTCGAGGGTCTCACTCTATCCCAGGCTGACCTGGAATTCGCTACGTAGTTTCAGGGTGGCCTCAAACTCACGGTGATCCTCCTACCTCTGCCTCCCGAGTGCTGGGGTTAAAGGTGTGGGCCACCACGCCCGGCTATGTTCTTGTTTTTTAATTACATTGATTTGGTGGTCTCTGTGTGTGTGTGCATGTACACACACACACACACACACACGGCCTCTCATTGTTTACTACTTTGCAAACTTCCAGGAAATGTTCTCGTCTCTGCCTTCCTTCTCACCAGCAGGCCCACTGGCATTAAAGGCGCTGACCACAGCTTCTGGCCTTCACGTGGGACCTGGAGGTCTGAGCCCAGGTGCTCTCAGAGTTGCATGGCGCATGCTGTATCCGTGAATCCATTTTCCCAGTTCTCTTTTTTTATAACTTATTTTTATTTATTTATTTACTTGAGAGGGAGAGAGAGAGCTAGAGAGAGACAGAGAGAGGTAACGGACACAGCAGAGCCTGCAGCTACTGCAAATGAACCCCAGGCACGTGCGCCACGTTTTTTAAAGATTAAAGTCTTCTGTGTAGTCAAGGTTGGTCTCTCAAACTCACAACCCTCATGCCTCAGCTTCCTTTTTTTTTTAAAAAATATTTATTTATTTATTTATTTGAGAGCAACAGAGAGAAAGAGGCAGAGAGAGAGAGAGAGAGAGAATGGGTGCGCCAGGGCCTCCAGCCACTGCAAACGAACTCCAGACATGTGCGCCCCCTTGTGCATCTGGCTAACGTGGGTCCTGGGGAGTTGAGCCTTGAACTGGGGTCCTTAGGCTTCACAGGCAAGTGCTTAACCGCTAAGCCATCTCTCCAGCCCTCTCAGCTTCCTTTAAAAAAAAAAAAAACTTTATTATTTATTTGTTGGAGAGAGAGAGGGAAAGGAAGAGGCATATATGTATGTAGAAAGAATGGGCACGCCAGGCCCATCAGCCACTGGAAATGCCAGATGCATGCACCACCTTGTGCATCTGGCTTACATGGGTACTGGGGTCTTGAACCTGGGTCCTTAGGCTTTGCAGTCAAGTGCCTTAACCACTAAGCAACCTCTCCAGCCCATGCCTCAGCTTCTTGAATGCTGGAATTAAAGGTGTGTGTCACCATGCAAAGTCTGAGTTGTGTCATATTTTGAATTATTAGAACTAAAATCTATGCATGTTTCTTGGTTCCAGTGCAAAGAAATTTCTTGTAAATATTAAGATTCATAGAGTTGGGTTAAGACACCTTCTCCACTTTTACATTTGCACAATTTTACCCTCTTCTTACATCCCACAAGAAGTTGGATTGCATTGATTGTGTCTATAGATCACTAACTTTCAGAAAACCCAACTTTTTGCCTTCTGAAAATGGAGGAAGAAGTTTTACTATTATCAGAGCGGAGGATTTTTCTCTTATCCGAAGTAAATAATTACTACCAACCTGTAGGGCTCAAACCAAAATTGCTTATTGAAAGACCCCAATTTCCTTAAGATCCTAATCGACTCAAAGGTCTTGTCTACACTTTTTCAAAGAATTAGAGTCCCAGGCACATTACTACCACTGATCTGTGGGACAGTTAATTTTACCATGGATTCATTCATCCTTTGCAAGAAGTTACCATGACATTCTAAAGTCCGGACGCCTCATTTGCTGGACGTTCACTAATGAGATCCTTCTCTCTTTTCAGTTACAAAACTGAATCAATTCCCAGACTCCTCCTGAACGGAACAGGTGAAACTGTGACTGAGCGTGTGAGCTTCTGCTGCAAACAAGATGCCCTCAGGAGCTGAGTGGCAGTGTTCACCTTCCCACGGAAAAATATAACAGAAAATGGCTTTGTTACCTGCAGTTCTCCGTCCCCCTCCGGGACCTGAATTGTGAATATTATGTAAGATTCTAGCTCTTTTAAATCTTACATAAAATTAGGATATTAAAGTCCTTTGTAGAGGAATATACTCTTTAAAAATATTATTATTATTATTATTATTATTTTATTTTTGTGAGATAGGAAGAAAGAGGCAGAGAGAGAGAGAGATAGAAAGAGAGAGAGAGAGAGAATGGGCACGCCAGAGCCTTTCAGCCACTGAGAATGAACTCCAGACACGTGCGCCCCCTTGTGGTGCATGTGCAACATTGCGCACTTGTGTCACTTTTGTGTCTGGCTTAGGTGGGACCTGGAGATTCGAACATAAGTTCTTAGGCTTTGCAGGCAAGCACCTTATCTGCTAAGCCATCTCTCCAGTCCTATATTCTTCTTCTTCTTTTTTTAATGTTGTGGGATACACGCTTATGTAATGGTCACACCTGTTTTAGAAAACGGAGGAGAAATACTCTATACACAGTGCCACAGACCACCCACCACCCAATTTCTTGAGCTGTGCATTGCAGGCACCAGCCAGCACCTATGCTTGCTTTTTCTACTCCACAACCAGGTGATCCTGACAGCGCAGTTGATAACCCTGTGATAAGAGTGTGGAGTGGTAGGGACCAGAAATACTGTCATCTGTTAAATCATTATTGACAGAGACCCACTCATATCTGATGTTTGCACGCTGATCTGACCAGTAAATGAAAAGACTTGAGAGCACAGCTTCCCTGACCTCACTGTAAAATGAGATTATCTTTCAGGATAGTCACATCCTTTCAAGCCCCTTGCATAGCAGCAGAGCAAATCTTCAGGGCCCAGTCTTTTTTTTTTTTTCAAGGTAGGTTTCACTCTAGCTCAGGCTGACCTGGAATTCACTATGTAGTCTCAGGCTGGCCTCTAACTCACGGTGATCCTCCTACCTCTGCCTCGGGAGTGCTGGGATTAAAGGCGTGCGCCACCACGCCCGGCTTCAGGGCCCAATCTTGACCTTCCATGTGGCTAAATGAGCGGGGGGGGGGGTTCTGTATTAATTTAGGTGATTGGATTAAAATATTAGTTTTTTTTTAAAATTTACGTAGCCAGGGGCAAAAACAACCCA
The DNA here is from genome assembly GCA_036346955.1 of Dipus sagitta. Classification (NCBI taxonomy): domain Eukaryota; kingdom Metazoa; phylum Chordata; class Mammalia; order Rodentia; family Dipodidae; genus Dipus; species Dipus sagitta. The sequence goes on from CM070789.1 coordinate 15,244,923, forward strand.
AGGTAATTTACATGGGACAGGACCTTCACTGGTGGAATATTAGAACATGCCTCAGGGTTTCTTCAGGAAGGGCAGCTACAGCTCTGGGAACATGACACTAGTGCTAGCTTTCCTTCTCGGGTTTGCTGCTAAATCAAGCAGCTTCTTAAAGATTTTAGCTTCAGTGCTGGGCAGATAGCTTGTTTGGTAAAGTGTTTGCTTAGCAAACACGAGGAACTGAGTTTGATCCCTAGGAACCTACCTAAATGCTGGGTGTGGTGACACGATTCTCTGAGTTTGGCGTTAGCTCTTGTGGGGCAGCTGTCCACAGTTATCTGTCTTCTACTAGGACATCCCAGGCCTCCTCACAGGACACCAGTGTGTCTATGCATCTGAGACCTGGGCGGGAAAGCATGGAAGTTCAACTGTCACCCATCTTCCCTTCATCATCCCCTCCCCTCCCGTCCAGTCAGGTCCTTCCCCTCCCCTCCCCTCCCCTCCCCTCCCCTCCCCTCCCCTCCCCTCCCCTCCCCTCCCCTCCTCCCCCTCCCCCTCCCCCTCCCCCTCCCTCTTCTCTTCTCTTCTCTTCTCTTCTCTTCTCTTCTCTTCTCTCTCAACTCTATCCCCATTCCTATCTGTACCCATATTCTTAATTATCTTTCTGTCCCTAATTCTTCTTTTTTATTTCTTTTATTTATTTATTTTTTTGGTTTTTCGAGGTAGGGATTCACTCTAGCCCAGGTGGACCTAGAATTCTCTATGTAGTCTCAGGGTGCCCTCGAACTCATGGTGATTCTCCTACCTCTGCCTCCTGAGTGCTGGGATTAAAGACGTGTGCCACCACACCCGGCCTATCTCTCTGTATCTTTATCATAAGCTTATCCTTATCCCTCCCCATGCTTAACTCTATATCTGCCCCTAACCCTAACCCTCTTTGTCTATCCCTGTTCCTAATTCTATCTAGCTACATGCCTACCCCTCTCTATTTCTTTTCTTCCACTCTATTGCTCTCCCTCCATATCTCTAACTTTCTATCTCTATCTCTACAATCTCTATCTATCTATCTATCTATCTATCTATCTATCTATCTATCATCTATCATCTCTATCATTGGTCTATCTATCTACCTATTATCTATCTTATTTATATATTTATTTATATTTATTTATATATTCATCTCTCTCTATCTATACTTACAGGAGAGTGACCATGGCATGAGCATATAGGAATGAGAAAGATTATTGCAGCCTCCTGTGCTAATGAAATATCACGGTTGGGACCTACTTGTATTGGAAAACAACAACAACAAAAAAACTTAAAGCATTTACAACAAACGTTGAGTCACAAAGGGGAATGGCATGGGTTCAAAATCCCCATGAGAAGTTAGGTCACAACGATGACCCTTACAGTGTCTGCACTTCCGAGGACAGTTGGGAGAAAGGCCCACGAGAGAGCAGACTGCTTCGAGATGCCGGAGGACTTGATCACAGACTCAGTCTTATGTCCAGCTTTCTCCATAAATGTTGCCAAACACCTAACCTCCAAGCTTTAGGTTCTTTGAGGGTCAGACAAGGAAATATATAAATCTCATGACTCTCATGACCAAAAGCCCTGTGATCTATAGAAATGCTATCAAATGAAAAGCCATCGAAAATAACCGAAACCATGAACCCATGTTTTCCTCTCCTGTTCTCTAGTGGTATGGATTAAAACGAGGACTAGATTAGACTATGTAGCTATAAAAGTTTGTTTCTACAAACATTTTTCTTTATCAAAATGCTGTTTGATGACTTGCTTGTGAATATAGTGCAACCTATGCTTTTTCTAAGTGTATGAAAATGTGTGAAATTAAAATACCCAAGAGGGGAATAATTGGATGTATCCATTTGGGAAAAAAGGGAGCGCGTGGAAAAGAAAATAAGCTTAAAAGCAGAACAGAGATGGCATCTGTTAGACCGTGTAAGAATAATTAGGCCTGATTCCTCTGCGTGGACAGTTTTAAGAGGAAATTATTTGAGACGGCAGAGTGTATGTGACTCGTGTGAGAGCCGATGGCAGAGTGCATGCCAGCCTCATGTGAGAGAAGTCAGCACCGGATAAATGGGATAACCGTTATTATTTTAATAATAATGAATAAATATATATAATATATTTATATGTAATATATATTATATATAATATAATAAAGAATTTAATAGGTGTAGGCCCTCTTGATATTAGTGTTTACTGCCAAGCACACTACTGGGCATCTGTTTGTCTTTCCTCCGTGTCTGCTCAGGACTTTGGGCACAGTATTATCCCCCCGGACAATCCTCAACAACATCGGAATTCCTGTGGACACAGCAATGTTTAGTCTCCATGGACTCAAGTGCAAGCGTTGGCAAAATTGAGCCTTGAGTTCTTTATTTACAAGAACGAGTGGACCAAATTCAGGCCACCGGTTCTTGTAAACAAAGTTTTATTGAAACTCAGTCATTGCTAGTCATTATATATAGTCTATAGCTACTGTTGTGCTAGAAAGACAGAGCTAAGCAGTAGCAACGAAGTGTGCATGCCTGCAAAGCAGAGAGTAAGGAGGACGTGGTTGGAGAGAATGGCTGGCAACCTCTGCTCTACTGGGGTGATTCTCTGTGATTCCTCGAGGGTCCTCAGCGAGCCTGAGGCTCAAACGTCCATGTGTCTCTTTCTGTCTCTTTCCCTTCTTCCCTTCTGTTTCTTAGGACCACTTTGCAGATAAACTTCCTGCACCTGAAACCTTGTTTATTTTTAGAGAGAGATAAAAAACCAATGTAGAGGGCTGGAGAGATGGCTTAGCAGTTAAGGCACTTGCCTGTGAAGCCCAAGGACCCATGTTCGATTCTCCAGATCCCACGTAAGCCAGAGGCACAAAGGTGAGGCAAGCGCAAGGTCACACATGCAGCCAAATGCCTGCATTCCCTCTCTCTGCCTCCTGCTTACTCATGAAGTGAAAGCCTTTTTTTAAAAAAGATTATTTTTTACTTATTAACACTTTTTATATATGTATATATTTTTACCATATTCACTTCCAATTATCTTCTGTTGTCCCCGTCACCTCTTTATTTATTTGAGATAGAAACAGAGAGAGAGAGAGAGAGAGAGAGAGAATTGGCATACCAGGGCCTCAGCCACTGAAACCAAATGCCAGACACTTGCGCCACCTAGTGGCTATGTGTGTGCAGCCTTGCGCTTGCCTCACCTTTGTGCAGCTGGCTTGCATGGGATCCGGAAAGTCGAACATGGGTCCTTAGGTTTTGCAGGCATGTGCCTTAACTGCTAAGCCATCTCTCTAATTCCACCTTGGATTTCCTCCAGAAAGGCTTCACCTGCCAAGAGTTCCACAACAGAAACAACGCCACCATCTCAGGACCAAGCCCATGAGTCTGTGGGGGAGCATTTCACATTCAAATTGCACTGATTTCCGTCCAGTGACATCATGAGCTTTATGGTTTCATGCGGCTAGATCTTTGCGTGCATGTGCTTTTGCCCAGGTGTGGAAGTCCTCGTCCCACTCTACCACTGGCCTCTTGAAAAAGTCCCATCTCTTCTTAAGACCCCCCGATGCAAAAATTCTTTCCTCTGCACTGTCATCTTGTCCTGTCATTATATCTCACACTCACCTCTTGAGAGGACACAGTAGCCACTAGCGTGCCCGTTTGCTACGACGTGAGTGCTTTGTTTCTTCTTTGCTTTTACCCTCCTCGTGCCCTTCCTAGTGCCCGACTCACATGGAACAACGCGTACGTGGAGGGACGCCTCTGTAAGACGCCGTGCCTGAGGTCACGGTGTTGCTGAAACTGCTTACGAGAGGCTCGAGGAACCACATGTCTTGTAACAGAGATACATTTGCTACATTCCACCCTGTGGAAGGCAGTGTTAAACAGGTTCCAGCTGTCTTCTTAGTCACAGCCTGTATTCTCTGTCACCTCTAAGAGATTACTCATCAGCATCCTCTTTGCCTATTTTCCAAGTATCTTTTCAAACAGATTATGAATTTGGAAGTAATGTTGGACCCTGGTTGGATACTAGTTAGCTTAAAAAAAAAAATTCCCCTAGAATGTCTGCTCGCTCGCTTTGTGAAGTGTTTGAGGAAGGAAACAGTGACAGGATTGGGGATGGGAGAAGGGAAAGCTGGCCATCTTTTTGAACAGAGAATGAGGAGGAGTGAATCGGTTTCCTAGGAGATAAGGCTCTTCTTTATTTAAAGTTTTCCCACGGAAGGGCTTCCGTATTGGTGTCTTCTTAGTCCCGAGGAGCTGCGCCGCCGAAGAGGCAGCTCAGAATTGCTTTCTGTCGGGAGTTCTCCCAGGTGAGCTCGATCTTCTGGTCTTTGGTCCTTACTGTCTCTGCTATGGCCTCAGGAAGACAACTGTAGCACTGGCTGCGATAGGAATCGTGGTTATTTAATCTCCTAATCACTATGAGAGGGATCTGATAGGACATGAGCTCATCGCTTCTTCAAACAATCTCTAACGTCCCCTTCCCCCTCTGGGCCACTCCTTCCCACCAGCTTTTCTCGGATTCCCTCCAAGGAAGAGAGCGCGCTGTGGCCTCTCAGTTCAAGGACTTCAGCGTCCGTAGCATCTCCTTTCCAAGGAGTTTCTTGGCTTCTCAGGAATGAAGCGTAGTAAGGACCTTATTACAGAGAGACTGGGGCTCTGTCTCCCTGTACGCGTGTGGCCAGGCAGACCCACAGTCCTTTGCCTTTATTTGTCTTAATAAATCAGAGGACATTGAGACAGGCTTAGGAGGAGTGGTGTCGAAGCTTGGGGTCACCCAGCCCTCATTTTCCCATTCCTCCCACCTCCAGGATGATCACATGCTCCCAGGGTCTCAGCAAACCTATGTGGGCAGCAGGGTGTGGTAGCAGAAATGTGGCTAGCCAGCTCATGTTCCCCTCCCCTTGACACCTGTCACCTGCCTTTCCTGCTAGCTGCCCTTCCCCCAACTATGCACCTCAGTTCTTTGAATAACTGGGATTCAACCAAGGCTTGATTTTTTTTAATTTTTATTTTTTATTTTTTATTTTATTTTATTTTATTTTATTTTATTTTATTTTATTTTGGTTTCTCGAGGTCAGGTCTCACTCTAGCTCAGGCCGACCTGTAATTCTCTGTGGAGTCTCAGGGTGGCCTTGAACTCAGGCAATCCTCCCACCTCTGCCTCCTGAGTGCTGGGATTAAAGGCGTGCACCACCACGCCTGGCTTTTCTTTATTTAATTTTTAATTTTTAATTTTTATTTTTGTTTGAGACAGAGAGAGAGGAAGAGAGAGAGAATGGGTACACAAACAAATTCCAGATGTATGTGCCACCTTGTGCATCAGTTTATGTGGGACTTGGAGAAGCAAACGTGGGTCCTTAGGCTTCACAGGCAAGCACCTTATCCACGAAGCCATCTCTCAAGCCCAAAGCTTGATTCTTACTTCAGTATGGTCAATTAATGCTCCACCTCAGTGAATTGCTGGTTTCTTTCTAAGCTGAGTCTGTGAATGAAAAAGATGTTAAGAGCTGTCCAGGAGCCATAATGGGTGTGTGTGTGGCGGGGGGTTGGGGGTTGGTTATAAAGAAAGGGAGGAAAAGAGAAAGAGGGACCGTGTGTAGAAGGGTGAATTTCTAGCGAATACCATGAGTGGGCTTCTGGCTTCTTGTGGTTTGAAAGGCTTCGTATCTTAAGTCGGAACAGGTAAAAGCTTCGGGTTGTTGTTTATCACAAGAAGTCTGTGAAGGCATGCAGAAAAGAAAGGAGAGGGCAAAATGCTTAGCAACTTCCTTTCCACATCAAGATGTTCAGGGCAGAAGGACAGTTTTGGAGAGTTTCAGAAAGGGCCAATGTGATCGTCCAGCTGGGATTCAGAGAAGCACTTGTATTGTGTTGTCTGAGACTGCGTGTGTGTGTGTGCATGCGTGTGTGTGTGTGTGTGTGTGTACGTGCACACACACACAGGGGAGGCATCTCTTGGAGCTTACACAAATCCCTCAGTGAATGTGGCTTCCACTGTCATTGCTGGCATTTCGTTTCAGGGTCACACTGCAAACTGTGAAGACAGAAAGGTTCCTTGAAGAGAAAAGGGTTTGTGGTTTGTGAACTCCTCCCCAGATCCCTTGTGGGTCTTTGGAGTAATCAAGCAGAACTTGACAGCTTTTAGCTTAGGAACAGCTGAATGTGAGCAGGATACGTCCTGGACCCCTCGTGTAGAAACAGTGGCAAGGAAACTGTATGGTTTCCTGGCCCTCCAAGTGCTGATCTCCTCACCTAGAAAATACGTCAGTCTGCCTGGAGGGCCGGCCCATCACATGTGTAGGAAGTGCAGTTGCCTGCTGGGCCTGGTGACACGGGTTTACACTTCCAGCTATGTGGGAGCTGAGGTAGGAGGATCCCAAGTTTATGGCCTGCCTGGGCTACAGAGTGAATTCAAGGTCATCCTGGGAAATTCAGTGAGACGCTGTGAAAAAAAAAAGTTATAAAAAAGGTCAGAGAGGGGCCGGGGGAAATGGCTTAGCAGTTAAGGCATTTTCCTGCAAAGCCAAAGGACCCTAGTTTGGTTCCCCAGGACCCACGTAAGCCAGATGCACAAAGGGGCACAGATGTCTGGAGTTTGTTTGTAGTGGCTGGAGGCCCTGGCGTGCCCATTCTCTCTCTGCCTCTTCCTCAATTTTTTATTTAAAAACAAATTTTTATTTAAAAAAATAAAAAGATCAGAGAATACCTAGCTCAGTGGTCAAGTGCCTTTTAGCCTGTCTAAGGCCTGAAGATCAATGTCCAATACTGTCCTCCAAGATAAAAATAATAAATAAGGGGCTGGAGAGTTGGCTAAACGGTTAAAGGCTCTTGCTTGCAAAGCCCCAATGGGCTGGGTTTGATTCCCCAGTACCCACATAAGGCCAGAGGCACAAAGTGGTGTATGCATCTGGAGTTTATTTGCAGTGGCAGGAGGCCTTGATGTGCCCATACTGTCTCTCAAATAAATAAATAAAATATTTTAAAAAAATACATAATAAAAAATAAAATTTACTATTTCCTCCAAAAAACAGCAAAACGTCTGCAATTTCCCCAGCCCAGAAGAAGTGCGAGATTTTGTTTTTCTCCCTTGGGCTTCCAGCCTTCTCTCTGTGTCCTCTCTGCCTGTGGTCAGACGTCTAGATCAGAGGCTGCAGTGAAACTCTTCTTGTTTGGCGGGAACACTGCCTTACGTCTTGAGAGTCCCTGGAAGCACATCACCAAGGACTGCTCAGCTCAGAGGCCCAAGGCCACAGCTCTGGAGGCTGTCTTCAGACGGGGATCCCCTGTGACAAAGCGCGGGGCCTCTTGTCACCCCACACTCTTTTCTTCTTTTCTGCTCCCCTCTTCCCCTCAAGTGGGCATCTGGCCACTGCCAAATCCACTTATTTGGTTTTGCTTTACTTTATTTATTTGCAAGGAGAGGGAGAGGAGAAAGAGAGAGAATGAGAGAAGGATTGGACATACCAGGGCCTCCTGCCACTGCAAATGAACTCCAGATACATGCACTACTTTGTGCATCTGGCCTTATGTGGGTACTGGGGAATCAAACCCAGACCATCAGGCTTTTCCAGAAAGTGCCTTTAACTGCTGAGCCAACTCTCCAGCCCTATTTTTACTTAAAAAAAATTATAGGGCTGGAGGGATGGCTTAGCAGTTAAGGCGTTTGCCTGCAAAGCCAAAGGACCCAGGTTCAATTCCCTAGGACCACGTTAGCCAGATGTGCAAGGGGGCGCATGTGTCTGGAGTTCGTTTGCAGTAGCTGGAGGCCCTTGTGCGCCCATTCTCTCTCCCTCTCTCTCTCTCTCCCTCTTTCTCTGTCAAATAAATAAAAATAAAATATTAAAAAATAATTTATATATTTGAGAGAAAGAAGGAGGGAGAGAGAAAAAGAGAGAATGGGCACACTAGGGCTTCTAACCACTACAAACGAACTCCAGATACATGTGCCACCTTGTGCATGTGGCTTACGTGTGTCCTGGGGAATTGAACCTGAGTCCTTAGACTTCGCAGGCAAGTACCTTAACTGCTAAGCCACCTCTCCAGCCCTATTTTGACTTTTTAAAAATTACTTCTACTTATTTATTTGCAAGGAGAGAGAGAGAGGGAGGGGGGGGAGAGAGGGAAAATACAGCCTCTCCAGGGCTTCCTGCCACTGCAGACAAACTCTAGATGCAGGCGCTTGCATACTTTGCGCGGCTGGCTTTACGTGGATGTTGAGGAATCAACCCTGGGCCAGCACGCTTAGCAAGCGTGAGCCTTTAAGTGCTGAGCAATCTCCCAAGTCCATATTTTTACTTTTTAAAAATTAACCTTTGTGTGTGTACGTGTGAGTATGTGCTTGTGTATGTGAATGCAGGTGTGTGTGTGCCACCATGCACGTGTGAAGGTCGCAGGACTTCAGGTGTCAGCTTCCACTGTTCACCGTGTTTAAGACAGGACCCCTTACTGTTTGCTGCTGTGTATGCCAGGCTAGGTGGCCCATGAGCCCCGGGGGCCTCTTGTCTCTGCCTCCCGCTGCACAGCAGGTGCACTGAGGGCACAGATGTGAGCTATCATGGCCGGCTTTTTACGTGGGTGCTGGCAATCAAACACAGGTTCTCACACTTGCACAGCGGGCACTTCTACTGACCGAGCCATCTCTCCTTCTCATGCCACATCCGTTTTATGTTTTTAAATTATATTTATTGAGGGAAATATAGAGCCAAGAAAGGTGCCCACATGCCTAAAGATCCCACATGGAGGGCCTGAGGAAAAAAAAAAAGCGTGGAAAGAAAAGAGAAAAGAAAGTTCAAGGAGCTCCTGCCATGTGGGGAGCTGGAGAGGCTGAAGGACCCATGTGGAGAGTCAGGGCCAGGGGGGCTCACTGCTGGGGCTGGGCCAGGCCAGCACCGGCCCAGCCAGGGAAAAACTCACTCACAGCTAGACGTTCCCAAGTGGTCAGAGATACCCCCTGTAAAGGTATTTATGACCTTGTGGGGGTGGGCTACCTTCTGGCGCACGTGAACCCGAGGGAAAGCTGTTGGTTAGGGCTGGGGGCTGTCTCAGGAAGAGGTCAGCCCTGGCACCAAGCTCCAGGGGCTGAACCTGACCAACCATAATGTTTAACTCCTATGAAACAAATCCATTCTTAACGAATCCTCTGTCTGCCCCAAATGGCTGGTCTTGCCTGTGTCCGGCTTCCACCTGGACCTTCTGTTTTCTCTCTTTCTTCCCCTCTTTTTATATAAAAAAGTTATTTATTTGCAAGCAGAGAGTAATACAGCGTGGGGGGAGAATGGGTGCACCAGGGCCTCTAGCCACTGTAAATGAACTCCAGAGGCATGTGCCACCTTGTGCATCTGGCATAACAAGGGTACTGAGAAGTTGAACATGGGTCATTAGGCTTTTCAGGCAAGTGCCTTAACCACTGAACCATCTCTCCAGCTCGGCCTCTCTCTCTCTTTTAATAATTATTTTATTTATTTGTGAGAGAGAAGGAGGCAGAGAGAGAGAAAGAGAGAAAGAACACAGGCATGCCAGGGCCTCTAGCCACTGCAAACAAACTCCAGATACATGTGCTACCTTGTGCATGTGCCTTATGTAGGTCAGGGGAAATTGAACCTGAGTCCTTTGGCTTTGCAGGCAAGCACCTTAACCGCTAAGCTATCTGTCCGGTGCCCCTCGCTTTTTTTTAAAAAAAAACTTATTTATTTATTTGCAAGCAGAGAGAGAGATAGAGAGAGAGAAGAGAGACAGATAGAGAGAATGGGTACACTAAGGACCTACAGCCACTGCAAATGAACTCCAGATACACATGCCACTTGTGCATTTGGCTTTATGTGGTTCCTGGGGAATTGAACCTGGGTCTAACCACTCAGCCATCTCTCCAGCCCCGCCTCTCTCTTTGATGTGTGGTGCTCAGACAAGTCTACCCATCCACTCCTGCCTCAGTGTTTCTGCCCCTGGCATCTCCTGGGCAGAGACTGCAGGGGAGGGGCAATGATCATTGTCACATTTAATGACACATTGAGGGCGGGCTAGACAGTGGGAGAGCTCAGTAGTGTGGGCCGACGTCAAACGCCTCAGCCTTGGGCCGTGCTGGGCAGGAAAGAGCGCTCAGGTAGGGCAGCTGGGCACCAGGGCCTTGGGAGCCAGGACTGTAGTCTTCTCATGAAGCCGGCCGTGGGCAGCGTACGAATATTTACAGAGAATCCAGGAAGCTGGAGATATTGGAGTAATTTGTTAACACCAGAGGGCAAACGGTATAAAGGTAAAGCTAGCTTTGGTAATTTATGAAAACGACTTACTCTTCATAACTAACGACCCCATGAGCATCATCAGCTACCAGGCTCATGATTAACGGGTGGCAGCTTAGTGGGACCTGAGTTTTATTTGATCATCCCAGGGCCGTGGCTCGGGTTCTGCCACAGCTTTGCACACTCGACAGAAGGAACCATGAGAGACGGGATTAGGACGGGGCCTCCCTCCGCCATTCGCAAGATCACGTGACCACGGTACCGTCATCATTTATTTACCTAACAATGAATTCGTGTGGGAACATGCTACAGATGCAGTTGCTGGGGTCTTGTTTTTCAATTTCATCAGAAAGATCAGGCTTCGTGTCCATTCCATCCCTTTAGAGCCGCCCACTAGCAGTTGCCTATGGCTATTTAAATCTAATTAACTAATTAAATTACATTGCTCAGGGATGCAAGAACATTTCAAGGGCTCAGTTGCCACACAGGGCTAGTGGCTCCCTCCTAAAGAATGCAGTCTTTAACTTGGTATGCTTTGACCTTATAATAGTATTTAAGCCACCCCCCCCACTTTTATTTATTTATTTGATAGAGAGATAGAAAGTAATTATGGGTGTACCAGGGCAAAACAAAACAAACCAAACCAAAACAACAACAACAAAAAACCCTCCAGATACATGCATCGCTTTGAGCATCTGGCTTTACGTTGGTAGTGGGGCAATGGAACCCCGACTGACAGGCTTTAGCCACTGAGCCATCTCCCTGGCCCCTGGAAAGAACTTTTCACATCATCCGTTTTACTCTTTCCTTGGCGAGTGTGGCATGCCGCACAGCAGCCCCCCGTCAACGACCTGCTCATGAGGACGTGAAAGTTGGCTCCAAGGACACCCCATTGCTAAGCTCTCAATATGTAGCTGGGATGACCTTGAGTTTCCTGATCCCCCTGCCTCTACCTCCCTGTTTTGTCTGGAAGAATGGCCCATGAAAGTTGTGCTTTCAAGTTTGAATAAGTGCTTGGTAGGGATACGGCAAGCAAAAGCAAAAGAAGCGGTGTAGAGCGGGTCACTTGTAGAGCGTCGAGCCGGGCATCGAACACCGCCCAGCAGAAGTGACCGGAGAAGCCCCGAGGCGGCGTCAGCCAGAGTCACGGATAGAGGCTTCCAAGCAGAGGTCTTTTCCTTGCTTCAGGCTTCCGTTTAGCAGTTTTATTCCACAGGTACTTTTACAGCGTGGGATAAACAACGGTGACCTATGATCAAGCGTTTAAAAATATTTATTTACTATTTATTCATGAGAGAAAGAGAGAGAGAATATATATATATTTTTAAGAATGACAGTGCTACCAGAGTCCATGGGACGACCGGATCAGTTGGCTCTAGAATTTTCTGCACAGAATCAGGGAGTGGGATCCTCGTGATCCCAGCTGTGGCTGGATGACAAGGAGTTCAGCAGTGATAAGAGTTCTAGACGCTCGTGAGAAACTTAAGTTACACGTCGGAGAGGTCAGGCAGGAGGTGGGGAGGAGCCACTTTAGGAAGGGGGATCCTATTTTCTTATCTACCTTATTGGCCTTTCAGCGGGACACCGAGAAGTCACGTCTAAATCAGCTCCATTGATTTGTCTTATTGCAGCTGGATGAGGAATATTCAGTAAAAATGTGCAGAGCAAGCTAGGCGTGGTGGCTCGCTCCCATAATCTCAGCACCGAGGAGCTTGAGAATAGGAGGATCATTGTGAGTTCAAGGCCAGCCTAGTTACAGAATGAGTTTCAGGTCAGTCTGGGCTAGAGAAAGAGAGAGAGACCCTGTCCAACAAAAAATCAAATAATTTGCCGAATGAATGGAAGAAGTGGTGTAATGAATGACAGAGAAGGCCTAATGCATGGGAGAGTTTTATAATGTCAACACCTCTCAAGCAGATAGAGCTTTACAGTTTCTATGTGACTCTAGAACATTCTGCCACTTTGACCTTCATAGCCACGCAGATTAAACGATTAACCTTCTTTATCTGGTGAGAAAGTCTGGGTTTAGAGAATTTCAGAAGTTTTCTCAGGGCCACAGAGCTAGCAAGTAGCAGAGCTCAAATTCTGGCCTCTGGATTCCAACTCTCACGTTCCGTGGTCATTACATGGCCTCTGGGGCATCCCCCCCCCCAGTGTTTCCAGTAGCAGAATACTGCTGTGGCAGGGTTCAGGGACACCCTTGGCACTTGGGGCTTCCCAGGGACCAGCCCACTCAACCCTGACAGGATTTCAAAACGGGCCTATGATATACAGCATTACTTTTCAGATTTGCCTGAATTTGTGCTTTGGGCTCTCGCAGGCAGGTGGCCTGGCCTTCCAAGAGAGCGGCTGGTGCACGGTGTCCCACCCATCCCAGTAGTTCCTCGGAGGGGTGGCAGAGGCCGCCCTGGGCCCGGGCACAGTGGGGGAGCCATGTGCTTCAGTTCTGAGCTGTTCAGGGCTGTTAGGCTTTCAACTATTTTTATATATTGACGTTCCTCAAAAAAAAAAAAAATCACTTGGAAAAAAAGGTTCTTTTGCTCACGATTACAAAAAGAATCACTCTTCTGAAGTTTTTTTTTTTTTTTTTTTTTTTTTTTTTAATGGCACTTTCTTCCTGAGACAGGAAAGTGGGGCAAGCTGAACTCTGCCCAGGAACAACACTGAACCCTTTCTTCCTAGTGAGAAACAAGCCCTTCAAGTCGAGAGTCTCCTACACCCTGTGGGAGCCGCCCCCACGCCAGGACAAGGGCCAAGGGGCCAGCGTGCTGGGGTCAGAGGCCCCGTGGCTGGTGGATAGTCGGTCTTAC